>JASKMD010000008.1:21262660-21312660 GCA_030144725.1 Haematococcus lacustris | reverse complement strand
ACCTGCCAGGAGCACCTGCCCCCCCCCCCCCACCACCATATGCTAGGAGCACCTGCCCCACCACCACCATCACTACCACATGCCAAGAGCACCTGCCCCACCACCCCACCACATGCCATGAGCACCTGCCCCACCACCACCATCACTACCACATGCCAAGAGCACCTGCCCCACCACCACCACCACATGCCAGGAGCACATGCCCCATCACCATATAACATGCACCAGCACCACTGTATAAGTGCTATGCAGGAGCTGCGCATCCACACACACTGTGCAGCAAGCAACTGTACATGTATGACTGAACAATCTATGCCTTGGTGCTTGGGGCTGATTGTCACGGGGTTGTGGACTTGTCCTCCTAGACTTGGGGCACTTGACGCACAATTTGCACCTCTAGAGACGAGTATGCTTTCTGCTCTGTGCGTGGGTGCAACGGGTGACAGCTCTATGCGTGCGCTTAGAACGAGCTGCTGCACGGTTCCTGAGTTTTCCACGTCGCAACGAGGGTCCACGTCGCAACGACCCAAATCGCAACATACTCGATTCGAAACAAGGTAATCACTAAGGAACACTAAGGAACTCCAACCACCAGCTGTCACGCCCAGTCGACCAGACGGTCACAGGCCTTTTCGCCCACATGACTAGGTGCGCCAGCGCGGGGCAACGGCGATGGCAGCTCGGTAAGCGCGCCAAGGCCACTCGGATCGGGGTCCGGCCCAGTCGAGGTCACCCCATGACCCATGGTCCGAGCGGCCGGACTAACCGTCTGCTACATTTTCGGCTGCATGCGACCAACATTTGTCACTTGCTGAGCTCCTTCTATTTATATCTTTGTAAGCTTGCAGCTGCTTTCATGATGCTACGAAGGCTACACTTCACTTGCTACGAAGGCTCCACTTCACATTTCATGCATGAGGTCAGATCTGGCCTAATATTGACAAGCCAGAGCTCGAGCAAATCTTGCAGCCCACGAGCTCCATGGCGGTCTCTAAACAATAGCACGTGTCCGGTACCGTCCTCACCTGAGATTGGTTACAACAACAATTCATGGTCATGTGTGTAAGTCTCCATGCAGAGCTGCCATCAAACAATATGCAACAAACAAATGCTTCAAGGATGCTTCAAGGATGGTGCAAGACACATGGTACAAGACACATGGTTATACCACGTGTGCTTACCTGGGTGCTTCCACGGGCATTATGCTTCCGCGGGCATGTGTTGCATCCACTGCGCAAACTGCTGCCACTCAGCCTCTGGCTGTGGCTTAGGTCTGCGCTCCAGGACCCTCTTGTTGAAGTAGATGAACGCCAGGAGCCACATGCGGCCCAACAGCAAGCTTGACCGCTTGTCGCTCCAAATGTGCTTGAACGAGCTGAAAACCCGCTCGTTTGCTGCAGCTGTTGCTGGGATGCACAAAACCCGCTGCGCCGCTGCCTGCAGTGGGGGGGCAAAGCCCCCCCTCTCAGCCCACCATTTTGAGGGGTGGGCGGTGAGGTGTGGAGCAAAATGGACAGGCATCAGCTGCGTGCGGGAAAGCAGCTCTGACGGGGGTGCACCCCAGCCTCGCCGCAGCTGCTCCAACGCCATAGCCACTGGCTGATCTGCTTGGCTGCCATCAACAGTGACCAGCCGGGACAGGACCTGCTCTGCTTGGCTGAACTGGGCAGGGCTGAACTGGAAGTCCAACATCTTGTAGCGTGGGTCCAAGATGGCTGCCAGGTACAGCACCTGGCTGTCACCATACCGCCAACGCGCTTTGAAAAGAGGGATAGCTTCTGCTAGCAGCTCCCTGCTGCTAGCCAGCCAAGCTTGGCAGTGTTTCTCCTGCTGCAGCTCTTGCTGCCGCTTCAGCCAAGACAGGGCAATTGCCACTGGGGTGCCTGCGAGGTGGGGCTGCACGGAGAAGAGGGCGGGGTCTGCAGACTGGGAGGGGGTGGTTGGCTGCTTGGCAGCCACCAAACACGCGTGCAGTGAAGGTAACTGCCCATGGGCCACCAATGCAGCCGGGTCTTGGTTGCCCACTGCAGCCCCCCCAGCTTGCTGGTCGTAGTGCATGTCAATAGCCGTCGCGCCGAAGAACACATCTGCCATGTTTGCTGTGTCAGACTGAAGGTCAACCTGAAACTGGGTGACTGGGTACATGAGTTGCAGGATTGCCTTGTTGTCATCCCAAAAGCCTGCACGCAAGGTGTCCTCCTTGATGGAGGCTGATCGCTGCTGCTGCTTGGCGTCCAGGCATGGCCTCTCGTAGCTGCTGTCGGTGACGGCACTTGTAAGTGCTGCCTTGTTGACCTCCAAGCTCTCCATCATGGTAGCTGCGCTGTGCATGCGCGTAGCACAGGGCAGATGCAAGCCCATGCCAATACCGTGGACGCCTCGGAAGTGAAGCAAACGGCTGGCGCGGAAGGTGGAGCGCGTCCAGAACTTCACCATGTCACGAACGGCATCAACATGCGCTTTGATGCGGGCCAGGGCCACCAGGTCTGCACAATGCAAGGGTTGACATGATAGACATGACATGATGGACATGACATGATGACAAGCACAACATAATAGACCTGACATGATGACAAGCATAACCTGATAGACATGACAAGAGGGCAACAACAAGCGCGAGACGGTTCGCCTTACCATGAAGGTAGAGGTCCAAGATGTGCATCCAGCAGCCCACACTCAAGACCTTGGGATGGCGTTGCTCCACCAAGCGCCATGCAGCCTTGTTGGTGGATGCGCGCAAATTCATCTGAGTCTCTGCCAAGGTGGGTATAGCATGGGTATAGCCAGGGTGTGTATAGCAGTAGTGAATGAGTGAGGAAGTGATGAAGCATCAAGTGTGCATTAACATGTACAACATAACACAAACTCCCAATTGCTTGCTGTTACGCACCAGATTGTGCTTGGTGATGATCTCGTCGAACATGTTGGCAATGTAGACCACTGTAACGCTGTCGGCTTCCGTGTGCACGCAGTCAAGCATGAAGGTCTCTTGGGACCCAGCAACACACCATGCTAGGCAGTGCTCAGCACCTTGCTTCTGAGACCAGCCGTCAACGGTGATAGCCACAAAGGGAACAGCAGCCAGCCTGCTTGCCACTTCAGCCTTGACAGCTGCGTACTCCTCCAACAGCATGTGGCCGCTCAGCTGTAGCATCATCAGGTCAAGAATATCATGTAAGTGGGGCAACAAGACGAGCACAACCAATTCGCAACAAACAAGAAGGCAAAGCCACCAAGTAGACACCATACAAGTATTAGTGCACAAGAAGACAACACCCACCGAGTAGCGAGATGGCAGCACAAACGATGGGTTCAAGGACGACACGAGGGCCTGGAACGTTGGCGACTCCACCACGCTGAAGGGGATAGCTTCGTGCACAACCCAGTTGAACAAAGCATGGGTTGGCGTCAGGAGCTCTTGGGTCGAGCTTGCTGCCAGCTTGCTGGCCACGCAGCTCTCAGTCTTTGCTATTTCGGCTGCAGCAGTACTCGACAGGAAACCGCATTTCTTGCTCGTGAGAAGGTGGGTACGGAGGTGTGTGGGGTTCGACACCTCCGTCGCCGCCAACTGAGCCGGGCAATGTAGGCACTGCCGCTTGCCGTCTTTTATGGGGCCGAACTGACTGTGGAAGAATGCTGGTCTCTTAGAGCTCGATGCAGAGTTCATTGCGGACGATGGGCGTATGCCACCCACTTGTGCAGCAGTGGGCATGGAAGGTTGCTGCATCGCCGATAGTGTTACGAGCGCCAGTCGAAGTGCTAGCGAAGCGTCTCGGAAAAGAGATGACGCGATTGCGTCATAGTGGTGTCGGAGTGTAATGCCAATGACCGGTGTCAAATGCTGGGTTCGACTCCCAGGCGGACAGCCTTGTGAAGGCACTGACATCGCCCTTGTCCGCTGAGTTGGCACTACCTCCATACACCAGCTACGTAACAATCTGGTTTCCGACCGACGTTGAGAGATTTCTGGCCAGACATCGATATAGCAACAACGTGCCCGAACCTGATGGCGGACTATGACGTGTTTGACGACGCGGAGCTGGAGCTGAACGCGATGGATATTGAGGGTATGTACCATTAGGTCCCTCTTGTCCCTCTTGTCGCGTTTTGCAAAGTTCGCGTTTAGTAATGCTACCAGTTACAGCGGAGAAGCGTCTTAGGAAGCGCAGTGAAGCTTTGGGTCAGCATCAGCGGGTGGAAAGGCCGGGGTCGAGCTCGCAGCCGGTGGCTGCCCAGGAGGTAGCGCGTGAAATGCAACACACGCATGCTTTGACCCACTCGACCGCTGATGTTGAACGTGTTCGTCATGCAGATGTCCGCCAAGGGCCAGAACCTGTGGGTCCGCCAACTCGCAATGTAGGCGAGCTCAGTTTGGAGGAACTCGAGCAAGAGTTGCGCAGGAGGCGTGCTCGCCATGAGCAGCCCGGCCAGCATGCAGAGGTAGCCGCTGGAGGCAGTGGCATTGCTTGTGGCAACGGTGCTGTTGGTGGCGGCGGTGTTGCTGGTGGTAGTGGTGGTGTCGGCCAGCCTACAGCTCCAGGTGGCACTACCGGTGGGGTGCTTACCCCCGGTAGTGGCCAGGTTGCGCGTAGTGGCCCAGGGGGCACGGCGAACCACCCTGCACCCGGTGGGCCTGGGGCCACGGGTGGCAGTGGTCCTGGCAGCTCAGGTGGCGGCAGCCAGGCTGGTGAGGGCCAGGCAGCGGCGGCGGCGGCAGCCGGGCCAGGTGGCCCGGGGCCGAGCACCAGTCAGCCCGGCGAGAACCAAGTGAGTGGCTTCAGAGCAGTTATGCCCAACCCTAATATGTGGCGTATGGATGATGTAGAGAAGGGCAGAAATGTGAAGATGTTCTTGCGTGAGGTGACACGATGGGCAGCTGTTGCACGTGTGCCCATGATTGACGCGCTGCAACTACATGTGGCTGACCCTCTCAAAGAAGCTTTGTTTGCCATTGCCGAGCAGGCTAAGGCTGAGCGCCGGCTCATGACAGAGGAAGACATGGAGAGAATGTTCTTAGACCTGGTGGGTGCGGATACCATCCAGGTGCAACACACAGCCATGAAGAGGCTGATCAATAGAGAGTGTGTCCAGGGAGACCAGAGTGTTGCACAATACAACGTGGCGTTCAGGTTGCTAGCACAGCAGGTGCAAGCATTCCCTGCTAGTGCTCTGTGTGAGATGTATGTGCAAGGCCTACAGGCCGACCTACGCCGTGAGTGTGCAGTCATGCCGAATGGCTTGCCATGGAGCAACCTGAATGATGTGATGATGTATGCGTTGGGCAGACAGGTCTCCATGCAGGCAGGCGTGAGCAAGGCTCAAGGCATGGTAGCTGTGGCAAGAGGTGCAGGCAGTGGCAGGCCTGATCGGCCCCGTGGTGGGCGTGTACGTGCCCGTGGTGTGCAGATGCATGCGGGAAACACCGTGCTGAAGCGGTGGCTTCCTCCACACCGGCGACATGAGGAGACTGAATTGGACCGGTTTCTAGAGGCGCACCGTGGAGGCCGTGGGGCTGGCCTATCTCGTGGCGGAGGCCGTGGTGGTGGCCGCGGAGGTGGCCGTGGCTCTGGCCGTGGCGGCACAGCTGGGCGTGGTGGTGGCGCAGCGTGCCGCACATCAGAGTTGAACGCGAATGGCAAGCGGCCGCTGACATGCTACAACTGTGGCGGCACAGGCCACCTGGCACGTGACTGTGCGTCGCCTCGTGGTCAGGGTGCTGCCTAGGGAGTTGCCCTGGACTTTGCTGTGCACGCTGGCCAGGGTGATGACAAGCATGAATACGTGCCATGTGAGTTGAAGAGGCCAAAGTTGTCTGTTGGGCCACTGCATGGTATGTGTAAGATTCCTGCTTTGTCCAGTGCACAACCTTCCGGTGCTATTGCAAGCGCCCATGGTGTGGATCTCTCGTTTGTATATGAAGCCAGCCTAGGAGGCAAGCCGTGCAGAGTTATGATGGACACGGGGTCATCCTTTGACCTAATCTCTGAGAAGTGGCTAACCAATGTAAGGAAAGTGAACCGGAATGGACAACCCGTAAGTTCAATCAAGGTGTCCATTGCCACGGCGCAACCAACAGTGGCTGAGAGCATTGATGGCAAAGCTGATACGCATGGCCGAAGAAGCAAGAGGAGAATTGTGCATGCAAGGAGTCAAGACGACGGCCGTGCTTAAGGTTGTGCCTGGTATGCTGGGGCAGATTGACGTCGTGCTAGGCAAGCCATGGCAAACGATGTATGATGCCAAGCTGCTGGTACGGGAGCAAAGCTGCCATGTTACTACGCCTGATGGCAAGGCACACACCCTGTATGCCAAGCGGCCGAGACATGCAAATGGCAAGATGCTTGCACAGCTAACAGAGCTGCGCATGGCACCGGAGCTGATGAGCGCCCCTCAGGCAGCGCGAGCTGTGCGGCATGGTTGCCCTAGTTGGCTGCTGATGGTGCAAAGAGAGGAAGGGTCGGTGTCGCCACATACATCGTGCGTAACCGGTAGTGAACAACACATAAAGCTGAGCCTAGCATCAACGGGGCTGGTGCCCGAGAACACGGTGGCAGAAATGGTCAAAACTTACAATGACGTCTTTGCTGATATCCCCGCTGGTCTACCGCCTGAACGAGGTGTAGGGCACACCATTCCACTGGAAGCGGGTACGCTGCCACAATGGGCACGCATGTACCGTTTAAGTCAACGTGAGATTGAGGAAATGAAAAAGCAGGTATCGGCGCTGCTGGAGAAGGGCTGGATAGAGCCAAGCGCTTCGCCCTGGGGGGCCCCAGTGCTCTTTGTGCAGAAGAAGGATGGGTCCCTGAGGATGTGCATTGACTACAGGGCGTTAAACAAGCGCACGGTGCGCGACCGATACCCACTGCCTCGTATTGATGATTTGCTTGACCAAGTCCGGGGGAAGAAGGTGTTCAGTTCTCTTGACCTGCAGTCTGGGTATCACCAGATCAGGATCACCCCCGAAGATGTCCCAAAAACAGCTTTCCTCACGCCCATGGGCCAGTTTCAATATAAGGTCCTGTGTTTTGGGCTGTGCAATGCCCCTGCAACGTTTCAGAAAACCATGAACAGGATCTTTGAGCCCATGATCAAGGCTGGTTCCGTCCTTGTCTACCTAGATGACATTTTAGTGATGAGCAATACCCCTGAGGAGCATGTGCAGCATTTGAGGCAGGTTCTGGAATTGATGAGAGCCCACAAGCTGTTTGCAAAGCTGAGCAAATGTGAGTTCAACAGACCTGAGCTGGCTTTCCTGGGCCACATAGTGGGCAGGAACGGTGTGGCAGTGGACCCTGCTAAAGTAAAGGTGGTGGCTGAGTGGCCTCAGCCCCGAGGGCTGAAGGAATTGCAAGCCTTCCTAGGTCTGTGTAACTTCTTCCGCCGCTTCATCCGTGGCTACAGCTCTGTGGCTGCTCCCCTCACCGACCTGACAAGGCAAGACAAGCAAGCTGCACCTACGGGGGCACAACATGATGCAAGAGTGCAGGCAGCCTTTGCTAAGGACCCTCAAGTCAAGGGTGCCTTCCAGGCTCTGAAAGCAGCCCTGTGCTCAGCCCCTGTCCTAGCTCTGCCTGACTTCTCCAAGCCGTACTTAGTGTGGACTGACGCCTCCCTCCAAGGCACTGGTGGTGTGCTCATGCAAGAGGGCCGCGTGGTGGCGTACACGAGCAAGAAGTTCACACCGGCTCAAACACGGTACACAACAGGCGAGCAGGAGCTCCTGGCCATTGTGAGGGCCCTGCAAGAATGGCGCTGCTACCTAGATGGGGCTGTGGGAGTGACCATTGTGACGGATCACAACCCTCTTGTGTACCTGGCATCTCAGACTAACCTATCCAGGCGCGTGGCGCGGTGGGTTGAGTTGATGTCCCGGTTCAAGTATGAGATCAAACACAAGCCTGGGGCTGTGAACATTGCTGACCCCATCAGCCGCAGTGTCCAACATATGCAGCAGGGAAGTAACAAGGACGATGATGAGGAGGAAGCTGTAGGTGCTGTGGTGCTGCGCAGAGAGGGCCAAGTGCTGGTCATGACAAGGAGGCAGGCCCGGCAGACCCAGCCGTCCATCGCCCATGCGCCACCAGTGACACGCGAGCAAGACTCCGCCCAGCAGGCCGAGGGCCAGTCGGCTGTTGAGCGTACCGCAGGAGCGGTGCGGCCTGGTGGGGGGGAAGTCCCACTCCCTCGGCGAAGCCCATGTGCGACACCCGCGGAAAGAGAGGATGCGGAGCGGGTGAGAGAAGTGGAACTCGCACGGGCACCAGGTGGCTCGCTGCATGATTTCATTATTGAGGGCTACAGCCATGACCCCTTGTTTCAATCAGGAAAGGCACAAAAGAGGCTGAGCCGCAGCGAGCGAGGACTGTGGTTGCTAAGGGACAGAGTGTGGGTGCCACGCAGTCCACTGGTTAAGCAAGCGGTGCTAGAGAAGTGCCATGATGATGCTTTTGCTGGCCATGTGGGTATCACAAAGACCAAGAAGCTGGTATCCCGACACTTCTATTGGCCGGGCTGGGACAAAGACGTGGAGGACTATGTGCGGCATTGTGATGCCTGCCAGAGGAACAAACCAAGCTGCCTCCTTAAAGCCGGCAAACTGCAACCCCTGTCCATCCCTGGCAAAAGATGGGAACATGTGAGCATGGACATGATTGTCAAGCTCCCAACAAGTGGTGAAGAGAGGTATGACTCCATCCTGGTGTTTGTAGATCGCCTAAGCAAGATGGTGCACTTAGTGCCCACACATGAGTCAATCGACAACGCAAAGTTTGCAAGACTGTTTAAGAAAAATGTCATACGTTTGCATGGGAAGCCGTCAACGGTGTTGAGTGACAGAGGAGCCATCTTTAACAGTGAGAACTGGCGAGAGATCTGCCGGTTGCTGGGCATGCGGATAGCCATGAGTACGGCTTACCACCCTGAGTCCGATGGGCAAACCGAGAGAGTGAACAGGGTGGTGGAAGAGATGTTGAGGGCTTACATCAGCCCTGCCCAGTCTGACTGGTCTGAGCATTTGGACATGGTGGAATTTGCAATCAACAACTCATGGCATGAATCGGTGCAGAATACTCCCTTCTTCTTGAACTATGGAGAGCACCCGTTGACGCCAGCTTCTGAGGGGTTACCTCGGTCGGGGCCCAAGGCTCATTCCTTTGTGCAAGGCATCTTACAAGCAATCAAGAAGGCCAAGCAGTGTTGGGCTGAAGCTCAGCAGAAGATGAAGGCCCGAGAGGATGGCAGGAGAAGGCATGTGACTTACAACCCTGAGCAACTTATCATGCTATCGACTGAGAACATGAGGAAGAAAGTTGATGATGTGGGAGTGCGGAAGTTGAAACCAAGATACGTTGGACCTTTTCGAGTGCTCCACATGGTGGGAGATGCAGCAGTCAAGATCCAGCTACCCCATCAATGGCGTGTACACAATGTGTTCCATGTGTCCCTGGTGAAGCCATACGTGGGCGATGCGGTCCCAAACCTGGTAGCGCCACCGCCTGACCGTTGGGAAGACGGCCAGCCCGTGTACGAGGTGGAGAAGCTGGTTGACCACCGTCTCACGTCCGGCTATCGACCACAACTAGAGTTTCTCGTGAAGTGGGTTGGATACCCCTCTGAGGGCAACACATGGGAACCCCTAGACAATCTGCAAGGTAGCATGGACCTGGTGAGGGAGTATGCTGCTGCCAAGAACCTACACATTCCAAAGTGAAAAAGACAATAAAAAGTGTTTGTGGACGTTTGACACCAAGCGCCGACGTAAAGGCGTTAGCGACGGTACGATGCAGTACCCGAGCGGGGCAGGTCAATGATGGCAGCTGAGGACAGCTGGGGCCTTCGGCCAGGCGGGGAAGAATGTTACGAGCGCCAGTCGAAGTGCTAGCGAAGCGTCTCGGAAAAGAGATGACGCGATTGCGTCATAGTGGTGTCGGAGTGTAATGCCAATGACCGGTGTCAAATGCTGGGGTCGACTCCCAGGCGGACAGCCTTGTGAAGGCACTGACATCGCCCTTGTCCGCTGAGTTGGCACTACCTCCATACACCAGCTACGTAACAGATAGCATCCGCCTACGCGCATTTGATGAGCCTGGCGGATCCATCGCATTGCTTGTACAACGCTCAGACACAGGCCGCAAGCAGTCACAGGGATTGGCAGACATGTCTACAGATTGGCAGACGAAAGACGGGTGGTTGAGACGAAAAGACGTCGTAGACGACAGACGTCGTCTTTTCGTCTGCAGACGACGTCTTGTCACAGCCCTGGCTGGTAGGTACGGTACACAACAGCGCACAACAGGTACGGTACACAACCGGGTGGCTCGCATCTCGCATCGGGCTGCCGCAGCTCGCTCGCAACATGCCTAAGCGTTGCAATGGCCCTACTCCTCCACCACATCAAAGCATGTACTACGAGCAGCATGTCCGAAGGAATTGTTTTTTTCTGGTCTCTCCTTCGACGACATTATTGAGAGGGCTGATGAACGACGAGAGCTTCCTATGCTTTCTTATGCTTCCCTATGCTTCCCTTTGCTGTCCTATGCTTTCTGATCCTTCCTATTCTTACTACGCTGACTGCGTCGGCCCATCGCTAATTATGGCCGCCAGTCTGCATCATTTGTGCCGCTGATGAACGTTGGTGGTAGCTTGGAGGAATTAGAACAACCTCTTACACTTTCGCAGCCTAGTGAGCGCGAGATGATAGGGTAATTTAGACATGAGCATGGTAGGTATGTCTGGGTCATCTATGGGTGCTAATCCTAAGAATAACGCTACCAAAAGTGTATGAGATTCTCGGGGCACACCGTTTGCATCTTGTAGCGTTCCGATTCTGCACTAAGCGGATCGGCGCTAGTGTCACTGCTGAAGTGTGATACAGGCAGGTTAAGTGGTGGGCTGTACTGCTGCCCACCATTCGGGTTCGATCCCCGGAGGCCGTTCTATGTCTTAGCCTGGTTGCGCTGCAGCAGTCTGACACCTGTAACTGCCGTTAGCGTTGCATGGCGCTCACACACTGAAAAGATTTAAGGCGCGTTCTTTCTGAACGCTACATTGGTTTCCGTATTCCGATACCTCAGTGACTGGCCGCACCATGACTGACACTACGCCGAATGGCGACACACCAGGCGCTGGCTCAGCCGGCGGTCCTGCGGGTTCCCAGGCCATACTGGCCCAGGCCCTATCTGATCCCGAGTTTGCCAGGTCCCTGAGGGCGGCTTTGTTCCCCGACGGTGCTCCTGCTGTAAC
Source organism: Haematococcus lacustris (assembly GCA_030144725.1). NCBI lineage: Eukaryota > Viridiplantae > Chlorophyta > Chlorophyceae > Chlamydomonadales > Haematococcaceae > Haematococcus > Haematococcus lacustris. The sequence continues at coordinate 21,301,416 of JASKMD010000008.1, read as the reverse complement.
TCCGTCGCGGAATGGGCAGGGCGATGGCCCAGTCCCTCCAGACAATGAGGAAGACGAAGAGGAGGAGCAGGACGAGGAAGAAGAGGCTGACGACGTCTCTGAGGGCGAGATTGACCTGTCCTCCGCAGACCAGCTGGCCCAGTCGCTGCTGGACACGCAGGACCAGCTGAAGGAAGCCAGAACCAAGCTGGCCAAGATGGAATGTCGCCAAAAGCTGACAGATCGCACACTAGCTGCGCTGGCTGAAAAGGTGGGTCTATTTCCTGGGTCCCCTCCCTCCATCTAGGACAGGCTGTTTAGTATGCGCACTCCGTCCCCGAGTAGGTCAGGTACACGCCCAGCGTGTATTCCTGGTACCTTTAACTCGATCGGTGGGAGAGGCGGCGCTCTGCACCACCTCTTTCCCCAGGTCAATAGTCAGGCTCCAGCTGCTAAGTCTGTGCCTGGCCCTGATAAGTGGACAGACAATTGCACCAAGTCTCGCCGCAGGGCCTCTGCCTTCTGTGACGACTTAGAAGCACATTGCCAGCGCTTCAACCTGGACATTGCCTCTGTCTTTCCTGCATTTCTGTCCGGGGCTGCGCGTGATGCTTGGTTGCCATCCATCCGTGCTGCTCATTTCTCACAAACCCGCACCGCACCTACCTGGCCTTACCTGCGACTGTCCTTTCTTGAGTATACAGGAGACGACTTGCGTGACGATCAGACTGATGCCCAGAAACAGCTACTTGAAGGCAGCATTCGCATGTCGTCCCAGCTCCTTCTGAATGAATATGTCACTGCTTTCAGGAACAATCTGCTGACTGCTGGTGTCCAGTGCATGGATGAGAGTTTGCTTGTCTCCCTGTTTATCAAGGGACTGACATCTGAGCTGAAAAAGGCAGTCCTAAGGGATTCTGCTCCTTTTCCTGCCTTCACTCTGGCTCAGGCTATCGATTCTGCCAGGCAGGCTCAGCGTGCTGCTGAGATCCTTGCTGAGGCAGTCGGCACCAAGCGGCATGTTGCTGCTGTGCAGGCTAAGCAGCTGACTGAGGGTCTGGAGCGTGCAAACAACCCTCGTCCTCCTAAGAGCACCCACAGCGACCCACCTGCCAAAGTCCCAGCCCGTTCAAGGGGTTTCAGGGCTGGCATGGCTGCTGGTCCTGCTGCTGGCTACCGTGTCATTCTGAAGCAGAAGGCTGAGGAGGCTGCTGAGCAGTCCAACATGAAGCCAGGCCAGTATTGTCATCATTGCTATGATCCTCGTCACCTCAAGCCTCTGTGTCCTTATAAGGACATGCCAGCTCTGGAAGCCAGGAAGCTATCTGGCTATCCTCGTCCTCCTGCTGATGCAAAGGCTGCAGGAAAGCGTCCTTCTGAGCAGCATGACTCTGAGCCCAAGAAGGGCAGGCTTGCGTCTGCCAATGGGAAGTAGGGTGTTGCCCAGCCAGGCCTGTGCCACGCCTGTGCTGTGGTACATGCTGATGAACCTGTCTTATGCACCTGTGCTACTGAAAAGACTGGGACTGAGCCCCAGCTGATGGTTGTTGATGGTGTTGCTGTGCATGCTATGAGCCAGCCTTTCCCTGATCCAACTGTTGATGGCCATGCGTTCTCTGAGCAGACTGCTGTGACAGCAGCTCAGAACTGTGGGTCCTGTTTCAGTGCTGCTGACCCCTGTGTGGGTCATATTCTCTCGTGTAAGACTGCCCTGTGTTGTCCCCGTGCACCTTCTCAAGTCATCTTGGGGGTCTCTGGTCAAGACGACAAGGTGAGGTTCCAGTTTGCTGGCACCATTGATTCTCATGCCTGTCACATGTTAGCTGATAGTGGTGCTGATGCATCACTCATCAGTGCTAGCTTTGTTCAGCTGCATAACATCCCAGTGTTTACTTATCCCATGTCACTCAGGTTTGATGTTGCCAACAACCAGCCTGTGATATGTGAGCATTATGTCAAAGTACAGCTGCGCATCAATAGCTTTTGCTGCATGTGCCTGTTGACTGTCATGCCTGACCTGGTTCATGCTTATGACGTGCTCCTGGGTGCTGACTGGTTGACTGTGCAGGGAGCCTTGGTCGACTACGTCGACAAGACTCTTACCCTGCGCACTCCCCAAGGTAATAAAACTTTGCACCCACACACAGGTGACCAGAGTGCTGCTGGCCAGTGTGCTGCCACACGGCCACCTGGATCCACCCACTCACTGCCCCGCCCACCTGCTGCTGTCCTTGCTGCTGTGTCCAAAGCCAATCCAAAGGTTTTTGTGACAGCAAAGCAAGCAGCCAGATGGCTGCGTAAGGGTGGCTCAGCCATGGTAGCTATGGTGTCTCTAGAAGACCTTGCCTTACCAGTAGACGCTGTGTCCCATGTACAGAGGCAGCACCTGCAGGATTTGCTTGATGAATACTCTAATGTATTCCAACCTATCACAGGACTCCCGCCAGAGCGTGCAGTAGGGCACTCCATCCCCTTGCAGCCTGATGGCAAGCCTCCAGCTAGGCCCAGCTATAGGATGTCCAAACCTGAGCAAGATGAACTGCGTAAACAGATCACTGACTTGCTAGCTAAAGGCCTGATAGAGCCTAGCTCATCACCCTATGCTGCACCTGTGCTGTTTGTCCAGAAGAAATCAGGTGAGCTGCGCATGTGTATTGATTACCGCCAGCTAAATAAGATTACCATTAGGGACCAGTATCCTTTGCCACGCATTGATGATCTGTTTGATCAGCTAGCAGGAAAAACTGTGTTCTCCTCCCTCGATCTGCAGGCTGGTTACCACCAGATCCGCATCCCGGCTGAGGATGTCCCTAAGACCGCGTTCAGGACTCCCATGGGACACTACCAATTCAAGGTACTGTGCTTTGGCCTGACAAATGCTCCTGCCACGTTCCAACGTGTAATGAATGAAGCATTTGCTGAGGTGATCAATGACTGTGCACTCGTGTACCTTGATGACATCCTAGTGATGTCCAAGGACAGTGAGGAGCACCTAGTCCACCTTAGGCGTGTGTTTGACTTATTGCGTAAAAAATAAATTTTATGCTAAGCTATCTAAATGTGAATTTATGCAAAGAACACTGAAGTTCCTGGGCCATATTATTAGTGCTCATGGCATCTCTGTTGACCCGTGTAAAGTTACTGCAATCTCTGAATGGCCAGTACCTACTAGCCTCAAAACTCTGCAGTCTTTCCTGGGCGCTGCTAACTATGTACGTAAATTTGTACATAATTTTAGCACTATTGCTGCACCCCTCACTAACCTGACTGGCCCCAACAAGGAGTCCTTCCCTTGGAAGGCATGGCCTCAGGCTGAGCTGGATGCGTTCAATGCTCTGAAGCAGGCCATTTCTAATGTGCCTATGCTCAAGCTTCCTGATCACAGCAAGCCGTTTCAGGTGCACTGCGATGCTTCCCTTGAGGGCATCGGTGCACTCCTGATGCAGGATGGCTACCCATTGGCGTATTACTCCAGGAAATTAATTCCTGCTGAAATTAATTACACCACGGGCGAACAGGAACTGCTGGCATTGGTATCTGCTTGCCAACAGTGGCGATGCTACCTGGAAGGGGTACCATTCACACTGTACACAGATCACAAGCCGCTCATCTCTCTGCCTACTCAAACTATACTCTCACGCAGGCAGACTAGATGGATGGAATTCCTGGCCCGCTTCTCATATACCATTGAATATCTACCTGGTATATCTAATCCTGCTGACCCGTTGTCACGCATTCCAGCAGCCCCATTGCAGACGTGTAAGGGCTCTGGTGCAGATAATGTGCGTAGTATTCTAGTGACGACTAGAAGCCAGCGTCGTTCTCAGGAGGGGGAGGAAACTTGTGCTGAGGCGCAGAAAAACAGTGCTGGTGCTGCCGCTGCGCCACCCACACAGCCACCACCAAGCCATAGTGCTGGTGCTGCCGGTAGGCCACCCACTAAGCGTGTCACTTGGGCTGCTGATATACCAGCAGATGGAGAACCCAGTGCACCCAAACCACCAGGTCCTCTGTCAAACCTGCATGAGTGGTTGGTCAGAGCTTATGCTGCTGATTCCAACTTCACCAAGCGTAGGAAGACAAAGAACTTTTACCTGGATGAACATGGCTTATGGAGACATCAAAAGAGACGTACAGTCATTGTGCCCCGTGACAAACAGCTACAAGAGCATATCCTGCATGAGATGCACGATGCTAAGTACGCTGGTCACGTTGGGATCACTAAGACATTGGAGCGTGTCATGCGTGTGTTCTGGTGGAAACACTTACGCACTGATGTGCGTCACTATGTAACAACATGTGATGCATGCCAGAGAAACAAGTCGGTTACAGCTAAGCCATGGGGGTTCCTTCATCCTCTGTCTATACCTGGATACCGCTGGGAAGTCATGCACATGGACTTCATAACCAAACTACCGTCCGGATCACATGGATATGATTCCATCTGTGTATTCGTTGACAGGCTCTCCAAAATGGTGCACCTAGTGCCATGTAAGGAAAGCATGGATGCTCCTGAGTTTGCACAACTCTTCATTGATTCGGTATTTGTCCATCATGGGCTACCATCTGAAGTTGTGAGTGATCGGGGCTCCCTATTCGTGAGCAAGTTCTGGCAAGCTGTATGCAAGCTAATGGGCATGAAACATTCTCTCACCTCCAGCTATCACCCCCAGTCAAATGGGCAGGTTGAGCGGTACAACAAAGTGTTGGAAGAGATGCTCAGGCATTATATCTCTCCCACTCAACGAGACTGGCCAAAACACCTCTCGTTTGCCGAGTTCGCAATTAACAACTCATGGCAAGAAAGCATTAAATCTACACCTTTTCTGATCAACTATGGACAATCCCCAGTGACACCGGTGACTCATGAGTTACCTCGGTTGCCACCTCCCATGGCCCAGTTCTTCTCTGATGGCTGGGAGAAAGGTGTTCAAGAAGCCAGAAGATGTATGAAACTGGCACAAAGTCGGCAGTCCAATGGCGCTAATCCACACAGGAAATCCTCGGACAGTATGTTCCAAGTGGGTGACCGTGTGCTGCTTAGTACCATGAACCTGCGTAACATGGTGGGCAAAGCCAGGAAGCTGCTGCCACGGTATGTGGGGCCTTTCAGGATTGAGGCTCATGTGGGTAGAGACGCTGTAAAGCTGACTCTGCCACCAGCCATGTCCAGGATTCATCCTGTCTTCCATGTGTCATTGCTAAGACCCTATGAGGGCAACTTTGGTCGTCTACCCCCCACTGAGCTGGGCTGGCTAGATGATTCCCCACAGTATGAAGTAGAGCGCATTGTGAATCACCGGCAGGAGTACCTCGTCAAGTGGAAGGGTTATGATGACTCTGACAACACCTGGGAGCCAGCCAGCAATCTAGCAAATGCCCCTGACTGCGTGAACTTGTATAAGGCTCAGAATGGCTTGCTGTGAATTAAATGTGGGACATGGGCTCCATGTGGTCATGCTGGTTGCTTTGCTGCATGCTATGTGCCTTGGTGTGCTATGGGTCCAGTTGCTCATGTGAGCCTGGCTTGTTTTGTACCCAGCGTCCACTGGCTCTGTGAGTCTGGGCTGAAGGGTCCATGGTGACCATAAACTCCTGAGAGCGACCTGCGTCCGGATGGGCAGGAGTTCCAAACTAGCGGTCATGTACTGCGAGTCCATGCCATGATGGCCTATGGGCGGAACGGCCATCCCATAGGAGGGGGAGGAATGTAGCGTTCCGATTCTGCACTAAGCGGATCGGCGCTAGTGTCACTGCTGAAGTGTGATACAGGCAGGTTAAGTGGTGGGCTGTACTGCTGCCCACCATTCGGGTTCGATCCCCGGAGGCCGTTCTATGTCTTAGCCTGGTTGCGCTGCAGCAGTCTGACACCTGTAACTGCGGTTAGCGTTGCATGGCGCTCACACACTGAAAATATTTAAGGCGCGTTCTTTCTGAACGCTACACATCTCTACGGGAGGTCAGCACGGCGTTTGATGCAATTCCTGCCTAAAAATAAGGTTTCTACGTACTGTGATTTTAAGAGCTTCCCAACCTGCGCAGGGCAGCTTTCATACACTGCAATTCCTTCCCGTGGGAGCTATGAGCATACGTCAAAGCTAGGGCGCAAAACTAGACGGATGCGTAGCAGCAACAAGCAACAAATCGATCTCAAAAATAGCACTGCAAATTTGCATTCCGGCACCCCATCACGGCACGCCGACCGACCGACTAGTGACCGCTCTACCTCGCTCGTCGTTGCGGCGTTGTTGTATGCACGTGCACTACCGTCAGGATGCAAGGAGTCACTGGTGCAAGGATACCGCGGAGGGGGCAAAGTTGACTTTAGCCCGTCCCTCGCGGGCCAAGCTGCGGAGCACTACGCCGCAGCGGGGCGTCGCGGTTTGACCTCTTGGAGTGCAGTATTGTAGCGTGCTAAGAGCAGCGCCGATAACCGATAACCACCTCTTTCCCACAGCGTGACACGGCCAGGGTTTAGAACGTTTCCCCCGAGGAGTCGAACCTCTGAAGCAGGTGTGCACGAAGGCCCACCTGCCCCTTTCGCCCACCATGTCACACTGCAGTACAGAAGTACCGTGAGGCGAGCTAGGCTTCGAGGAGCCGTTCGCTACATTCCTCCCCCTCCAAAGAGGAAACGTTCCGCCCTCGTGAGAACACGAGGACTCGCAACACTAAAGCAGTGATGCTAGGACAAACCATGCACTGCATTATATGCAGTCAACACTTCTTGGCAGTTCACAAGGTTATTCCTTGGCTCCCATGTGTTGTAAGAGTCATCATAACCTTGCCACTTGACCAAGTAGCCACGTGCTCTACCAGCACGGACACCACGATGGGCGAGCAACTTCTCAACCTCATACAGAGGTGCCTCATCCAACCAATCCACAGGAGGAGGCAAGTGAGGGTGCTCACTTGTGTAGGGTCTCAACAGAGCAACATGAAACACAGGGTGCATGCGTGCCATGGCAGGAGGCAGGTCCAGGCGCACAGCAACAGGACCTACATGCTCCAGCACTTTGAAGGGCCCAATGAACCTAGGCAACAACTTCTTAGCCTTACCTGGCTTCAGCTTGAGGTTCTTGGTGCTCAGCAACACTAGCTGACCAGGGCTGAACTCCACCTCCCTGCGTCCCTTGTTGGCCAGATAGGCCTGACGCTGCTGAGCTTGCTCCATGAAATGGCGGGCCTGCTTGACATTACTCTGCCACCACTCAGACAGCTTCCTGGCAGAGGGACAGTACACCTCACCTGGCAGTTCCAGCAGAGCCGGTGTCAGAGGTGACTGGCCAGTGTTGACCAGGAAGGGCGTGGACTGGATGGATTCCTGCCAGCTGTTGTTCACAGCGAACTCAGCCAGTGACAGGAAGAATGGCCAGTCAGACTGGGCAGGGGAGATGTAATGACGAAGCATTTCCTCCAAGGTACGATTATACCTCTCCGTTTGACCATCAGACTCAGGATGGTAAGCACTAGATTTACATTCTTTTACACCAAGAATGGCCATAACTGACGCCCAGAAATGATTAGTAAAGTGAGAGCCCCTATCAGAGATTATTTCTCTGGGCACTCCATGGTGTTTAAACACATTGTCGATAAACAAGCGGGCAAAGCCCTCAGCATTCATAGACTCACGGCATGGCACAAAGTGTACCATTTTAGATAGCCTATCCACAAAGACAGCAATGGCATCAAAACCATGATCACCGGGTGGTAGTTTAGTGATTAAATCCATAGACATGGACTCCCATCTGTCATAAGGTATGGCCAGTGATGTGAGTAACCCGCCAGGTCTGGTATTCACAGACTTGTTGCGCTGGCATGCATCACAGTTACTCACATAGTGCCGCACTTCAGATCTCATGCGTGGCCACCAGAATATCCTGGAGATACGCTCCAGCGTCTTGGTCATACCCACATGACCTGCAAACTGTGCATCATGCATCTCCACCAATATCCTGGCTTTGAGATCCGGGCAGTGGGGAATTACTATCTGATTCTTGCCCTTGGTGCGATACAGGCCATGCTTGTCCAGATCATATTGATCCACAGTGCGGGGCTGGCGGTGAGGCACCTCCACGCGGTGGCCCTGGTAACAATCCGCGTTGACTTCGGTCGCACGGATTGGCTAAGCTACCTCACCACCGCACCCAGCGGTATATAAATCGGGATGCAACGGGAAAGCCTTCCCAGGCTTGAACGGGCACCGCTTTGTCCAGCGGAATACAAATGAGGTCCGGGTGCCGCACACGACCGCTGCGGGTCACCGAGCTGTTGTGGAGTTGCTGGCGTCGTCAAGGAGGGAGCAGAGCTACCTCAACGCGGGACGTTGACTGACAGCTGGAGTTTGGACTTTGGGCTTGGAGCCTGAACTTCAGCTTTTAGTGCGACATCGGGCGGACAAGGCTAGAATTGCTCTCGTCAACGAGGAGAAGAGATAAGGCCAGCTGCCGAGTGCACTAGTCTTTGCTCCTCTCATGCCTCTTTGTTTGCCTTGGGTGCTAGCTGTGGTCTGTGGCTACAGCTAGGGCAGCTTGGTGGGGACATGTCCAGCCTGTGTCCAACGTTTGGAGGTGGGAGCAGGCCGCGCCACAGGCGGAAGCTCCTCCCTTAATGCACGCCGGTTTGTACCGGAGTAATTTTCTTTCTTCTTTTTTCTCTTCTTCTTTCTCTTCTTCTGATCCACAGTGCTGGCAAAGGCCTCGTCTGCTGCATACGCTGCCAGGAGCTGCTCTGTCATATTGACAGCGTGCAAAGGGTGCACAGGTAAAGGGGGTGGGGGTAAGGGCTGTTCCAAAACCAGCTGAGGCTGTGGCTCCTGCTGCGGCTGCTGAAAGGCAGGCTGAGCAGGCTGTACCACGCCAGCTTCCTCCCCCTCCAAAAGGCGTTTCCTGCTCCTGGTCATAACCATGACAAGATTGCTGACAGGAGCATCAGGTATGCGTGACAGAGGATCAGCGGGGTTAGTATCACCAGGTAGATATTCAATGGTAAAATCATACCGGGAGAGAAACTCCAACCACCTGGTCTGGCGTCTTGACAAGACTTTTTGTGTTTTTAGAGCTACTAAGGATTTGTGGTCCGTATACAACGTGAAGGGAACACCCTCCAGGTAGCAACGCCATTCTTTACATGCAGTAATAATTGCAAGTAGTTCTTGTTCACCAGTGGTATAGTTCTTTTCAGCTGGAATGAGCTTCTTGCTTAAGTAAGCCAGAGGATAACCCTCTTGCATAAGGACTGCACCTACGCCTTGCAAAGAGGCGTCACAGTAAACCTGAAATGGTTTAGTAATATCTGGAATTTTGAGTAGAGGTACTCTAGAAATGGCATGCTTAAGAGCATCAAAAGCTTGTAACTTATCATCAGGCCACTTGTGCCAATTGAAATCAGCACCTGCTTTACCAGTCAGGTCAGTGAGAGGTGCTGAAATAGCACTGAAGTTGTGTACAAACTTGCGCACAAAATTGGCAGCACCCAGAAATTGCTGCATGGCAGTCAGACTGCGTGGCACAGGCCAGGAAGTGATGGATTTCACTTTATCAGGATCAACAGCTATGCCCTGGTCACTGACAACGTGGCCTAGGAATTTGAGTGCAGTTTTGAGGAACTCACACTTTGATAGCTTAGCTTTAAACTGATGCTTACGTAATAACTCAAGGACCCTTCTCAAATGTGTGAAGTGTTCTGGCACATTTTTAGACATGATGAGGATATCATCTATGTAGACAAGGGCACAGTCATTCATGACATCAGCAAAAGCATTGTTCATCACACGTTGAAACGTGGCTGGTGCATTGGTTAGCCCAAAGCACAGGACCTTAAACTGATAAAGGCCACTGGGTGTCCTGAAGGCTGTCTTAGGGACATCCTCGTCAGGTATCCTGATCTGGTGATAACCAGCTTGCAGGTCAAGTGACGAAAACACTGTACACCCAGCCAACCTGTCAAACAGGTCATCCACTCGAGGTAGTGGGTACTGATCCCTAAGTGTGATCTTATTCAGCTGACGATAGTCTACACACATCCTGAACTCACCTGACTTCTTTTTGACAAAGAGGACAGGGGCAGCGTAGGGAGAGGAGGAGGGTTCAATGATGCCCTGCTCCAAGAAGGCTGCAACCTGCTTCTTCATCTCCAGAAGCTCTGGCTGACTCATCTTATATGATGGTAAGGCTGGTGGCTTACAGCCAGGCTGAAGAGGGATGGTGTGCCCTACTGGGCGCTGAGGGGGTAGGGTATTAAAGGGTGCGAAGACATCGTCGTACTCAGATATGAGTGCTGTCAGCTGAGCTGCAACTGCAGGGGGTATAGAGGTAGGGTAGTTGATAGAGGGGGTAGAAGGTAAGGATGTTGAGTGAGAGTGAGGGTCAGGATAAGGGGACAGCTGATTAGCTGGAGCGGGGGTTGGGTGATGGATAAGTGGGCAAGAGGGTGAGGTGGTTGAGTGGGAGCGAGGGTCAGGGTTATTGGACAGCAAATTAGCTGAAGTAGAGGTAGGGTGTACGGACAGCACACTTGCTGGGGTAGGGTTTATGGGCTGAGACGAGATGAGGGCAACCAGAGACTGGCCGCCTTTCCTTAACCACCTGTAAGCTACTTTTGCTGATACAGTAGCTTGTCTGTGTTTAGCCAGGATATGGGCACAATGAGGAGCCATAATGGGCGCTGCTGGCTCACACTTGAGCACCGTTTTCACAGCTGCCAACTGTACTGTAATAGTACGTGCCAGGTAGTCTAGCAGCACACCATTTGACTGTAACCAGTCACTGCCCATTAACACATCGAAGGCAGAGAACATCTCTGGCATCACCAACAACTCAACCCTGCAGCTCAGGGTCTGCACATTCAACTGTACGCTGCATGCATGCGTGCAAACCACAGGCTGTCCATTGGCCACAAGGAATTCCTTGGACTGCTTCAGTTTATAACTGGCAAGCTTATACTGCTCAACAGCAGCACAATTAATGAAGCTGGCTGCTGCACCACTGTCAAACAGCATAGTACATGCGAAGCCATTCACTCTACCAGGAAACGAGAAGTGTAAGACACCATCGTCTGCTGCACGTCCCTCAGGCATAGCAACCTGATTACTGGGCACTGGGCAACAGGCACCAACACAGTCCTGGCTAGCTGGTTGGGCAACACATCAGCGGCGGCGGTCACCCTTGCTGCCCTGCTGCTTCCATCCACCCTTGCCTGGGGGGCTGCGGTCACGCTTGCCTGGGCCCCGGGGAGGACGGTCCCCAGCACCATGACCAGAAGGAGGACCCAGGGAGGAGGGACGGGGGAACCCAGAGACCCGGCGGGCCTCCTCAGCTGACAGGTGCTTCAGGTTGCAGTAGTCCCTGAAATGGGCGGGGTTCCAGCAGTGGTGGCAGGCGTGGCCAGGAGGTGGCCTGGGAGGAGCATCAGACACAGGGGCAGCAGGAGGAGGGGGCCGTGGAGGACGTCCACCACCCTGGCTGCTGTGGCGACTTCCACGGTGGCCACTGCTGCTGCTGCTACTGACATCCCAGTAGGGGCCACGAGGGGCCGCAGGAAGACATCCTCTAGCAGGGGCGAATACGGTCCATCTGCTTACGGGGCACGAAGGCAGCCACAGGTGCAGGTGGACGACGGCCCACTTGATTAGTGGCCACTGCAAACAAAACCTTCTGTGCATTCACAGCAGCCTGAATGGCATCAGTCAGGTTAGGGTCAGGCATAAGTGCAAGGTCATGCACCACACGAGACTGCAGTTCAGGGGTGAGGCCCCTGATGAAAGTGGCAACAAGCATGGAGGGTGCCATGCATGTGGCACCGGCCACTGTCAGAGTGTTACGGAACTCCGTGATGTAGGAGTTAAGGGTGGAACCTGCTGACATGCGTAGGGCACCAGGATCCAACAGCTTCCTGCGGTGCACGTCTGATTCATTACGCAGATCGTCACCAGCCATCTCCTTGAAAGAAGCACGCAGGTGGGCCCAGGTTGGCCTAGTGCCATGAGCAAGAATGTGTGCATTCCTAGTAGCAGGATACCACACCTCTCGTGCCTTGCCGGACAGGAAGTTGGGCAATGCATCAGCAGGATCAATGCGCAGATATGCACAATGAACCTCAAGGTCTTCACAGAAGATTTCTGCAACCCTGGATGTGGCCAGACACTGATCTGTCCACTTGTCAGGACCTGGAACCTTTATCCTGGGCAGGGAGGCTGGCACAGTGACAGGCACAGCAACCTGAGACGGCGGCAGTTGTCCTGCTGGTGCTGCAGGTGGCGCAGTAGGTGCGGCAGGAGTAGCAGTGCCCGACGAAGCAGGTGCAACAGGTGCGGCTAGGGCAGCAGAAATGCCACTACTACCATTCACAGCAGGTCGGGCTGACTGTGAATACTGGTTGCGAATTGCAGATACAGCTGTTTCACCACCCACCACCGCGTTCTGCAGGGCTTGCAGGCGCTCCATCTCAGAGAGTTCGGCCCGGACCCTGACAGCCTCGTTCTGGGACGCTTGCAGGTTCGCAGTGGCTCCCACCAGCTGCTGGCGCAGCCTCTGGATCTCATCGGCCTGGGCAGCTGCTGCAGAGGTGCCAGTCTCAGGCAAGATCGGGGCAGCTGTCAGGGCTCCTGCATACGACAGCGGCCCAACTCCAGGGACTGCCGCAGTCGGAGGCGCCGTGGTAGCTGGAGGCTGAGCGGAGGTCATGGCGTTCAGAGTCTGCAGCACGTTCTTCAGCAGATCCATCGCCTGGGCGGGGGGTAGACCAGTAACCCTCTCGATTTCCGCGAAGGCGGGGCTCGTGATAGGCACAGGAAGAACGGGGGCAGTAATAGATACCACCGTGCCAGTAGTTGGCACCCCAGTCGCAGCAGGGACTCCTGCTGGGGCACCAGTAGTGGCGTTCGGAGTCGCTGGGGGCGGGGAGCCAGGAGTTTGGCCCCCAGGAGCAGAACGCTCCGGTCGTTTATCTCCTCCAGGAGGAGGCTCCTTGTTGGCAGTCATTTGCTCAGAGGGAAAGTGGCGTTAGTACAACGTCGGTCGGAAACCAATGTAACGACTAATAGGAGCTCATGAGATGACAACGTGCAACGCTTGTAGAATTATATGCACGTTACATTCCTCCCCCCCCTACTCGGCTCGAAGGCACGATCCGATAGACATCGGTTAGGGGAGAACACCACGCGTTTGCCGGGGATCGAACCTGGGTGGGCGCCCAACTCCACACCAAAGGTTACCCCTTGCACTACGGCAAGGGCATCCGGTCGGAAACCAATATGTAGCGTGCTAAGAGCAGCGCCGATAACCGATAACCACCTCTTTCCCACAGCGTGACACGGCCAGGGTTTAGAACGTTTCCCCCGAGGAGTCGAACCTCTGAAGCAGGTGTGCACGAAGGCCCACCTGCCCCTTTCGCCCACCATGTCACACTGCAGTACAGAAGTACCGTGAGGCGAGCTAGGCTTCGAGGAGCCGTTCGCTACAAGTATACGCGACAAAAAGTGACGGTACATTTTCTCGAGCCATTTTACCTGACCTTGTGGGACCTGAATAATAGTCATTGCAAACATTGAAGTCTCTAAAACGTTGAGTGTCAGGATTACTACACACTACGAGTTGGGGAAGTGATGGTGGCCTGTAGTGATTGTACTAGGAGGTGCTGGTGGCTGCCTACTCGCCCATGCGCGCGAGGAGCTGAGCCTCAGTGTTGTGGCGAGCACCCAACCCAGCGTTGGCCTTGATGTAGATGAGCATCTTGGCGCGCTCTAGGGTAAGCCTGGTGCGGGCGCTGCTGCTGCTGCTTAAACAAACCCCCCCATATGGCAGAGCAGTCACCGAGCACAAGGGAGATCGGCGACACCTCCCCCAACAGTTGGGACACATAAGGTGCCCTGAGCTTGGAAGCAGGCAGGGTGGGCAGGGTAGGCCTCGCTGCAGCACTCAGGCAAATTAGTAACAGCATTTTTGAGATTCAGAGCCTCGGACTTGGTACATAGTCAAATGAAGGCATTGTAAGATTGGGGGTTGAAACTAAAATTCGAGATTTTGCGCGGTTGGTGAGATACGGCCATGCTACAGTACTGTAGAGGTCTACAGTACTGTCGGGGTACCTCGCGAGTACACGAACAGTACTGTAGACACCTACAGTACTGTAGGTGTCTACAGTACTGTAGATGTCTACAGTACTGTCGGGGTACCTCGAGAGACCACTTACAGTACTGTAGGTATCTACAGTACTGTAGACATCTACAGTACTGTAGACATCTACAGTACTGTAGGTACCTCGAGGTACCTCGAGAGACCATTTACAGTACTGTAGGTACCTACAGTACTGTAGACATCTACAGTACTGTAGACATCTACAGTACTGTAGACATCTACAGTACTGTAGACATCTACAGTACTGTAGGTACCTCGAGGTACCTCGAGAGACCATTTACACACTCACGATAAATAAGGCCGACGCGGGGGCCTTTTTTGCATCGGATGGACTTTCTGCTCCGATAGAACGATAGAGCGTTGAGTTTAAGGGGGACCTCGCTCTTGAATGAAGTCCTAACTCGCAGCGGTTGCGAAGATACATCGATCCGCGCGCGAGGTACCCCCCCCTTTTTGGGAATCTGCACAGATGTTGGTTAAATGAGCCCGGAATCTGTGCAGATGCATGCCGATGCCTTTAGGAAAAGCGACATCTGTGCAGATGCCGGTTATTAAATCTGTGCAGATGCTAATGAAGGCGACATCTGTGCAGATGTCGGTAATTAAATCTGTGCAGATGCACAGAAGGGCGACATCTGTGCAGATGCCGGTTAAGATTTAAGGACGACATCTGTGCAGATGCTAATAAAGGCGACATCTGTGCAGATGCCGGTTATTAAATCTGTGCAGATGCTAATAAAGGCGACATCTGTGCAGATGTCGGTAATTAAATCTGTGCAGATGCACAGAAGGGCGACATCTGTGCAGATGCCGGTTAAGATTTAAGGACGACATCTGTGCAGATGCTAATAAAGGCGACATCTGTGCAGATGCCGGTTATTAAATCTGTGCAGATGCTAATAAAGGCGACATCTGTGCAGATGTCGGTAATTAAATCTGTGCAGATGCACAGAAGGGCGACATCTGTGCAGATGCCGTTTAAGATTTAAGGACGACATCTGTGCAGATGCTAATAAAGGCGACATCTGTGCAGATGCCGGTTATTAAATCTGTGCAGATGCTAATAAAGGCGACATCTGTGCAGATGTCGGTAATTAAATCTGTGCAGATGCACAGAAGGGCGACATCTGTGCAGATGCCGGTTAAGATTTAAGGACGACATCTGTGCAGATGCTAATAAAGGCGACATCTGTGCAGATGCCGGTTATTAAATCTGTGCAGATGCTAATAAAGGCGACATCTGTGCAGATGTCGGTGATTAAATCTGTGCAGATGCACAAAAGGGCGACATCTGTGCAGATGCCGGTTATCATTTAAGGACGACATCTGTGCAGATGCTAATAAAGGCGACATCTGTGCAGATGTCGGTAATTAAATCTGTGCAGATGCACAGAAGGGCGACATCTGTGCAGATGCCGGTTAAGATTTAAGGACGACATCTGTGCAGATGCTAATAAAGGCGACATCTGTGCAGATGCCGGTTATTAAATCTGTGCAGATGCTAATAAAGGCGACATCTGTGCAGATGTCGGTGATTAAATCTGTGCAGATGCACAAAAGGGCGACATCTGTGCAGATGCCGGTTATCATTTAAGGACGACATCTGTGCAGATGCTAATAAAGGCGACATCTGTGCAGATAAATACCTCGACATCTGCACAGATGCCAAGTAGTGCAGCTGTGCACATGAAGAAAAGGCTTGCATAAAGGTTACGCAAAGGCACCGCGAAGGAAGCAAAGTCACCGCGAAGGAATCAAGACTCTTCCATTATTCAACAATCTGTGTGATATCTGCATGAAGTTTTCGCAAAGGTGGCGCGAAGGAAGCCAAGGCACCGCGAAGGAGCTTAGATTGCCCCATATAGCAGCAATGAGCAGCCAGGAGCTGCCAACAAAAGTCGCCAAAAGGCTAGCTACGAGCCAGCCAGCCGCTTAGGCGTCCAGATGCCATCAGGTTAAGCGATAGGATCAAGATATAGCGACAGAAAACGGAAGGAGGTGCAGCGATGCAGCGACACAGCGATGCAAAGATGCGGCAAATGCATGAGGTGCAACTAGGACACGTAGCCCGAAGCCTGTGAGACGGAGCGGAAGAGGAGTGGAGGAGCCCGGAGGCGGTCAGGAGACATGCATAAGACGAAGCTGGGTGCACTTGAAACAAAGTTGGGTGCACCCACACAAACCCCACCCTAGCGAATGGTGAGTAGTTTATCTTGCAGTCATGTGGCTCCAAGTACCTTGCCTGACTATTTGCCAACCACTGAATTGCTGCAGGTTCAATGGTCCCAATGGCTTCCCTACACCCAACCCAGCCCAGCCTAGCCCAGCCCAGCCCAGCCCTCCCCTCCCTCCCCCACCACCACCTCCTTCATCACCCTACCACAAGAAGCAGGTGCATGGAGCGCAAGAGCAGCCAGGAGCTGCAGCCATGGAGGCGCTGCCAGGTAGGTATAAAAGTGGCCCTAGCAAAGAGTGAGTGGCCAGCCCTTGCACATGGGTGGTCGGATGCCCAGCCTAACCAAAAAGATGCCCATTGTTTACTGCAGGTCCCACGGTCAGCCCTTCCCTCCTTCCCCCTTCCTCCTTCCCCCTTCCCCCTTCCCCCTCCCCTCCCCTGTCCCACCACCTCCAAGCCTGGCACCCCACCTACCTCCCGCCTTTCCCACCCCCCACCCCACGACACACGCTGCAGCCCTCTCCCTACCCTACCCTTGGCGTAGCAGCCCTCTCTCTACCCTACCCTTGGCGTAGCAGCCCTCTCCCTACCCTACCCTTGGCGTAGCAGCCCTCTCCCTACCCTACCCTTGGCGTAGCAGCCCTCTCCCTACCCTACCCTTGGCGTAGCAGCCCTCTCCCTACCCTACCCTTGGCGTAGCAGCCCTCTCCCTACCCTACCCTTGGCGTAGCAGCCCTCTCCCTACCCTACCCTTGGCGTAGCTGCCCTCTCCCTACCCTACCCTTGGCGTAGCAACCTGGAGCGGGCAACCTGGAGCGGGCAGCTTGGAGTAGCAGCCCACCCAGCCCACCCTGGCCATGCCATGCCCACACACCACAATGACCCTACCCATCCCTCTCAAAAGGGATAGCTGAGCGCTTGGGTGGTTGTCAGCCCGTGCTTGTTGTCCTCGTCATCTTGCCGCCTTGCTGCGATGTTGTTGTGTTGTCACCTTGTTGGGTTGTGGTGTGGTGTGGTGTGGTGTGGTGTGGTGTGGTGTGGTGTGGTGTGGTGTGGTGTGGTGTGGTGTGGTGTGGTGTGGTGTGGTGTGGTGTGGTGTGGTGTGGTGTGGTGTGGTGTGGTGTGGTGTGGTGTGGTGTGGTGTGGTGTGGTGTGGTGTGGTGTGGTGTGGTGTGGTGTGGTGTGGTGTGGTGTGGTGTGGTGTGGTGTGGTGTGGTGTGGTGTGGTGTGGTGTGGTGTGGTGTGGTGTGGTGTGGTGTGGTGTGGTGTGGTGTGGTG
Organism: Haematococcus lacustris; assembly: GCA_030144725.1. Taxonomy (NCBI): domain Eukaryota; kingdom Viridiplantae; phylum Chlorophyta; class Chlorophyceae; order Chlamydomonadales; family Haematococcaceae; genus Haematococcus; species Haematococcus lacustris. The sequence goes on along the minus strand of JASKMD010000008.1, from coordinate 21,283,848 downwards.
TGGTGTGGTGTGGTGTGGTGTGGTGTGGTGTGGTGTGGTGTGGTGTGGTGTGGTGTGGTGTGGTGTGGTGTGGTGTGGTGTGGTGTGGTGTGGTGTGGTGTGGTGTGGTGTGGTGTGGTGTGGTGTGGTGTGGTGTGGTGTGGTGTGGTGTGGTGTGGTGTGGTGTGGTGTGGTGTGGTGTGGTGTGGATGATGGTGATGGTGATGGTGATGGTGATGGTGATGGTGATGGTGATGGTGATGGTGATGGTGATGGTGATGGTGATGGTGATGGTGATGGTGGTGTGTGGTGTCACCTTGTTGTTGTGTTGTGTCGTTGCTACCTTGTCACATCGTAGGGGGGTGTTGCGGTCATTGGGTGCATCAATGCATGTGCTTAGCATTTCCATATTGAGGTGTTGTGGAGTGATGGTGCATCGAGACATGTGCTTGCAAGTCCCGTAGCGAGGTGTTGCGGGATGTTTGGGTGTCAATGCATGTGTTTTGCGGGGATGTTGCGGGGTGTTAGGTCGTCAATACATGTGTTTTGCGGGGGTGTAGCGAGGTGTTGCGGGATGTTTTGGGTGTCAATACATGTGTTTTGCGGGGGTGTAGCGAGGTCTTGCGGGATGTTTGGGTGTCAATACATGTGTTTTGCGGGGGTGTAGCGAGGTCTTGCGGGATGTTTGGGTGTCAATACATGTGTTTTGCGGATGTAAGAGTCGATGAAATAGTCGACATCTGTGCAGATGAAGCCACGACATCTGCACAGCCAAGCCGCGAATGTTAAAGTCGACATCTGTGCAGATGCTATAGACAACATCTGCACAGCCAAGGCTCGAATGTAATAGTCGACATCTGTGCAGATGTCGTTGTCAACATCTGCACAGATGTCGGTGTCAACATCTGCACAGCCAAGCATTGAATATAATAGTCGACATCTGTGCAGATGTCGTCGCCAGCAGCTGCACAGATGTTGGTCGCGATATACGACATCTGTGCAGATGTTGACTTCCCGCAGCTGCACAGATGTCGACATCGTTTGAGTCTGTGCAGATGTCGACTATCAGCAGCTGTGCAGATTAAGGATAACCGACATCTGCACAGATTCAAAATCAAAGAAATTCGCGGTCCAAATACGTCGCAACGGATGCACGGAATCACGTAAGACTTATACCGTTCGAACGGCCTTCTACTCTAGTTTCTAATGAGCTATGGTCGGTCCAATCGCGACCGGTCCTTGTTTATCGTGAGTGCAGTACTGTAGGTACCTACAGTACTGTAGACACCTACAGTACTGTAGATATCTACAGTACTGTAGACATCTACAGTACTGTAGACATCTACAGTACTGTAGACATCTACAGTACTGTAGGTACCTCGAGGTACCTCGAGGGACCATTTACAGTACTGTAGGTACCTACAGTACTGTAGACATCTACAGTACTGTAGACATCTACAGTACTGTAGACATCTACAGTACTGTAGACATCTACAGTACTGTAGACATCTACAGTACTGTAGGTACCTCGAGGTACCTCGAGGGACCATTTACAGTACTGTAGGTACCTACAGTACTGTAGACATCTACAGTACTGTAGACATCTACAGTACTGTAGGTACCTCGAGGTACCTCGAGGGACCATTTACAGTACTGTAGGTACCTACAGTACTGTAGACATCTACAGTACTGTAGACATCTACAGTACTGTAGACATCTACAGTACTGTAGACATCTACAGTACTGTAGGTACCTCGAGGTACCTCGAGAGACCACTTACAGTACTGTAGCCTTTAAGCACTTAGAAAAATTCTGAACATCTCACTTGCATTCAAGGCATCCGTCCAACACTTAGTCGCAGCATCGTGTAGCCGGTGTTGCAGCGATGGCATCGCACGAGGTTACCCATACTCGCAGCCGCATCTAGCCCATACTCGCAGCCACATACTCGGCAATCAACCTCGCGGCCACACAGCTGGTCCACAGATGGCATCGCACGAGGTTACCCATACTCGCAGCCACATCTAGCCCATACTCGCAGCCACATACTCGGCAATCAACCTCGCGGCCACACAGCTGGTCCAGCAGCGCAGAAGCATACCTGTGAGGCAGCTCGGTGCGAGGATCTCACCTCGCAGCCAGCCTCGCAGCCATTTTCCTCGCAGCCAGCCTCGCAGCCAGTTTCGCAGCCAGCCTCGCAGCCAGCCTCGCAGCCAGCATCGCAGCTAGCCTCGCGGCCAATTTCCTCGCAACGATTCTCCGCAATGAATCGCAAGCATTGATGCACCAACGCAAGGCAGGTACAACGTGTTGTGAGCAGCGAAGAGGCCAGACAGACTATGGTAAGAGCTTAGGACCAAGGTAAGAGCTTAGAAGGAGCTAGCATTGCGCAGCATAGCCCTTAGTATCCAGCCTAACCGCTACCACACCTGGTTGCTGCAGGTCTTACAATCACGCCTAGTACCCCCCTGATTACCACCCCCTCCCAGTCCCCCTCACCACCACCACCACCACCACCACCACCACCACCACCACCACCACCACCACCACCACCACCACCACCATTTCATCACCTCCCACAACGTTCCCACTGTTGCCTCCCTTGTGTTGCAGCCCAGCCCAGCCCAGCCCAGCCCAGCCCAGCCCAGCCCAGCCCAGCCCAGCCCAGCCCAGCCCAGCCCAGCCCAGCCCAGCCCAGCCCAGCCCAGCCCAGCCCAGCCCAGCCCAGCCCAGCCCAGCCCAGCCCAGCCCAGCCCAGCCCAGCCCAGCCCAGCCCAGCCCAGCCCAGCCCAGCCCAGCCCAGCCCAGCCCAGCCCAGCCCAGCCCAGCCCAGCCCAGCCCAGCCCAGCCCAGCCCAGCCCAGCCCAGCCCAGCCCAGCCCAGCCCAGCCCAGCCCAGCCCAGCCCAGCCCAGCCCAGCCCAGCCCAGCCCAGCCCAGCCCAGCCCAGCCCAGCCCAGCCCAGCCCAGCCCAGCCCAGCCCAGCCCAGCCCAGCCCAGCCCAGCCCAGCCCAGCCCAGCCCAGCCCAGCCCAGCCCAGCCCAGCCCAGCCCAGCCCAGCCCAGCCCAGCCCAGCCCAGCCCAGCCCAGCCCAGCCCAGCCCAGCCCAGCCCAGCCCAGCCCAGCCCAGCCCAGCCCAGCCCAGCCCAGCCCAGCCCAGCCCAGCCCAGCCCAGCCCAGCCCAGCCCAGCCCAGCCCAGCCCAGCCCAGCCCAGCCCAGCCCAGCCCAGCCCAGCCCAGCCCAGCCCAGCCCAGCCCAGCCCAGCCCAGCCCAGCCCAGCCCAGCCCAGCCCAGCCCAGCCCAGCCCAGCCCAGCCCAGCCCAGCCCAGCCCAGCCCAGCCCAGCCCAGCCCAGCCCAGCCCAGCCCAGCCCAGCCCAGCCCAGCCCAGCCCAGCCCAGCCCAGCCCAGCCCAGCCCAGCCCAGCCCAGCCCAGCCCAGCCCAGCCCAGCCCAGCCCAGCCCAGCCCAGCCCAGCCCAGCCCAGCCCAGCCCAGCCCAGCCCAGCCCAGCCCAGCCCAGCCCAGCCCAGCCCAGCCCAGCCCAGCCCAGCCCAGCCCAGCCCAGCCCAGCCCAGCCCAGCCCAGCCCAGCCCAGCCCAGCCCAGCCCAGCCCAGCCCAGCCCAGCCCAGCCCAGCCCAGCCCAGCCCAGCCCAGCCCAGCCCAGCCCAGCCCAGCCCAGCCCAGCCCAGCCCAGCCCAGCCCAGCCCAGCCCAGCCCAGCCCAGCCCAGCCCAGCCCAGCCCAGCCCAGCCCAGCCCAGCCCAGCCCAGCCCAGCCCAGCCCAGCCCAGCCCAGCCCAGCCCAGCCCAGCCCAGCCCAGCCCAGCCCAGCCCAGCCCAGCCCAGCCCAGCCCAGCCCAGCCCAGCCCAGCCCAGCCCAGCCCAGCCCAGCCCAGCCCAGCCCAGCCCAGCCCAGCCCAGCCCAGCCCAGCCCAGCCCAGCCCAGCCCAGCCCAGCCCAGCCCAGCCCAGCCCAGCCCAGCCCAGCCCAGCCCAGCCCAGCCCAGCCCAGCCCAGCCCAGCCCAGCCCAGCCCAGCCCAGCCCAGCCCAGCCCAGCCCAGCCCAGCCCAGCCCAGCCCAGCCCAGCCCAGCCCAGCCCAGCCCAGCCCAGCCCAGCCCAGCCCAGCCCAGCCCAGCCCAGCCCAGCCCAACCCTACTCTCCCACACTGCACTTCCTACTGAGGTGAGGACAAAGGAAGGTGGGTTGTAATGGAGGGCTGCTACACCTGCCCCTCCATCTGCCAGCTCTACATCTCCCTACTCTATTGGTGAGTGCATCCGGTACCCATGTCCAATGTTTGCTGCCGTTGACAAATCGTCACACCGTTGCCGCAGGTCTTGTGCGCCTACACCCGAGACTATCAATGCCCTCCCCACTTCTCTCGCCCTCCCCATGGACCTCCCCTTCCCTTCCCTCCCCTTCCTCCCCTTCCTCCCACACACATATACACCACACCCCAACAAAAGGTGAGTGCAGGTATGTGGCAACCTGTACCCACCTTAACCGCTAGCATGCCCCTTGTCCCGGTGCAGGATTGATCGTCACACCCTTCCCCATCCCCTTTTCCTCCCCTTTCCCACGCCTGCCACCAACGCCCAGCTTGTCGTCCCTCCGCTTCCACCTCTACCCACCCCCCACTTCCCCCCTCCCCGTCACCTCTCCCCTGACATCCCAGCAGCCAGGAGAAAGCCCACCCCACCCGCCCTCGTCCCACCCCTCCCTTCCCCCTCTCCCTCCCTCTCCCCTCCCATACTTGTCAAGCCTCCTCTTCCCCTCTCCCACCCTTCGATTGACGCGGCATCGCAACCCCCACCTCACCCCACCTTCCCCCTACACTCCCCACCGCAGTCCCACCCCACTGGCGCATGGGCTATGTTGCCTGGTGTGAGCAGGTAGGAGGCCAGGAGGACCACAAAGGTAAGGCCACGGTGATAGCTAACACAGTGCCCAGCCTGGTCACCCTACCGCACGTGCACGCCCCTTGGTTGCAGGTCTGGTGGGCACCTCCCTTCCACTTCCCTTTCCCCTACACAACCACCCCCTCCCAATTCATCCTCCCCCGCCCCCGCCCCCGCCCCCGCCCCCGCCCCCGCCCCCGCCCCCGCCCCCGCCCCCGCCCCCGCCCCCGCCCCCGCCCCCGCCCCCGCCCCCGCCCCCGCCCCCGCCCCCGCCCCCGCCCCCGCCCCCGCCCCCGCCCCCGCCCCCGCCCCCGCTCCTTCCCCCGCCCCCACCCCCACCCATGCCCCCACTCACCCCAACCCATGCCCCCAACCCATGCCCCCACCCACCCCAACCCTTGCCCCCAACCCAACCCAACCCCGCCCAGCCCAACCCGGTGGAGCCTCCCGCCTCCCCATCTCCCGCCTCCCTGCCTCCCGCCTCCCCGTCTCCCGCCTCCCTGCCTCCCACCTCCCGCCTTCCACATCTACCCCCCCTCCCCGCCTTCACTCTTCCAATCCCCCCCCCTTCCTAGCAGCAGTCATCAAGCAGCCAAAAGGTAGGTAGGTGCTACAGTGCCCCTACTATATCTGCTGCTGCTGCCACTGCTGTTGCTGCTGCTGCGCCCCTGCTGCTGCTGCTGCCCCCCTACTGCTGCTGCTGCCCCCCTGCTGCTGCTGCCCCCCTACTGCTGCTGCTGCCACCCATGCTGCTGCTGCTGCTGCGACCCTACTGCTGCTGCTGCTGCTGCTGCCCCCCTGCTGCTGCTGCTGCCCCCCTGCTGCTGCTGCCCCCCTGCTGCTGCTGCTGCTGCCCCCCTGCTGCTGCTGCTGCTGCTGCCCCCCTGCTGCTGCTGCTGCTGCCCCCCTACTGCTGCTGCTGCTGCCCCCCTACTGCTGCTGCTGCTGCGCCCCTGCTGCTGCTGCTGCGCCCCTGCTGCTGCTGCTGCTGCTGCTGCTGCCCCCCTGGTGCTGCTGCCCCCCTACTGCTGTTGCTGCCACCCATGCTGCTGCTGCCTACAGTACTGTAGGTGTCTACAGTACTGTAGGTGTCTACAGTACTGTAGGTGTCTACAGTACTGTAAATGTCTACAGTACTGTAGATGTCTACAGTACTGTAGGTGTTTACAGTACTGTAGGTGTTTACAGTACTGTAGATGTCTACAGTACTGTAGATGTCTACAGTACTGTAGATGTCTACAGTACTGTAGGGGTCTACAGTACTGTAGGGGTCTACAGTACTGTAGATGTCTACAGTACTGTAGGTGTTTACAGTGCTGTAGATGTCTACAGTACTGTAGATGTCTACAGTACTGTAGGTGTCTACAGTACTGTAGGTGTCTACAGTACTGTAGATGTCTACAGTACTGTAGATGTCTACAGTACTGTAGGTGTCTACAGTACTGTAGGGGTCTACAGTACTGTAGGGGTCTACAGTACTGTAGATGTCTACAGTACTGTAGGTGTCTACAGTACTGTAGATGTCTACAGTACTGTAGGTGTCTACAGTACTGTAGATGTCTACAGTACTGTAGGGGTCTACAGTACTGTAGGGGTCTACAGTACTGTAGATGTCTACAGTATTGTAGGTGTCTACAGTACTGTAGGTGTCTACAGTACTGTAGGTGTCTACAGTACTGTAGATGTCTACAGTACTGTAGGTGTCTACAGTACTGTAGGTGTCTACAGTACTGTAGATGTCTACAGTACTGTAGGGGTCTACAGTACTGTAGGGGTCTACAGTACTGTAGGGGTCTACAGTACTGTAGATGTCTACAGTACTGTAGGGGTCTACAGTACTGTAGGGGTCTACAGTACTGTAGGGGTCTACAGTACTGTAGGTGTCTACAGTACTGTAGGTGTCTACAGTACTGTAGGTGTCTACAGTACTGTAGATGTCTACAGTACTGTAGATGTCTACAGTACTGTAGATGTCTACAGTACTGTAGGTGTCTACAGTACTGTAGGTGTCTACAGTACTGTAGGTGTCTACAGTACTGTAGATGTCTACAGTACTGTAGGTGTCTACAGTACTGTAGGGGTCTACAGTACTGTAGGGGTCTACAGTACTGTAGATGTCTACAGTACTGTAGGTGTCTACAGTACTGTAGATGTCTACAGTACTGTAGGTGTCTACAGTACTGTAGATGTCTACAGTACTGTAGGGGTCTACAGTACTGTAGGGGTCTACAGTACTGTAGATGTCTACAGTATTGTAGGTGTCTACAGTACTGTAGGTGTCTACAGTACTGTAGGTGTCTACAGTACTGTAGGTGTCTACAGTACTGTAGATGTCTACAGTACTGTAGGTGTCTACAGTACTGTAGGTGTCTACAGTACTGTAGATGTCTACAGTACTGTAGGTGTCTACAGTACTGTAGATGTCTACAGTACTGTAGGGGTCTACAGTACTGTAGGGGTCTACAGTACTGTAGATGTCTACAGTATTGTAGGTGTCTACAGTACTGTAGGTGTCTACAGTACTGTAGGTGTCTACAGTACTGTAGATGTCTACAGTACTGTACGTGTCTACAGTACTGTAGGTGTCTACAGTACTGTAGGTGTCTACAGTACTGTAGATGTCTACAGTACTGTAGGTGTCTACAGTACTGTAGGTGTCTACAGTACTGTAGATGTCTACAGTACTGTAGGGGTCTACAGTACTGTAGGGGTCTACAGTACTGTAGGGGTCTACAGTACTGTAGATGTCTACAGTACTGTAGGGGTCTACAGTACTGTAGGGGTCTACAGTACTGTAGATGTCTACAGTACTGTAGGTGTCTACAGTACTGTAGGTGTCTACAGTACTGTAGGTGTCTACAGTACTGTAGATGTCTACAGTACTGTAGATGTCTACAGTACTGTAGATGTCTACAGTACTGTAGATGTCTACAGTAGTGTAGGTGTCTACAGTACTGTAGGTGTCTACAGTACTGTAGGTGTCTACAGTACTGTAGATGTCTACAGTACTGTAGGTGTCTACAGTACGGTAGATGTCTACAGTACTGTAGGTGTCTACAGTACTGTAGATGTCTACAGTACTGTAGGGGTCTACAGTACTGTAGGGGTCTACAGTACTGTAGATGTCTACAGTATTGTAGGTGTCTACAGTACTGTAGGTGTATACAGTACTGTAGGTGTCTACAGTACTGTAGATGTCTACAGTACTGTAGATGTCTACAGTACTGCAGGGGTCTACAGTACTGTAGGGGTCTACAGTACTGTAGATGTCTACAGTATTGTAGGTGTCTACAGTACTGTAGGTGTCTACAGTACTGTAGGTGTCTACAGTACTGTAGATGTCTACAGTACTGTAGGTGTCTACAGTACTGTAGGTGTCTACAGTACTGTAGATGTCTACAGTACTGTAGGTGTCTACAGTACTGTAGATGTCTACAGTACTGTAGGTGTCTACAGTACTGTAGATGTCTACAGTACTGTAGGTGTCTACAGTACTGTAGGTGTCTACAGTACTGTAGGTGTCTACAGTACTGTAGATGTCTACAGTACTGTAGATGTCTACAGTACTGTAGGTACCTACACTCCAACTGCTCACATACTCAGAATTTCAACAAGCTTCAAGTGGCGTTGGAGTCGCAAGGACAATCCGAGGCGAACCGCATCAAAAAACTACCCCCTAGGATGACGAATATACGCACTAATTTGCCTGTGTGAGCTGGTACTGCAGTTGTTGCAGTGGGGGCCAGCAGGAAGCCTGGGCGGGTGGGCTCTGCATTGGCAGGGGTGCCGGGGGAGTCTGCCCCGCCTAAGCCACCCGCCAGCCATCCCCGCCCTAGGGCAACCCTGTCACGTCCTCCGCCAGCCACACCCTGCATTGGCGAAGTGCGCAGCAAAGAGAGACCCTGCACCATTTGTTGCCCATGCTGTTGCTGCTCCCCCAGCCTCTCCCCTTGCTGCTGCAGCTGCTGACCCTGCCCTTGCCAGGGGATAGGCGTAGGCCGTGGTAGATGCTGCAGAAGCTGCTCGATAGGCACACCATGACTCAGGAGCTCAGCAATGGCTGCTCCATGTGCTGTTGTGAGCTGCTGCACCTGGCCATGCGGGTGCGCCATGCCCGGCTGTTGCACCTGGCCTGGCTGTTGCGCTGTGCCCGGCTGCTGCACCTGGCCTGGCGCTCCTCAGCTAGGGCAAGGGCTTGCAGCTCCTGCCCTGTGCAAGGCTTGGAAAAGTCCTTCGCCCCCAAGTTAAGCCAGTGGGCTGCATGCAACCAACTTACATGCATTGCATTGCATACAAAACCATTGCGATCCCGCCCCGTCGTGCGGTGAAATGGCTCAGTTGGTTAAGGGTGATTCCTACAATTGAGAGGTCGTGGGTTCGACTCCACTACGACGAAAAAGTAACTTTGGTGGGATAGTGTCGGCGCCCCATGCCGGAGTCCTCCCTTAATGCACGCTGGCGTTAAACCGGAGTAGTCTTTCTTTCTTTCTTTACAGAACCATTGCAGGTTGCTGCTACTGCTATTGTTCAAGCTATGCTTCTAATGCCTGCATGCCAACTACCATACCTGCACAGCCCATGTTGATGGTGTCGGGGTCGTCATCCTCCATAAGCTGCAAGGCTCGCTTGTTGGTAGATGTATTGTCCATGATCCAGCCTTTGATAACTGGCACTGGGTGGCCGGCGCTCCTCAACTCATCAGCCCATCTCTGCAAGCAGAGAGATGAGCTGAGTGACCCAAATTACCTGAGTATGGCATCACTCATTTGGTGATCAACACCTGCAGCAGGTCCTTGATGCCCACAGCATCCTTCTTGAGATCAGAGACGTCCTTGACATCGTGGAAGATGCGCCCGCCGTCAGGGAGCAGGCAGCTGAAGTCCATGAGGGAGGCTCCAAGCTGAACGTACTTGTTCGTCAGACACCCCCATGGCAACGGTCTGCATGGAGTGCAACAGGTTCCACGGAGGGGTTGCAGCTGAGTAATGGCGACCGTGCAGGCAGCAACGTGCAGCAGCAGCGTGCAGGCAGCAGCTAGCTGGCTGGCTGGCTGGCTGGCTGGCTGGCTGGCTGGCTGGCTGGCTGGCTGGCTGGCTGGCTGGCTGGCTGGCTGGCTGGCTGGCTGGCTGGCTGGCTGGCTGGCTGGCTGGCTGGCTGGCTGGCTGGCTGGCTGGCTGGCTGGCTGGCTGGCTGGCTGGCTGGCTGGCTGGCTGGCTGGCTGGCTGGCTGGCTGGCTGGCTGGCTGGCTGGCTGGCTGGCTGGCTGGCTGGCTGGCTGGCTGGCTGGCTGGCTGGCTGGCTGGCTGGCTGGCTGGCTGGCTGGCTGGCTGGCTGGCTGGCTGGCTGGCTGGCTGGCTGGCTGGCTGGCTGGCTGGCTGGCTGGCTGGCTGGCTGGCTGGCTGGCTGGCTGGCTGGCTGGCTGGCTGGCTGGCTGGCTGGCTGGCTGGCTGGCTGGCTGGCTGGCTGGCTGGCTGGCTGGCTGGCTGGCTGGCTGGCTGGCTGGCTGGCTGGCTGGCTGGCTGGCTGGCTGGCTGGCTGGCTGGCTGGCTGGCTGGCTGGCTGGCTGGCTGGCTGGCTGGCTGGCTGGCTGGCTGGCTGGCTGGCTGGCTGGCTGGCTGGCTGGCTGGCTGGCTGGCTGGCTGGCTGGCTGGCTGGCTGGCTGGCTGGCTGGCTGGCTGGCTGGCTGGCTGGCTGGCTGGCTGGCTGGCTGGCTGGCTGGCTGGCTGGCTGGCTGGCTGGCTGGCTGGCTGGCTGGCTGGCTGGCTGGCTGGCTGGCTGGCTGGCTGGCTGGCTGGCTGGCTGGCTGGCTGGCTGGCTGGCTGGCTGGCTGGCTGGCTGGCTGGCTGGCTGGCTGGCTGGCTGGCTGGCTGGCTGGCTGGCTGGCTGGCTGGCTGGCTGGCTGGCTGGCTGGCTGGCTGGCTGGCTGGCTGGCTGGCTGGCTGGCTGGCTGGCTGGCTGGCTGGCTGGCTGGCTGGCTGGCTGGCTGGCTGGCTGGCTGGCTGGCTGGCTGGCTGGCTGGCTGGCTGGCTGGCTGGCTGGCTGGCTGGCTGGCTGGCTGGCTGGCTGGCTGGCTGGCTGGCTGGCTGGCTGGCTGGCTGGCTGGCTGGCTGGCTGGCTGGCTGGCTGGCTGGCTGGCTGGCTGGCTGGCTGGCTGGCTGGCTGGCTGGCTGGCTGGCTGGCTGGCTGGCTGGCTGGCTGGCTGGCTGGCTGGCTGGCTGGCTGGCTGGCTGGCTGGCTGGCTGGCTGGCTGGCTGGCTGGCTGGCTGGCTGGCTGGCTGGCTGGCTGGCTGGCTGGCTGGCTGGCTGGCTGGCTGGCTGGCTGGCTGGCTGGCTGGCTGGCTGGCTGGCTGGCTGGCTGGCTGGCTGGCTGGCTGGCTGGCTGGCTGGCTGGCTGGCTGGCTGGCTGGCTGGCTGGCTGGCTGGCTGGCTGGCTGGCTGGCTGGCTGGCTGGCTGGCTGGCTGGCTGGCTGGCTGGCTGGCTGGCTGGCTGTCTCTACAGGCATCTTGCTCTGAGTACTACTACAGACTACTCTGCTCTGAGTACTACTACAGACTACTACAGACTACTACAGACTACTTCAGAGTAGTGAGAGAGCTGCATGCCTCACACATATGCATACCTTAGCAAACGGGATTTCTGCATCGATAAACCACATATGGATCCTTCGCCAAAACTCAGTCATGATGTTAGCAGGCATGCGCTGGGCTGGGTTCCAGCACGCAGTTATGCGCTCAAAGGGCATGTCATTAGATGCGCCATCAGCATCTGTAGCGTCTTGTCCTGAGCGGGGCCGCTTGTTGCACTGGTGCCTCTTTGCGTCACTCAGGTTGCCACAGGAGAGGGCCACTTTGCAGTCATTGCAGACCGCCTTGATCTTGCCCCCAACAACCTCGATGCTGTACTTTTGCGCTGTTGGCGTGCGCCTGGACAATTTCCTCGAGCGTCCCGTCCCGAGGGCCTGTCCGGGCATGTCTATGAAAACCAACTTTAACCGCCAACCCAGGCAGCATATCATTCGCTGACCGGTGCCACAACGTCTCCACAGGTGCCTTTAGCAGGTGCGCTATTCAAAAGGCTCATCTCGAGTCCATCTCGACCGTCGAGACGTCGCGTCGAGTCGAGTTGCGCTCCTTAGTTATGTACCAAGGTCACATGCGTATTGGCACGGTGCGTATTGGCACGGTGTAACTCCTCAGTGACAAATATATCGTGGTTTTCACGGAAGACTCGCATGACCCTAACATGTCGACTAGAGCGCGACCGGACTGGTTAAAGGTTAATGTTAAACCGATTGTTAAAGTTGACCGTTTGGTCGCGATACGAGTCCCTTTTTGCTGTCGTTCTGGTCGCGACACGGCAATGCACCCAGCGACACTATGCCGGCAGAAGTAGCCAGTGAGAAGCAGTCCCAGGGTAGCAAAACGGGTATGTTAAAGATTGGTTAAAGATGTGGTTAAACCCAAAACATCAGGATGTTAAACTAACCAGTCGCGCTCTAATGTCGACCACTTGGTATCTGACTTTCATTTTCATCACATAACATCACATTGTGTACACATGCGCATTAGGCACACTGTCGGTAGCCTTTACAATGATGAGCTCGCAGCCCGGTTCGATTCCAACTCATGCTTTGTTTTGGTGTAGCATGAGGGCTGTGGGGTTCAGGAGTTGTGCCCGGTTGTGATGTACCAATGTATATGTACCAATGTCATGTACCAATGTTATGTACCAAGGTCACATATGCATCAAATCGTCACATACGCATTCAAATCTAGGTCTAGCTCTTGTACGAAACGCCGCTCAATTCCGACGCGATGTCCTCCGGCAGCGGGGCTGCCGATGCACAGGGCGTTGGGTCTCCTGCTCGCTGCCAATCTGAGGACGTGAGCAGCAGCCATGACACCAAGATGCCAGGACATAGGTCCAACATCAAGCGCCGGGTACACCCCACAGTCAAGAACAGAAGGCTGGCGGCCATGCGGAGGCTGCAGGAGCAGGGAGATTTCTTCTCAGACTCTGCCATGCGTGAACGTGCGCCCTTATTGCACCACCAGCTGCTGGGGCATCTTGGCGAGGGTGAGGCTGATAGCTGTGAGAGTTTGAGGTAGACAGTTTGGATTTGGCCTCAGCACGTGGCATCCGTTGTCGTCATGAGGACCATAGTAGTCATCATGACCAAAACCCATGTAAACTGCCATAGACATCACAGTGGCTACACGGAGGGGGGCCCTTGCGACCATGCTGTACTCACAATGCACTGTGACATGTGCTGGACAAACGCCATGACGGGTGTCAAAACAGGCACCTTGACGTCACACTAGAGTGCAGGCTGTGCCCTGTTGCGCTGCTGTATCCTCGCAGTCAGGCCTGGCTGCTCAGAGTCGTGCGGTGCAGCACTCAGCAGCCGTGCTGGCCCCTCTGCCCCCAGGAGCCTGCGAGAGGCCCAGGAAGGTGCAGCGCTGCGCTTCAGTGCAGCCCTGATGCAGCAGGTGGATGAGGTGGCGGTGCAGCTGAGGCAGCGGCAGGAGGAGGAGGAGGAGGCGGCACAGGTGAGGTGGGCTGGACGCATCATCAGGCGGGTCTCAGCTGGTCCAGCCTACAGCACAGAATTAGTGGTGGATGCAAGGAGGCCCAAGGCCCCAGAACCAGCCCAGGCCCGGTGTGAGGGACTTCTGATAGCTTTGAGAAACAGCCCAGGGCCTGGGCTAGGGCTGCTGAGCAGACTATGAGAAGCCAAGAGTGGTGTGAGGCTGAAGGTTTGGTTGCAGGCTAAACACATGGCAGCCTGAGCAGCTGAGACGCAGGCCTGGCCAGCTGGGCTGATCAAACGTTGGGGAGCTGAGAGGGCTGGGGGGCTGAGGTGCCTGCTGTCCTGCTGCTGCAGCTGTCAGAGCAGGAGTCGTCAGAAGATGATGGTGCAGAGGCCGCAGCAGGTGGCGCCCCCTCACCCTCCCTCCACCCTAGAGCAGACAGGGCTGCGCAGCAGGCAGCAGGGGACGACAGTAACTGGCTGCGCAAGCAGTTCCTGCAGGTGAGCGTCAGGTCGGTCCGCCTGGTAGACTCCCAGCACCCCAGGCACTGCCACCGTTAACCACACTGGCGTGCTGCATGGCAAGCATCAGAGGGCTTCATGCCAGCAAAGCTGCTTCACCAGCATGGGTAGATTGGTGGCAACTTGCCATCTGCTTGCTGCCTACCCTCACAGCCATGGGAGGCTGACATGTCTGCTCATTTCAACCACTGCATGGCATTGCCAATGTGTGCTGGTGTCAATGTCTGATTCAGGGCTGTTGTTGGACTTTCATGCTCGTGTGCTGCCTGCCACGCGGCTATCCAGTGTCAGGACAGGCTGGCAGGCTGTGGCATTGATTAGGTCCATGGGGAGGGTGGTTGTCCCTGCAGGCTGATGTGCCATGGCGCAGCTGTTGTTGCTGATTTGCATGGCAGGAGATGGAGAACCGTTTCTTGTCAGGCGCAGAGACGGGCGTGGCCTATGAAGACATAGACAACGATGTAGATGGTGTGCTGGATGAACACTGGCGCAAGGAGGTGCAGCAGGACGCTGAGGACAGATACTTTGAGGACCTGGAAAGCGAGGAGGCAGCAGCAGAGGCACCCGCCCACAGCAACGCCCCCTGTGACTACTGACACGTTGCAGCATGTTGTCAACGAGGTAGGGGCTGGGAGCTGTGGTGGTTTGTGTCTTTGCTGTGCGGCCTGTGTTTGTTGTGCGGCAGCATGTATGGGAGTGGGCCTGGTGAGTTGCCCTGACCCCGGCACTGTGGCAGCTGGTGAGGGGGGCTGGTCGGGCCCTCGCCTCGTCACCAGCCTGCTAGAGACGTTTCGTGTGTCCTGCTGCAGGGCTGCTAGGGCGACCTGGCCGATGTCCCTGAGCACATTCACCATGCGTTCCAGAGGACGCTGGTCATTGTCACCCTGGGGCCTGGCAATACCAATTAATACCAACTGATATTGGAGGTGCCCTTAGGAAGTGCCCTTCGGAGTGCCCTTTGGAAGTGCCCTTCGGAGTGCCCTTTGGGAGTGCCCTTTGGGAGTGCGAGAGTGAGTGACATCGCCTCCTGGCTATAAGTAGGTATCAGCAGGTGTTAGCTGATAGGAGCCTAGCGGCGCAATGCCTCCGAGGAAGCGGCCCGGCAATGCAGCGCTGAACATGCAGCGCATTGGGGAGAGCAAGTGGCGCCCGCTGGAGCTGTGCTTCTGGCCAGACCAGGGAGCGCTGCCAGCCAAGGGCAAGGAGTATCCTGGCCTGGGCTACAAGCGGCTGCGAGACAAGCCACCCAAGGCCCAGCAGCAGCAGCAGCAGCATCAGCCCGCTGTGGCACAGTAGTGTGTGCCCCCCCACTTGAAGCTGTCATCAGCTTACAATTAGTGCATGTTTTGTCATGCCAACTCTATGCATCGCCCTGTCACAGGGGTCAGGCAATGCTGTAGGTGGTAGGCGACCGTGACCATGTGTATGCCATGTGTAGGCCATGAGCATGCCATGCGATGGGAACACCACACAGACAAAACACTGTTTTGTAGTGGTTCACAATTAGTGTGTTCGACTGCAATGAAGGCTCAAGGTTGAGGGCTAAGGTGCTGGCGACCTGGCCTCAGCTGATGCAGGGGGCTGCTGGCAGCCAAGAGCTTAACGGCTGACAGCTTCAGAAGTGCGGGCAAGCTCTGTCGGCAGGTGGTGAAGGCTGGGTGGTGTCTATGCATCGCCTGGCAAACTTCCCGCAGCATGTGGCTTTCTTAGCTGAGCTGGGCACCACAACAACGTCATGGCATGCGCGTGGTGTGCTGCTGAGCCGGACAAAGGCAATCTTGGTGGATAGATTCGTTACTTGGGTGATCTCAGGTAGCCAGTGTGTGAAAAATGTGTGAGCAAGAGCATGCACAGGGATCAGGCCACACACACAGTCAGTGATTGTGACATGGTGTTGTGAGATGACCAAACAATGCGGAGATGACCAAAGAGGAGATAAGGAGTGATGGGCAGGACTGCAATCCAGCTTGCGAAGCTTATGAATGGCCATGCACACATTGCTGGCATGGCTCTCTCCACAGCCTTCGCTACACTATCCAATCTTGATGCATTTGATGGACTGCACAAGCATGGCCTACTCCATTTACATTGCGCTGGCTGACAATAACTGCCCATGGGGAGTGCTATCAAATCTCATGTTCGTGTATTGCAAATGTTATTGGCAGTTTGCCTTGTCAATAATGTGTTGGCTGATGAAAGATGTACACCATGCACACCCCTCTCTTGACCATGACTCTTGACCATGGACCATGCATAGCCTCCCTCTTTCCTGAAATGAACACGTGGCGGCTACCTAAACCCTACGACCAATACAACACTCTGTGCATGCATTTGGCTCAACCTATAACTGCATGCTGACATGCGCAGCTGGGGCCTAGCACAGCTGGGGCCTGGCAGCTGGGGCCTGGTCGCTGGCTCTATCCAATTGGCAGTATCTGCAAATGATCAAATGCTATGTTAATGATGGTGATGATGAGGCCACTAGCTATGTGAATGACAGTAGCAGCGGGTCCATCTGCCCTGCGCTACCCCTTCATGATTGGTTATGCGCTTGCAGCTGCTCACCCAGGAGGGGGAGTGCTAGACCCAGACTCTGCTGGCTGGCTGTGTGACTGCCTGGGGCACTTGGGGTGCCACACTAGACCTCGCACAGGCTGATCACGCTACCTGACGCTCCATGTGTGCAAGGAAGGGCACGGTGGTGAGCAAGCCAGCTGCTGCCAGAGTGTGCCAGGCTGCATGCAGGTAGGGGCAGGCCCGCACCAAGCAGGGTAGACCGTCCAGCTGGAAGCTGGCTGCGGCACTGACACTGAGCAGCAGGTGCAGGGCCAGGGGGCGGTGCAGCTCTGGGTTGTGCCAGGCCAGCCATGCGCAGCGCCCCTGCAGCAGCATGGAGCAGGCTGCACCTTTGTCTTACCTGGTGCATGGCCTCATGTCCAGGTGACAATTCCCTGACCATGCTGCTAGCTGTGCCACTCACCTTGTTGCTGAGCTTGTTGCACAGCTGACTGCTCAGGGCGTGCAGTGTGGTGAGCCAGTGGTTGTGCTCAATAGGCATCTGCCTCCCTAATCATTTACATCCACTTGTGATGCCACTTGTGGTGACAATGGCCATAGCTGCTGGCAGGGCAGTGTGGATGGCACCCAACTAACGCTGATCATGCAGCAAGTTGGGTCAACATTGACCGGGGCAGGCATGGTGAGTGGGTGGGTGGGTGGGTGGGGAGGTGGGTGGTGGCTGTGTGTGTGTTGGTGTGGAGTGGCGGTGCTGGCAGTCAGCAGTTGGCATGTTGGCCCTGCACCCAAGGGTTGTCTACAGTGCCCCCACCCACCTCCACCACAGCCAGGTTCAGTGTGGAGGCCGCTGAGGGCTGGAAGGGGGTGGCAGCCAGGGACACCGCCTGCAGCACCCTAGGCCACACCGGCTCAGCAGCCAGCACCTTGCCTGCCAGCTGGCCCCCAGCCCCCGCCACCACCGCTGCTGCTGGTTTTGCCAGGGTGCATGACATGGCCCGCTGCAGAGTGGTGCTAGCCAGTGCGATGAGCCAATAGTCTGCCTTGCGCAGCAGCAGGCGCGCTGGCCCTGAGGAGGCGTGGTAGCAGCCTGCCACCGCCCCTACCAAGCCCAACATCCGCCCAGCGAGCCGAGCTTGTGGCAGGTGGCAGTGCCTGCACTGGAGGCCACAGCACCAGGTCAGTGAGTTACATAACGCCCAACCTTGACATGCGCTGGGGTGGCATGGTGCTGGTCACGTTGTGGTCACGTTGTTGGTTGCTGGTCACGTTGTTGGGCACTGGGCCTGGCAATACCAATTAATACCAAATAATATTGGAGGTGCCCTTTGGAAGTGCCCTTCGGAGTGCCCTTTGGAAGTGCGAGAGTGAGTGACATCGCCTCCTGGGTATAAGTAGTTATGAGCAGGTGTTAGCTGATAGGAGCCTAGTGGCGCAATGCCTCCGAGGAAGCGGCCCAGTGCCGCGAAGGAAGAGCCGCTTCGTAGTCGTGGTGTGGTCCGCTGCAACTGTGCAGTCCGGTGACCTCCGCGCTGCTCACATGGAGTACCCTGGCCTGGGCTACAAGCGGCTGCGAGACAAGCCACCCAAGGCCCAGGAGCAGCAGCCCGCTGTGGCACAGTAGTGTGTGCCCCCCCACTTGAAGCTGTCATCAGCTTACAATTAGTGCATGTTTTGTCATGCCAACTCTATGCATCGCCCTGTCAAAGGGGTCAGGCAATGCTTCAGGTGGTAGGCGACCGTGACCATGTGTATGCCATGTGTAGGCCATGAGCATGCCATGCGATGGGAACACCACACAGACAAAACACTGTTTTGTAGTGGTTCACAATTAGTGTGTTCGACTGCAATGAAGGCTCAAGGTTGAGGGCTAAGGTGCTGGTCACGTTGTATTGCCTCTGGTGCTGACAGGACATCAGGTGGTCGTGCGGCTTGTGTGTCCTCCTGTGAAATGCATTGTGAGACCGGGTCTGGGAAACACAGGTGCGCAGGCCATGCTGCTGGCTAGCCCTGGCGACTTGCTGTTGTGAGTATGACAAGCACAACAGGCTGATAGAGAGCCCTACCCCTCTCACTGAACAGCAGGTACTTCCTGAACCAACAGCTGGTACGAACCCTACACCATGCACGGGTGGGCAGCTCAGCATCTGCGTAGTTGCTGTGCATGTGCATGGCTGCAGTACGCCACGGCAGCTGCCTGACACATCAGGCCATGTTGGCTGACCCTGGGTTGAACTGCCCCTGGCAGCTGGCATGTGGCGTGCCTACCTTAACAAAGAGCGGCTCACGACAAAAAAGGGTGCACATGTGAGCACATTCACCATGCGTTCCAGAGGACGCTGGTCATTGTCCCCGGGGCCCTGCATGGGGTAGGGTGCAGCGCCTATGAAGCGCAAGGCAGCGGCAGGAGCACAACGATGGGTCGTCTTTTCCAATCACCTGGGGCTTCAGGTGTGGTAGCAAATTCAAGGAACGCAGCAGTGCCCGCAACCGGTGCCTGAGTGTTTGACATTGGAGGCGTCGCTTGCCGCCCCTCAACTTGCTTTTGGGTGGCTTATCATCAACAGCTGGTACTGATGCCTGGCTCTTTGGACAGGATCTGTCAAGTTGTTCTGGGTTAGGTGTTGGATTGTGCAAGGTGTAAGCAAGGTGTGGTGATGTTGAGCCGAGGCATTGGTGTTGCTGCTGAGACGAGGCAGCTGGGTCACGTGAGGCTTGACTCGGAGCCTGAATTTGAAGGCGAGGTCGCGCTGTTGTGCATTTCCGCAGTCGCCATAAGAGCCGGCGCATCGGCCGCAGTGGGCCGTGAGTGGGTCGCAGTGACATAGCAGCGAGTACGGCATGGCCATCTGCTGCTTCCGCTGCCATACTGTATGTGTGCACCCTCTGAGCGCAGAGGGGGCAGGTAAAGAAGGCAGTTTAGATTGGATATGCTCGGCATCCTAGCCAGGATTCCTAGCCACATGTAGCCCATGGGGGACATGCAATGTTGTGAGTCTCGTGGACGATGACTATCCAGCTGCAGAGCAACAGCCCTTGACCATGCAGGGACTATGATAGTGTTGGGCCTCCGGGAGTAGCGTGGCGCTGAGGTGCTGAGCGTGACCCAGTCGCTGGTGGCACGGCCTGCTGGCTGGCTTACCATGACGAACAGTGCCAACAGCACCGACAGCGCCAGCGGATCAACGACCAGGCCTGCCCATGCTGGCACCCATGCTGAGTGAGATTACCCACACCCAGTGATGGGTAATACAAGATACGTGTATCGATACAGATACGTATTTTTTGTATAATACAAGAATACACGTATCGTATTAAAAAAATACAAGTGCCGGCCGGCAAGTTGCGTGGGTGCCTTCGCAGCAGCTGCTGGCTGCTGCCATAGCTAGAGTCCGCGCTTAAGCCATGCCGCGCGGGGCTAAAGCCATCGGCCTGCTCCCAGAGCAGTCGGCCGCATGTGCCGGTTTACATGCAAGAACATCAGAGTTGGGAGGCCCTGACTTTCCGCCGTCGCCGTCCTGCCCAGCCATCAAGGACAGGCTGCGGGACTGGCTGCGCTGCTCCTAGCTGCTCATTTCCCGAGTGACATGTCGCCTCTGTATCGCTGTATTGTATCGATACAAAAAATACACGTTTTTTCGTGTATTTTCTTGTATTTCCTGTATCGATACATGTATTACCCATCACTGCCCACACCAGACATGTTGTTCCTTGTTGAATAAGTTTTGTTTGTCTGCCACCCATGCTGCCACCCATGCTTCCACCCAGCCGGCAATTGAGAAGATTGCCAATTGAATTGATCAAGTCGATTGCCGAGTGCCAATTGGAAGACCATCCCAGGGGGACATGATGTTGACCCAACGCACGTCCTGCCACCGCTTTCCGAGTGGGCACCGTGCCCACGCGACCATTCACACTTCTCTTAGGGCGCGCAAATCGCGATGCTGCCAGACGCAAGCGATCCAGGCGAGGCGGCAGGAACGCCCCCCCTCCTCCCCCTGCTTGTGCTGCAGTCAATGGTGGCTTGGTGTCATGTGGACTCAGGCACAATGCAACGACGGTTCTCACTCCTTAGTACGACAAGTCTGCCTGGCCAGCATCCCCACCCTGCTGGCATCAGTGCTGCTCACTGCGACAGCCCTGGCCAGCGATGGCATTGAGCGGGACACACGCGGTACGCACAGCCTCCTTCCTGCAGCCCACACTCATCAGTCAGGCTGCATGCTGCCCATGCAAGCATGCCTCAAAAATACCACACACACATGCCCATGAGGTTCTTCGCAACAGGGTTGGGCTGACACGCTGCAGTGTTTGACGGTGCCCGCATCATTGGCGTGGAGAAGGCGCAGCAGCTTGACAGCCAGCTGGCCAGCTTTGAAGAGTGAGTCATTCATGCTGACTCAGACAGCCATGTATGCTGCAGCAGCCGAGGATCCAGCAGGCCAGCAAAGTTCACCCTAACCTGTTTTGGCTGATGCCCCTGCCCGCGTGTCAACATCACCAGGGTTGGTGCACATCAGCACCCTGCCCCTCAACCTAGAGCCTACATTGCAGTGGAACACTAAGTGTGGACCACTACAAAACGGCATTGTGGTCTGTGTGGAGTTCCCATGCACATGGCATACACATGGCATACACATGGGCATGGTCGCCTACCATCTACACTATTGCCTGACCCCGGAGGGCTATGATGTAGAGTTGGCATGACAAAGATGCACTAAATGTAAGCTGACAACAGCTCAAGATA
>JASKMD010000008.1:21247299-21262160 GCA_030144725.1 Haematococcus lacustris | reverse complement strand
CGCAGGGACGGACGCAGGGACGGACGCAAGGACGGACGCAGGGATGGACGCAGGGACGAATGCAGGGACGAATGCAGGGACGAATGCAGGGACGAATGCAGGGCTCGAGTGCAGGGACGAATGCAGGGACGAATGCAGGGACGAGTGCAGGGCTCAAGTGCAGGGCTCGAGTACAGGGACGGATGCAGGGACGAATGCAGGGACGAATGCAGGGTCGGATGCAAGGACGAATGCAGGGCTCGAGTGCAGGGACGAATGCAGGGCTCGAGTGCAGGGACGAATGCAGGGACGGATGCAGGGACGAATGCAGGGCTCGAGTGCAGGGACGGATGCAGGGACGGATGCAGGGACGGATGCAGGGACGAGTGCAGGGACGAATGCAGGGCTCGAGTGCAGGGACGAATGCAGGGCTCGAGTGCAGGGACGAATGCAGGGCTCGAGTGCAGGGACGAGTGCAGGGACGAGTGCAGGGACGAATGCAGGGCTCGAGTGTAGGGTCGAGTGCAGGGGCAGACGCAGGGACTGTAGGAACGTGCATGATGCTTACAGTAGTGTCTAACACAAGCACAAATAACCTTCTCCGTGTTTGCTACATCCAACTACATACATCACATCCATCTACTGCGATCATTTAGGCTGGAGTCTGGCTGCTGCATGTCAGCTGGCTCCCGCATGTAAGTTGGCTGCCACCAAGCTGCTACGGCCTCGTGGCTGCTGATCCTGGCTTGCACCACTGCTCCATTGCCACACCACTGTCAAGAGGCTGCTGCACCGCTGCACAACAACAACATGCGCACAAGGGGACATGGGCACAAGAGCACCCACCACACTGATGAAGGACGCACCCACGACGCTCATCTGCAATCAGGCAGGCAACATGAATGTGTTGGAACGTAACGCCATAAAGATGAAGCGCGACTTGTGTTGCATGACTGCTGCCACGAAATTGGCGGCTGCACCGCACTGCGACATCGCACCTGGCATAGTGTACGAGTGCAGTCCAGATCCTGCAAGCCTGCGAGCGTGCAAGCCGGCAAACCTGCAAGCCACGAGGCGCCAAGACACATCGCACATCGCTCGATTGCCAGCCGAAGCAACCTACCACCACTAGCGTGCAACACGCCCTCCTCTGTGGCGGCCACCAGCCAAGCCTTGCCAACTACTCGTCGCCTCACTCACGATAAATAAGGCCGACGCGAGGGTCTTTTTTGCATCGGAAGGACTTTCTGCTCCGATAGAACGATAGAGCGTTGAGTTTAAGGGGGACCTCGCTCTTGAATGAAGTCCTAACTCGCAGCGGTTGCGAAGATACATCGATCCGCGCGCGAGGTACCCCCCCCTTTTTGGGAATCTGCACAGATGTCGGTTAAATGAGCCCGGCATCTGTGCAGATGCATGTCGATGCCTTTAGGAAAAGGCGACATCTGTGCAGATGCCGGTTATTAAATCTGTGCAGATGCATTAAAAGGCGACATCTGTGCAGATGCCGGTTATTAAATCTGTGCAGATTCATTAAAAGGCGACATCTGTGCAGATGCCGGTTAATAAGTCTGTGCAGATGCATTAAAAGGCGACATCTGTGCAGATGCCGGCTATTAAATCTGTGCAGATGCTTGTAAGGGCGACATCTGTGCAGGTGCCGGTTATTAAATCTGTGCAGATGCAGAAAATGGCGAGATCTGTGCAGATGCCGGTTATACTTGAAGGGCGACATCTGCACAGATGCCGACAATGTCGACATCTGCACAGATGCATACCTCGACATCTGCACAGATGCCAAGTAGTGCAGCTGAGCACATGAAGAAAAGGCTTGCATAATGGTTACGCAAAGTCACCGCGAAGGAATCAAGACTCTTCCATTATTCAACAATCTGTGTGATATCTGCATGAAGTTTTCGCAAAGGTGGCGCGAAGGAAGCCAAGGGACCGCGAAGGAGCTTAGATTGCCCCATATAGCAGCAATGAGCAGCCAGGAGCTGCCAACAAAAGTCGCCAAAAGGCTAGCTACGAGCCAGCCAGCCGCTTAGGCGACCAGATGCCATCAGGTTAAGCGATAGGATCAAGATATAGCGACAGAAAACGGAAGAACGTGCAGCGACACAGCGATGCAAAGATGCGGCAAATGCATGAGGTGCGACTAGGACACGTAGCCCGAAGCCTGTGAGACGGAGCGGAAGAGGAGTGGAGGAGCCCGGAGGCGGTCAGGAGCCATGCATGAGACGAAGCTGGGTGCACTTGAAGCAAAGTTGGGTGCACCCACACAAACCCCACCCTAGCGAATGGTGAGTAGTTTATCTTGCAGTCATGTGGCTCCAAGTACCTTGCCTGACTATTTGCCAACCACTGAATTGTTGCAGGTTCAATGGTCCCAATGGCTTCCCTACACCCAGCCCAACCCAGCCCAGCCCAGCCCAGCCCAGCCCAGCCCAGCCCAGCCCAGCCCAGCCCAGCCCAGCCCAGCCCAGCCCAGCCCAGCCCAGCCCAGCCCAGCCCAGCCCAGCCCAGCCCAGCCCAGCCCAGCCCAGCCCAGCCCAGCCCAGCCCAGCCCAGCCCAGCCCAGCCCAGCCCAGCCCAGCCCAGCCCAGCCCAGCCCAGCCCAGCCCAGCCCAGCCCAGCCCAGCCCAGCCCAGCCCAGCCCAGCCCAGCCCAGCCCAGCCCAGCCCAGCCCAGCCCAGCCCAGCCCAGCCCAGCCCAGCCCAGCCCAGCCCAGCCCAGCCCAGCCCAGCCCAGCCCAGCCCAGCCCAGCCCAGCCCAGCCCAGCCCAGCCCAGCCCAGCCCAGCCCAGCCCAGCCCAGCCCAGCCCAGCCCAGCCCAGCCCAGCCCAGCCCAGCCCAGCCCAGCCCAGCCCAGCCCAGCCCAGCCCAGCCCAGCCCAGCCCAGCCCAGCCCAGCCCAGCCCAGCCCAGCCCAGCCCAGCCCAGCCCAGCCCAGCCCAGCCCAGCCCAGCCCAGCCCAGCCCAGCCCAGCCCAGCCCAGCCCAGCCCAGCCCAGCCCAGCCCAGCCCAGCCCAGCCCAGCCCAGCCCAGCCCAGCCCAGCCCAGCCCAGCCCAGCCCAGCCCAGCCCAGCCCAGCCCAGCCCTCCCCTCCCTCCCCCACCACCACCTCCTTCATCACCCTACCACAAGAAGCAAGTGCATGGAGCGCAAGAGCAGCCAGGAGCTGCAGCCATGGAGGCGATGCCAAGTAGGTATGGAAGAGGCGCTAGCAAACTGTGAGTGGCCAGCCCTTGCACATGGGTGGTCGGATGCCCAGCCTAACCGCAAACATACCCATTGTTTACTGCAGGTCCCACGGTCAGCCCTTCCCTCTTCCCCCCTTCCTCCTTCCCCCTTCCCCCTCCCCTCCCCTCCCATGTCCCACCACCTCCAAGCCTGGCCACCCACCTACCTCCCGCCTTTCCCACCCCCCGCCCCACGACACACGCTGCAACCCTCTCCCTACCCTACCCTTGGCGTAGCAGCCCTCTCCCTACCCTACCCTTGGCGTAGCAACCTGGAGCGGGCAACCTGGAGCGGGCAGCTTGGAGTAGCAGCCCACCCAGCCCACCCTGGCCATGCCATGCCCACACACCACAATGACCCTACCCATCCCTCTCAAAAGGGATAGCTCAGCGCTTGGGTGGTTGTCAGCCCGTGCTTGTTGTCCACGTCATCTTGCCGCCTTGTTGCGATGTTGTTGTGTGGTCACCTTGTTGGGTTGTGGTGTGGTGTGGTGATGGTGAGGTGTGGTGTGGCGTGGTGTTGTGATGGTGATGGTGATGGTGATGGTGATGGTGATAGTGTGGTGTCACCTTGTTGTTGTGTTGTGTCGTTGCTACCTTGTCACATTGTAGGGAGGTGTTATGGTCATTGGGTGCATCAATGCATGTGCTTAGCATTTCCATATTGAGGTGTTGTGGAGTGATGGTGCATCGAGACATGTGCTTGCAAGTCCCGTAGCGAGGTGTTGCGGGATGTTTGGGTGTCAATACATGTGTTTTGCGGGGGTGTAGCGAGGTGTTGCGGGGTGTTTGGTCGTCAATACGTGTGTTTTGCGGGGGTGTAGCGAGGTGTTGCGGGGTGTTTGGTCGTCAATACATGTGTTTTGCGGGGGTGTAGCAAGGTGTTGCGGGGTGTTTGGTGGTCAATACATGTGTTTTGCGGGGATGTTGCGGGATGTTTGGGTGTCAATACATGTGTTTTGCGGGGGTGTAGCGAGGTGTTGCGGGGTGTTTGGTGGTCAATACATGTGTTTTGCGGGGGTGTAGCGAGGTGTTGCGGGGTGTTTTGGGTGTCAATGCATGTGTTTTGCGGATGTAAGAGTCGATGAAATAGTCGACATCTGTGCAGATGAAGCCACGACATCTGCACAGCCAAGCCGCGAATGTAATAGTCGACATCTGTGCAGATGCTATAGACAACATCTGCACAGCCAAGGCTCGAATGTAATAGTCGACATCTGTGCAGATGTCGTTGTCAGCAGCTGCACAGATGTCGGTCACGACATCTGCACAGCCAAGCACTAAATGTAATAGTCGACATCTGTGCAGATGTCGTCGTCAGCAGATGCACAGATGTTGGTCGCGGTATACGACATCTGTGCAGATGTCGACTTTCCGCAGCTGCACAGATGTCGACATCGCCTGCATCTGTGCAGATGTCGACTATCAGCAGCTGTGCAGATTAAGGACAACCGACATCTGCACAGATTGCTTGGTTGAGAAAGCCGCGGACCAACTGCGTCGCAACGTATGCACGGAGTTACGGAAGACTTGTACCGTTCGAACGGCCTTCTACTCCTCTTTCCAACGAGCTATGGTCGGTCCAATCGCGACCGGTCCTTGTTTATCGTGAGTGCTGATCCCGCTTGGGGAAGCAATAATCGATTGCCTTGTGTCCTTAGGGATGAGCGATACTGCAATCTTGGCAAAGCCTGCCCCTGCCCCTGCCCCTGCCCCTGCCCCTGCCCCTGCCCCTGCCCCTGCCCCTGCCCCTGCCCCTGCCCCTGCCCCTGCCCCTGCCCCTGCCCCTGCCCCTGCCCCTGCCCCTGCCCCTGCCCCTGCCCCTGCCCCTGCCCCTGCCCCTGCCCCTGCCCCTGCCCCTGCCCCTGCCCCTGCCCCTGCCCCTGCCCCTGCCCCTGCCCCTGCCCCTGCCCCTGCCCCTGCCCCTGCCCCTGCCCCTGCCCCTGCCCCTGCCCCTGCCCCTGCCCCTGCCCCTGCCCCTGCCCCTGCCCCTGCCCCTGCCCCTGCCCCTGCCCCTGCCCCTGCCCCTGCCCCTGCCCCTGCCCCTGCCCCTGCCCCTGCCCCTGCCCCTGCCCCTGCCCCTGCCCCTGCCCCTGCCCCTGCCCCTGCCCCTGCCCCTGCCCCTGCCCCTGCCCCTGCCCCTGCCCCTGCCCCTGCCCCTGCCCCTGCCCCTGCCCCTGCCCCTGCCCCTGCCCCTGCCCCTGCCCCTGCCCCTGCCCCTGCCCCTGCCCCTGCCCCTGCCCCTGCCCCTGCCCCTGCCCCTGCCCCTGCCCCTGCCCCTGCCCCTGCCCCTGCCCCTGCCCCTGCCCCTGCCCCTGCCCCTGCCCCTGCCCCTGCCCCTGCCCCTGCCCCTGCCCCTGCCCCTGCCCCTGCCCCTGCCCCTGCCCCTGCCCCTGCCCCTGCCCCTGCCCCTGCCCCTGCCCCTGCCCCTGCCCCTGCCCCTGCCCCTGCCCCTGCCCCTGCCCCTGCCCCTGCCCCTGCCCCTGCCCCTGCCCCTGCCCCTGCCCCTGCCCCTGCCCCTGCCCCTGCCCCTGCCCCTGCCCCTGCCCCTGCCCCTGCCCCTGCCCCTGCCCCTGCCCCTGCCCCTGCCCCTGCCCCTGCCCCTGCCCCTGCCCCTGCCCCTGCCCCTGCCCCTGCCCCTGCCCCTGCCCCTGCCCCTGCCCCTGCCCCTGCCCCTGCCCCTGCCCCTGCCCCTGCCCCTGCCCCTGCCCCTGCCCCTGCCCCTGCCCCTGCCCCTGCCCCTGCCCCTGCCCCTGCCCCTGCCCCTGCCCCTGCCCCTGCCCCTGCCCCTGCCCCTGCCCCTGCCCCTGCCCCTGCCCCTGCCCCTGCCCCTGCCCCTGCCCCTGCCCCTGCCCCTGCCCCTGCCCCTGCCCCTGCCCCTGCCCCTGCCCCTGCCCCTGCCCCTGCCCCTGCCCCTGCCCCTGCCCTGCCCCTGCCCCTGCCCCTGCCCCTGCCCCTGCCCCTGCCCCTGCCCCTGCCCCTGCCCCTGCCCCTGCCCCTGCCCCTGCCCCTGCCCCTGCCCCTGCCCCTGCCCCTGCCCCTGCCCCTGCCCCTGCCCCTGCCCCTGCCCCTGCCCCTGCCCCTGCCCCTGCCCCTGCCCCTGCCCCTGCCCCTGCCCCTGCCCCTGCCCCTGCCCCTGCCCCTGCCCCTGCCCCTGCCCCTGCCCCTGCCCCTGCCCCTGCCCCTGCCCCTGCCCCTGCCCCTGCCCCTGCCCCTGCCCCTGCCCCTGCCCCTGCCCCTGCCCCTGCCCCTGCCCCTGCCCCTGCCCCTGCCCCTGCCCCTGCCCCTGCCCCTGCCCCTGCCCCTGCCCCTGCCCCTGCCCCTGCCCCTGCCCCTGCCCCTGCCCCTGCCCCTGCCCCTGCCCCTGCCCCTGCCCCTGCCCCTGCCCCTGCCCCTGCCCCTGCCCCTGCCCCTGCCCCTGCCCCTGCCCCTGCCCCTGCCCCTGCCCCTGCCCCTGCCCCTGCCCCTGCCCCTGCCCCTGCCCCTGCCCCTGCCCCTGCCCCTGCCCCTGCCCCTGCCCCTGCCCCTGCCCCTGCCCCAGCCCCAGCCCCAGCCCCTGTCCCTGCCCTAGCCCCAACCCCTGTCCCTGCCCTAGCCCCAACCCTGGTCCCAGCCCCAGCCCCAGCCCCTCCCCTCCTCCTCCCCCCACATTAATGCAATTGCTGCGGCCAGTCCACCACCTCTTAGTCCATCCATATTCTATCCACCGTCTACCATCTACCCAGCATCTACCCATCATCTACCCAACATCATCTATCCAACATATTCTATCATCTACCCACCTTCAACTGTGTATGAACGGATAGCCAAGGACGTAGCTTACCAGTGTAGCTAACCACGGTCTGTGATTGGGACACATCCGGGGTAACATGTGGCTGCCCGCATCGAATGACACCGTTGGCAATTCCAGTCTTACATATAACGAATGCAGGGTCGGATGCAGGGACGAATGCAGGGCTCGAGTGCAAGGACGAATGCAGGGCTCGAGTGCAGGGACGAATGCAGGGACGGATGCAGGGACGAATGCAGGGCTCGAGTGCAGGGACGGATGCAGGGACGGATGCAGGGACGGATGCAGGGACGAGTGCAGGGACGAATGCAGGGCTCGAGTGCAGGGACGAATGCAGGGCTCGAGTGCAGGGACGAATGCAGGGCTCGAGTGCAGGGACGAGTGCAGGGACGAGTGCAGGGACGAATGCAGGGCTCGAGTGTAGGGTCGAGTGCAGGGGCAGACGCAGGGACTGTAGGAACGTGCATGATGCTTACAGCAGTGTCTAACACAAGCACAAATAACCTTCTCCGTGTTTGCTACATCCAACTACATACATCACATCCATCTACTGCGATCATTTAGGCTGGAGTCTGGCTGCTGCATGTCAGCTGGCTCCCGCATGTAAGTTGGCCGCCACCAAGCTGCTACGGCCTCGTGGCTGCTGATCCTGGCTTGCACCACTGCTCCATTGCCACACCACTGTCAAGAGGCTGCTGCACCGCTGCACAACAACAACATGCGCACAAGGGGACATGGGCACAAGAGCACCCACCACACTGATGAAGGACGCACCCACGACGCTCATCTGCAATCAGGCAGGCAACATGAATGTGTTGGAACGTGACGCCATAAAGATGAAGCGCGACTTGTGTTGCATGACTGCTGCCACGAAATTGGCGGCTGCACCGCACTGCGACATCGCACCTGGCATAGTGTACGAGTGCAGTCCAGATCCTGCAAGCCTGCGAGCGTGCAAGCCGGCAAACCTGCAAGCCACGAGGCGCCAAGACACATCGCACATCGCTCGATTGCCAGCCGAAGCAACCTACCACCACTAGCGTGCAACACGCCCTCCTCTGTGGCGGCCACCAGCCAAGCCTTGCCAACTACTCGTCGCCTGATCCCGCTTGGGGAAGCAATAATCGATTGCCTTGTGTCCTTAGGGATGAGCGATACTGCAATCTTGGCAAAGCCTGCCCCTGCCCCTGCCCCTGCCCCTGCCCCTGCCCCTGCCCCTGCCCCTGCCCCTGCCCCTGCCCCTGCCCCTGCCCCTGCCCCTGCCCCTGCCCCTGCCCCTGCCCCTGCCCCTGCCCCTGCCCCTGCCCCTGCCCCTGCCCCTGCCCCTGCCCCTGCCCCTGCCCCTGCCCCTGCCCCTGCCCCTGCCCCTGCCCCTGCCCCTGCCCCTGCCCCTGCCCCTGCCCCTGCCCCTGCCCCTGCCCCTGCCCCTGCCCCTGCCCCTGCCCCTGCCCCTGCCCCTGCCCCTGCCCCTGCCCCTGCCCCTGCCCCTGCCCCTGCCCCTGCCCCTGCCCCTGCCCCTGCCCCTGCCCCTGCCCCTGCCCCTGCCCCTGCCCCTGCCCCTGCCCCTGCCCCTGCCCCTGCCCCTGCCCCTGCCCCTGCCCCTGCCCCTGCCCCTGCCCCTGCCCCTGCCCCTGCCCCTGCCCCTGCCCCTGCCCCTGCCCCTGCCCCTGCCCCTGCCCCTGCCCCTGCCCCTGCCCCTGCCCCTGCCCCTGCCCCTGCCCCTGCCCCTGCCCCTGCCCCTGCCCCTGCCCCTGCCCCTGCCCCTGCCCCTGCCCCTGCCCCTGCCCCTGCCCCTGCCCCTGCCCCTGCCCCTGCCCCTGCCCCTGCCCCTGCCCCTGCCCCTGCCCCTGCCCCTGCCCCTGCCCCTGCCCCTGCCCCTGCCCCTGCCCCTGCCCCTGCCCCTGCCCCTGCCCCTGCCCCTGCCCCTGCCCCCCCTGCCCCTGCCCCTGCCCCTGCCCCTGCCCCTGCCCCTGCCCCTGCCCCTGCCCCTGCCCCTGCCCCTGCCCCTGCCCCTGCCCCTGCCCCTGCCCCTGCCCCTGCCCCTGCCCCTGCCCCTGCCCCTGCCCCTGCCCCTGCCCCTGCCCCTGCCCCTGCCCCTGCCCCTGCCCCTGCCCCTGCCCCTGCCCCTGCCCCTGCCCCTGCCCCTGCCCCTGCCCCAGCCCCAGCCCCAGCCCCTGTCCCTGCCCTAGCCCCAACCCCTGTCCCTGCCCTAGCCCCAACCCTGGTCCCAGCCCCAGCCCCAGCCCCTCCCCTCCTCCTCCCCCCACATTAATGCAATTGCTGCGGCCAGTCCACCACCTCTTAGTCCATCCATATTCTATCCACCGTCTACCATCTACCCAGCATCTACCCATCATCTACCCAACATCATCTATCCAACATATTCTATCATCTACCCACCTTCAACTGTGTATGAACGGATAGCCAAGGACGTAGCTTACCAGTGTAGCTAACCACGGTCTGTGATTGGGACACATCCGGGGTAACATGTGGCTGCCCGCATCGAATGACACCGTTGGCAATTCCAGTCTTACATATAACGCGCATTACCACATTGCAGCAAACGCAACAAACGTTGCATCAAATGATTGAGTTGATGGGTTGCCGTTGCGTGAGGATTACCACCCCATGTTGGGAACGCCTGAGTGTAATGGTTGGGTGGTGTATGGGATGGGCGGGGAGCGGCGAGAGGGGAGCGGGGAGCGGGGAGCGGGGAGCGGGGAGCGGGGAGAGGGGAGAGGGGAGAGGGGAGAGGGGAGAGGGGAGAGGGGAGAGGGGAGAGGGGAGATCCACTCCTACAAATTAGTCCCTGCGTTTCTCCCTGCGCTTTGGCCGACCTTGTCCAAATGGGCTGAAACTCGGCCAGTTGGTAGCTTGTGATGTAAGGAATCCATCCCAAAAAAAATCAGGTCTAAAAAGTCAAAGGCGGAGGCTGGGTGGCCCGTGGCGTTCACGCAGGGACGGATGCAGGGATGGAGGGGGGGGCGCAGGGACGAGTGCAGGGATGGAAGGGGGGGTGCAGGGACGAGTGCAGGGACGAATGCAGGGCTCGAGTGTAGGGTCGAGTGCAGGGGCAGACGCAGGGACTGTAGGAACGTGCATGATGCTTACAGCAGTGTCTAACACAAGCACAAATAACCTTCTCCGTGTTTGCTACATCCAACTACATACATCACATCCATCTACTGCGATCATTTAGGCTGGAGTCTGGCTGCTGCATGTCAGCTGGCTCCCGCATGTAAGTTGGCTGCCACCAAGCTGCTACGGCCTCGTGGCTGCTGATCCTGGCTTGCACCACTGCTCCATTGCCACACCACTGTCAAGAGGCTGCTGCACCGCCGCACAACAACAACATGCGCACAAGGGGACATGGGCACAAGAGCACCCACCACACTGATGAAGGACGCACCCACGACGCTCATCTGCAATCAGGCAGGCAACATGAATGTGTTGGAACGTAACGCCATAAAGATGAAGCGCGACTTGTGTTGCATGACTGCTGCCACGAAATTGGCGGCTGCACCGCACTGCGACATCGCACCTGGCATAGTGTACGAGTGCAGTCCAGATCCTGCAAGCCTGCGAGCGTGCAAGCCGGCAAACCTGCAAGCCACGAGGCGCCAAGACACATCGCACATCGCTCGATTGCCAGCCGAAGCAACCTACCACCACTAGCGTGCAACACGCCCTCCTCTGTGGCGGCCACCAGCCAAGCCTTGCCAACTACTCGTCGCCTGATCCCGCTTGGGGAAGCAATAATCGATTGCCTTGTGTCCTTAGGGATGAGCGATACTGCAATCTTGGCAAAGCCTGCCCCTGCCCCTGCCCCTGCCCCTGCCCCTGCCCCTGCCCCTGCCCCTGCCCCTGCCCCTGCCCCTGCCCCTGCCCCTGCCCCTGCCCCTGCCCCTGCCCCTGCCCCTGCCCCTGCCCCTGCCCCTGCCCCTGCCCCTGCCCCTGCCCCTGCCCCTGCCCCTGCCCCTGCCCCTGCCCCTGCCCCTGCCCCTGCCCCTGCCCCTGCCCCTGCCCCTGCCCCTGCCCCTGCCCCTGCCCCTGCCCCTGCCCCTGCCCCTGCCCCTGCCCCTGCCCCTGCCCCTGCCCCTGCCCCTGCCCCTGCCCCTGCCCCTGCCCCTGCCCCTGCCCCTGCCCCTGCCCCTGCCCCTGCCCCTGCCCCTGCCCCTGCCCCTGCCCCTGCCCCTGCCCCTGCCCCTGCCCCTGCCCCTGCCCCTGCCCCTGCCCCTGCCCCTGCCCCTGCCCCTGCCCCTGCCCCTGCCCCTGCCCCTGCCCCTGCCCCTGCCCCTGCCCCTGCCCCTGCCCCTGCCCCTGCCCCTGCCCCTGCCCCTGCCCCTGCCCCTGCCCCTGCCCCTGCCCCTGCCCCTGCCCCTGCCCCTGCCCCTGCCCCTGCCCCTGCCCCTGCCCCTGCCCCTGCCCCTGCCCCTGCCCCTGCCCCTGCCCCTGCCCCTGCCCCTGCCCCTGCCCCTGCCCCTGCCCCTGCCCCTGCCCCTGCCCCTGCCCCTGCCCCTGCCCCTGCCCCTGCCCCTGCCCCTGCCCCTGCCCCTGCCCCTGCCCTGCCCCTGCCCCTGCCCCTGCCCCTGCCCCTGCCCCTGCCCCTGCCCCTGCCCCTGCCCCTGCCCCTGCCCCTGCCCCTGCCCCTGCCCCTGCCCCTGCCCCTGCCCCTGCCCCTGCCCCTGCCCCTGCCCCTGCCCCTGCCCCTGCCCCTGCCCCTGCCCTAGCCCCAACCCCTGTCCCTGCCCTAGCCCCAACCCTGGTCCCAGCCCCAGCCCCAGCCCCTCCCCTCCTCCTCCCCCCACATTAATGCAATTGCTGCGGCCAGTCCACCACCTCTTAGTCCATCCATATTCTATCCACCGTCTACCATCTACCCAGCATCTACCCATCATCTACCCAACATCATCTATCCAACATATTCTATCATCTACCCACCTTCAACTGTGTATGAACGGATAGCCAAGGACGTAGCTTACCAGTGTAGCTAACCACGGTCTGTGATTGGGACACATCCGGGGTAACATGTGGCTGCCCGCATCGAATGACACCGTTGGCAATTCCAGTCTTACATATAACGCGCATTACCACATTGCAGCAAACGCAACAAACGTTGCATCAAATGATTGAGTTGATGGGTTGCCGTTGCGTGAGGATTACCACCCCATGTTGGGAACGCCTGAGTGTAATGGTTGGGTGGTGTATGGGATGGGCGGGGAGCGGCGAGAGGGGAGCGGGGAGCGGGGAGCGGGGAGCGGGGAGCGGGGAGAGGGGAGAGGGGAGAGGGGAGAGGGGAGAGGGGAGAGGGGAGAGGGGAGAGGGGAGATCCACTCCTACAAATTAGTCCCTGCGTTTCTCCCTGCGCTTTGGCCGACCTTGTCCAAATGGGCTGAAACTCGGCCAGTTGGTAGCTTGTGATGTAAGGAATCCATCCCAAAAAAAATCAGGTCTAAAAAGTCAAAGGCGGAGGCTGGGTGGCCCGTGGCGTTCACGCAGGGACGGATGCAGGGATGGAGGGGGGGGCGCAGGGACGAGTGCAGGGATGGAAGGGGGGGTGCAGGGACGAGTGCAGGGACGAATGCAGGGCTCGAGTGTAGGGTCGAGTGCAGGGGCAGACGCAGGGACTGTAGGAACGTGCATGATGCTTACAGCAGTGTCTAACACAAGCACAAATAACCTTCTCCGTGTTTGCTACATCCAACTACATACATCACATCCATCTACTGCGATCATTTAGGCTGGAGTCTGGCTGCTGCATGTCAGCTGGCTCCCGCATGTAAGTTGGCTGCCACCAAGCTGCTACGGCCTCGTGGCTGCTGATCCTGGCTTGCACCACTGCTCCATTGCCACACCACTGTCAAGAGGCTGCTGCACCGCCGCACAACAACAACATGCGCACAAGGGGACATGGGCACAAGAGCACCCACCACACTGATGAAGGACGCACCCACGACGCTCATCTGCAATCAGGCAGGCAACATGAATGTGTTGGAACGTAACGCCATAAAGATGAAGCGCGACTTGTGTTGCATGACTGCTGCCACGAAATTGGCGGCTGCACCGCACTGCGACATCGCACCTGGCATAGTGTACGAGTGCAGTCCAGATCCTGCAAGCCTGCGAGCGTGCAAGCCGGCAAACCTGCAAGCCACGAGGCGCCAAGACACATCGCACATCGCTCGATTGCCAGCCGAAGCAACCTACCACCACTAGCGTGCAACACGCCCTCCTCTGTGGCGGCCACCAGCCAAGCCTTGCCAACTACTCGTCGCCTGATCCCGCTTGGGGAAGCAATAATCGATTGCCTTGTGTCCTTAGGGATGAGCGATACTGCAATCTTGGCAAAGCCTGCCCCTGCCCCTGCCCCTGCCCCTGCCCCTGCCCCTGCCCCTGCCCCTGCCCCTGCCCCTGCCCCTGCCCCTGCCCCTGCCCCTGCCCCTGCCCCTGCCCCTGCCCCTGCCCCTGCCCCTGCCCCTGCCCCTGCCCCTGCCCCTGCCCCTGCCCCTGCCCCTGCCCCTGCCCCTGCCCCTGCCCCTGCCCCTGCCCCTGCCCCTGCCCCTGCCCCTGCCCCTGCCCCTGCCCCTGCCCCTGCCCCTGCCCCTGCCCCTGCCCCTGCCCCTGCCCCTGCCCCTGCCCCTGCCCCTGCCCCTGCCCCTGCCCCTGCCCCTGCCCCTGCCCCTGCCCCTGCCCCTGCCCCTGCCCCTGCCCCTGCCCCTGCCCCTGCCCCTGCCCCTGCCCCTGCCCCTGCCCCTGCCCCTGCCCCTGCCCCTGCCCCTGCCCCTGCCCCTGCCCCTGCCCCTGCCCCTGCCCCTGCCCCTGCCCCTGCCCCTGCCCCTGCCCCTGCCCCTGCCCCTGCCCCTGCCCCTGCCCCTGCCCCTGCCCCTGCCCCTGCCCCTGCCCCTGCCCCTGCCCCTGCCCCTGCCCCTGCCCCTGCCCCTGCCCCTGCCCCTGCCCCTGCCCCTGCCCCTGCCCCTGCCCCTGCCCCTGCCCCTGCCCCTGCCCCTGCCCCTGCCCCTGCCCCTGCCCCTGCCCCTGCCCCTGCCCCTGCCCCTGCCCCTGCCCCTGCCCCTGCCCCTGCCCCTGCCCCTGCCCCTGCCCCTGCCCCTGCCCCTGCCCCTGCCCCTGCCCCTGCCCCTGCCCCTGCCCCTGCCCCTGCCCCTGCCCCTGCCCTGCCCCTGCCCCTGCCCCTGCCCCTGCCCCTGCCCCTGCCCCTGCCCCTGCCCCTGCCCCTGCCCCTGCCCCTGCCCCTGCCCCTGCCCCTGCCCCTGCCCCTGCCCCTGCCCCTGCCCCTGCCCCTGCCCCTGCCCCTGCCCCTGCCCCTGCCCCTGCCCCTGCCCCTGCCCCTGCCCCTGCCCCTGCCCCTGCCCCTGCCCCTGCCCCTGCCCCTGCCCCTGCCCCTGCCCCTGCCCCTGCCCCTGCCCCTGCCCCTGCCCCTGCCCCTGCCCCTGCCCCTGCCCCTGCCCCTGCCCCTGCCCCTGCCCCTGCCCCTGCCCCTGCCCCTGCCCCTGCCCCTGCCCCTGCCCCTGCCCCTGCCCCTGCCCCTGCCCCTGCCCCTGCCCCTGCCCCTGCCCCTGCCCCTGCCCCTGCCCCTGCCCCTGCCCCTGCCCCTGCCCCTGCCCCTGCCCCTGCCCCTGCCCCTGCCCCTGCCCCTGCCCCTGCCCCTGCCCCTGCCCCTGCCCCTGCCCCTGCCCCTGCCCCTGCCCCTGCCCCTGCCCCTGCCCCTGCCCCTGCCCCTGCCCCTGCCCCTGCCCCTGCCCCTGCCCCTGCCCCTGCCCCTGCCCCTGCCCCTGCCCCTGCCCCTGCCCCTGCCCCTGCCCCTGCCCCTGCCCCTGCCCCTGCCCCTGCCCCT
>JASKMD010000008.1:21194669-21246799 GCA_030144725.1 Haematococcus lacustris | reverse complement strand
TATGCCAGGGATTAGTGGATGCAAGGGCGAGTATGCCTGTGGGTATGGCCAGCCGTGCTGGTACATTGATGTCAGCAAAAGAGCACAGCTTGCGTGCTGCCTAAGGTCTGCAACACAGCTGTACCGTATACCTGCCGTGAGAGGCGTGGTGGCTCATCTGGCTTGTGTGAAGAGCACTGGGCACCCCATCAAAACTAACATGGGCGGCAGGGATGCTTCAGACCGCAAGCCAGAGTATTGGAAGCATGTGGCTGTGGCTCAATCGTCCTCTTCCCCGCCCTCCTCTGCGCCCTCTGCTGCTTCTGCTGCCTCCGCTGCTGCCGCCTCCTCCGCTGCCTTGCGCGCGGCTTCGTCCTCCGCAGCCTTCTCATCCAGAGCGGCCTGCAGCGCCACTGCCTTTGCATCCAGCTGGTCATGCAGGGAATGCTCCAGGTCCCGGGTGGAACGGAACGCAGCGGCTCGACGCCCCACTTTGCGCACCTGGGCGCTCACACAGGCATACACACAAGAGTGAGACCCCATGCACAGCTTGCCTGTCAGCACCCATCTCATGGGCAGATGAAATGTAGCAAAGGCGACCCACATAAGATGATGTCATACACTGTGGTGCTACTGCTGACACTGCTGCTGCAGCATGGTGTGGTGCAATGCTGCTGCAGCGTGATGGCACCGCCACTGATATCACACATGGGTCACACATTGGACATCCTTGTACGAGGGCTGCAAAAGCATGCAGACAGGGCAGGGACGTGAGTGACTATCTTCACCTGCTTCAACCACAGCAACAGCAGCACGCCCAGATGGCTGTCAGGCAACTCTGCCTCCATCTTAGCCTGAGCCCCTTGCTCTGGCAGCGCCTTGTAGCAGCACCGGGCAGCCCGCCATGCTGCGTTGTTTCGCTCCTGCAGCACCAGCAGGCTCGCATGCTTACTAGCCTAGCCTAGTTAATACGCATTTGCCAGACTCTCAACTGAGACACGTCACACAAAGGGTGTGATATACCTGCTAAGCCACGACCCTGATATGTTGGCTAGGACAAGGAAGGGGACACAGATGCTGAGCGGCTGATTGCTTGCACGTCCAGCCTTGCACTACGACCTACTAATTCTAACCCAGCCTGCCTGCCTGGCATACCCTGGCCTGGCTAAGGGGTGCACCACTTTCACCCTGACACACAGCCCAGCTGGTCACCCTGGTGGCATGTGCAAGGGCACAGGAACAGGTCCTGACCAGCCCAGCTGCTGCATACCATACCAGCTGTGCGCATGCTTCACTCAGGGCAGCTCTGCTCAGAGCCATGGGCCAGTATGCACGTACTCGACACATACCTGACACATACTACTCACATGGCCAGCACTCACATACCTGACACATAGTACTCACACGGCGAGCACTCACACACCTGAGTGGCATCAAACTCGTGCAGTTCCTGAAACAGCTGGGGTGTGAAGTATGCCGCACAGCGCTTCCAGTTCCTGAAGCTGGCCTGCTCCTTGCCCAGCACATGCAGCACGGCCTTGAGCACCAGGAAGGTGGCCTGGGGCACCACCCTCCTGAGGCGCAGGGCGGGAGCTGCGCTGTCCCCCACAGCAAGCAGGCTGTCCTTCACCAGGCCCAGCACCGCCTGGGCCACCTCAATGCCTGCTGCCTGCTGCTCCCGGGCTGCCTCAGTAGCCGCCAGCTCTTCCTGCAGGGCCTTGATCTCGGCCTTGATCAGGGCCACGGGGCTGTCTTCTGCCTCCGCCTCCCCCTCCTCCGCCACAGGCTCTGTGGGTACTGGGGCTGAGGTGCTGGCTGGGAGGGGTGGGGCGGCTTGTGCGTCAGGGGCATCAGGTGCAGGGGGAGGGAAGTACACAGCATGGATGGCTGAACGCAGCTGATCTAGGGTTTGCTTGCCGCTGCGCTCAGTCAGTGAGGCTGCGGCTTGCTGTTCAACAGCTTCGTAGGCCTGGCTGAGAGCACGTGACACCTGTGCATGACACCACCGGCTGGCATTAGCATTGGGAGGCCATCTGACAGCCTCCCAGTGCAGTGTTTGCACAGCCTCTCAACCGTACACACAGCAACAAGCTGGTGCTCAACAGTGGCCAGCCATGTGTCAGGACTGCAAGGCATGGCTCGTCAAGAGAGCATGACGAATCACACATTGAGTCTACAAGCATGTGTGTTGAAGCTATGCCGACAGGCGGGTGCAATGACATGTAGGTGATGATGGCACAGTACCAGGCAGCTGCAAGCTGGAGTGGATGCTGAGCTTGCCTGGCCGACTGCCAGCACAGCCAACCCAGCCACCACTCAAGACTCACGCTCCAGATGAAGTCCTGGTCCTCTTGGCACAGTGGCTGGCCACCAGCTTCAGGGAACAGCGTGTCAGCTGCAATGATGGCTTTGAACTCCCCGGTGGCTGGAGACTGCACCCCGCATGCCTGGTACGCTCCAATCTTGGGAAAGGAGCGCATGAAGTGCACTGCTGGCTCATATGCTACGTTTGGGGTGTAGATCATGGGGCGCTTCTCATCCAGGATGCGGAAGGTCGGGGGCACCGGCAAAGGCTTAGAGTCATCATCGAGCGGCGGTGGGGGGCGCATCAGCTCTTGGGTCAGCATGAACTCCTGGCCTGCTGACGCTGCCATGTAGGAGAAGTACTTGCGGCTGTAGTCGATGGGCCTGGCCACCTTCACTGCTCCTGACTCATCTGGGCTGCCCTCCTCCACCTCCCCTGCCTCAGCTGCAACATCAGCTTCCTCTGCATCTGCACTGCTGGATGGGTCTGGCTCATCCTCTGATTCTGCAGCTGCAGGGTCGTCAGGGTCCTCAGGGTACATCCATTCTGGGTCCTCTGGCTCAGCTACTGCAGCTGCGTAAGCTGCACCTGCCTTGGTGAACCTCACAACCAAGTCGACCGCTTTCTGGAATAGCTGGCGTGGCTCACACACTGTGGTTGACAAGTCAATAACTACTGCCCGCCGCTCTTCCTGCACCTTCTTGACACTGACAGCTGCAGCCTGCTCAGCCTCCTGCTCGGGCATGCAACACACAGCATTGTGTAGGTTGTGCAGCTGGCACCAAGCTTTGCATCGTGTCACCAACCAGCTCTGCTTTGCGGGCGGCCAGCTTCGCCTCCTTCTCCTTTGTGTACTCGCCAACAATTTCGGCATTTTGCACATAGCTGTAAGACAGTGGCAGTGTAGTTCGACTGATCAGCTGCACACTCTAAGGAGGCTCCGGACATGGCACCCTACTTTAGGAGCCAGCGCCCGAGATATTCGACAGGGTCATTAGGCTGCGCAGTTACAGCCGCGGCACATCCCCGGGCCAAAGCCTCGCCGACCAGCGTTTGTAAATACTTGGTGTCGTGCATGTTGCACTGACAGCTTTGCAGCGCGAGCTGTAAGCGTACAGTGGAAGTTGATACGCTTCTGTTTCAAAAGTTTGCAAATGAGGACATGGCGAGCACCACGATATGCTGTCAACGGCAACCTGCAAGCTGGCCATTGTATGCCAGCTGCTGCAGAGGTTATAGCTAAAGCTCTGGCAGAACTATGGATCGTCGCCACACTAAGTCTAAACTTGTCCTGGTGGTCTGGCAGCTACTGCTAGGTTTCTGCATTGGCTCAAGCTGCTCCGAATGACATGCGGCTGCGTGCAATGCCGCAATGGCAGTGCAACAATGATGCCGCACATGATGGCCGTACGAACTGATTGTCATGCTACTTTGCTGCAGCGCCGAGGCTTGACGTTATTCCTGTACTCGCAGTGTTATGATACGGCGCGGCTCACGACAGGCCCAGGCCGATCCTGGTTGAGAAAATGCCAAGGGATGCCTGCCGCCGTCTCTTGTCTGCTTTTGGAGTATTGTCACAGACACGCAAATATGCCAGTCAATCCGGCAGACACACAGCTGCCCAGCAGACCGGCAACCTGAAACCCACCAAGAAGTTGGGCCTCCAGAATGTGAGCCACATTGTTGCAGTTACCTCAGCCAAAGGCGGTGTGGGCAAGAGCACCACAGCAGGTAAGGGCCTCAGCTGTAGCTTGGCAAGGGAGCCACCCTCATGGTGTACGCGTCTCTCACCCCGCAGTGAACCTGGCTGTGGCCATGGCGACTTCGCTCAAGCTGCGTGTCGGGCTCCTAGATGGCGATGTACATGGTCCTTCCCTCGGAAAGATGATGGGCTTGGCAGGGGAGCCTGCTCTCAGCGCAGGTTAGGGAACAAGCTGTTCTTCAGCAAGCTGCAGTTTGGGCGTCCCCATTGACGGGCCGCTGCTAGGCACCTGATCCCAGGGCCTCAGCCTCTGATGCTGCCCAAAGACAACTGGCGAGTGCGTGTCATGAGCTTTGCCTTCTTTGCCAAGGAGGGGCAGGCTGTGGCGCTGAGGGGTCCCATGGTGAACAACGCATTTGACAAGATGGCCTGGGGCACGGACTGGGGCGCGCTGGATGTGCTGGTGCTGGACATGCCGCCCGGTGCGTGGACCTCCTAGGCCTAGCAGTGTGACACACACAGCCACAGCTGGAGGGGCACCGCAGGCACCGCAGGCACCGCAGGCACAAGCCATAAGCTAGACACCCGTGCCCACATGCGGGAGGCTCCATGATGTGTGATGTGTGAGAGTAGGCTTGCTTGAGTGATGTGGTGCTGCTTGCATGGCGAGCGCGCTCCAGGCTGTGTTTGCGAGCATGGTCTTGCAGCGTAAACTCTGCTGGCTGGGTTTGGCTGCATGGCCTGGGCACTTGGTTTGGCAGCTTAGCGAGACTGCTGGCATTGCTTTCAGGCTGCTGCTTGGCTGCATGGTGGCAGGGACGGGAGATGCGCAGATCAACCTGGGCCAGCGGGTGCCCCTGTCTGGTGCCATTGTGGTGTCCACCCCCCAGGACATCGCCCTGCTGGATGCGAAGCGGTAGGGCGAGTGTCCAAGCCTGCCTGCCCGTAGCGCATCAGCTATTCATCCGGTGGCCACCTCAGCAGCAACCTACCAGCCACCTCCGCAGCCACTTTAGCAGCCACCTCACCAACGCTTACCTTGTGTGGCCTCATTGTGGTAACACCTGATTGGTGGGAAAAGCGAGGAAAGGCAAGCAGCTGCAGCAGGTAGCAGACCAGTATAGGATCAGGCATGAGCAGCAGGCAGAGCAAAGCCAACAGTCAACTGCAAGACGTAGCAGGCCCTTATTGTGGTGGGCATGCAGCCTTCTACCACCCGACTTGCAACTCCCTACGTCTCTTTGCCTCTGACTTGGAGCAACGCACTGAGGCATTGTGACCTAGACTCCACCAGACCGCCGTAAAGGTGAGGGCAGGGCTGAGTCATTGAGTGGCCCCACCCTGCTGCCCAGGGGCGTACAACTGTTCCAGAAGCTGGGCGTGCCGCTGTTGGGCATGGTGGAGAATATGAGCTACCATCAGTGCAGCGCCTGCGGTCACAAGGAGCATACCTTTGGGGAGGGCGGCGTGACGCGCACGGCAGAGGAGTACGGCCTCCCTGTGCTGGGTCAGGTGAGCCGCTGGGCAGATCATCGCTTAGCCAGCTTTTCTACACTTTCCATCGCGTGAGCACCGTGCATATGTGCGCCGTGTTGTGTGCGGTGCAGATCCCGCTAGACATTTCCATCCGCGTGCGTTCCGATTCTGGAGCGCCGGTAGTCGTCAGTGAGCCGTCCGGCGTTTGCGCCCAGGCTTATTTCGCCATGGCACGCGCGGTTTACGCGAGACTGCAGGAGCTATCGACTCAGCCATCTGGGCCTACAATCACCATCGACTAACATCACCCTTCCTTCGTCAACTTCGATGTGTGTGCTATGGTGTCGTCAACTTGTGCGGGCGCGGCCCCGCCATCACACTTGCCGACCGCTGCCAATAGCGCTCTAGCCTTGAGCCGCATTTCCTCGTACTCAGCCTCGGCGTCCGACTGCACCACGATTGCGCCGCCAGCCCCTATGCTGATAGTCGCGCGCTTCCACCAAGGGGCAGCCGCACTCATTATGCTATCATTACTTATGCCATTGCTCATGAGCGTGGGATGCAGTGGGTCTTGCGGAGACTCGTAGATGACGGCGGTGCGGATGACGATGTTCAAGTCAAAAGTGTCGTTGAAGGATATGTAGCCCAAGCTGCCAGAGTAAACTCCGCGAGCGCACCCTTCCAGCTCGTCGATGATCGCCATGGTGCGTACCTTGGGCGCGCCTGAACCACAGCAGGCCAGCATCTCCGGCACGAGCCACTGCGCGATCTGACGGATATCTCCGCGGATACGAGGCGAAAACCGTCGGTGTGCGCACGCACCGAATGCCCTTCACTCTCCTCCCACTCAACCCATACTCATGTATCACTCTTGTGAGCTCAGGTGCCCACCTGTCATGGAACCTCCGGGGAAGGCAGCTTGTATGCAATCCACCAGGTCCAGCTCAGGCCGACGCTGGCCACGCACTGTGGACACCATTTGATGCACTGTGGCGTAGCTTTCCACCTCCATGAGCCCAGGCACATGCACACTGCCAGCCTGCCAGCCAGGAGCATAGGCAACAGGCAGGTTACTAATGCAGTGCTGCAGGAAACAAAGGGACCAGAGTGGCTGGTGTGAACAGTGTGGCCGGACTGGCCAGTGTGACCAGAGTGCGCAGGGGAAAAAAGATGGCATGGCATGGGATGTGCCCGATAGGTTTCCATTAAATGTGCTGGCAAGCCTATGTGACTTATGCGACCAGGTGCAGCGCAAGTATGAAGCGGTGAGGTGGTGAGCATGCACCACACAGCAAGGCTCCACACGGCCCACAAGGCCCAGCACCAGCCGTGGGCCATCCCAGGCAGTGGTCACAGGTACTGCACCTATTGCTTCTTGTTGATTTGTCAACACTAGACCCCAGGAAGGCCGCTGTCAGGGGGCCGTTCATACTGGAGTTCAAGGCATATGGCTGCATGGTGCATGGTACATTAGCCCGTGCTCCAACTCTTGGATACAAGGCACATGGCTGCAAAATGAATAGTGCTTAGGCCCCTCTACGCCTTCGTGACCCTCCGTGACCCTCCGTGACCCTCACCCCTCATACCCAAGATCAAACCCACCCTGCACGTCCCTACACCGACCGTGACCTATTACATCCAGCATCACACATCACACATGTGATCACCCTCTGTTGCCCTCACAAACCACCAGCTGAGATGTCTGCAGCTGCCGGGTCCCCCACCTCTACACCGCCTCAATGGCTGTGCCAGGCAGTTGTCCCTGATCCTGGGCATGCAGAGGGCGTCGAAGAGAGCTCCCTATAACCCACCTTGCACACCCGCCCCAGGTCGTTCCTCAACAGGTCCACAATCATCAGGTTCTCAGCCCGGTCCTTCTCACTGGCAGCCAGGTCGGCAGTAGCAGCTGCATCAGCCACTGGGTCAAGCAGGTGCCGTGGGGCAGTGCCCTTGATGGGCCGGGCCTCTAGCCAGCCACCTGGGCTGCCTTTCAAGAAGCGCTCAGGACTGGAGCAGCACACCACAGGGCCTGTGCAGGGCAATGGGTACAACACAGGATGGAAGGGTTGATGGTTTTACACCCAAGAAGAGGCATGCGGGGCATGGGTGGGAGAGTCAAGAGGAGGGGGGGTGGGGGCGCTAAGGAGTTAAGGCAAGGGTGCAGGGGTGGGTAGGCAGGGTGCAGGAAGCGAGCAAGGCGCGAGCAATGTCAGGTACAATCTCAGGGGCGGCGCGGCGTGGGGCGGGGCAGGGCGGAAACTGCAAGCGCGTGACACAGTCTCACCACAGGCACCGAAGCTGAGCCATGCAGCATATGGTGC
Organism: Haematococcus lacustris; assembly: GCA_030144725.1. Taxonomy (NCBI): domain Eukaryota; kingdom Viridiplantae; phylum Chlorophyta; class Chlorophyceae; order Chlamydomonadales; family Haematococcaceae; genus Haematococcus; species Haematococcus lacustris. The sequence continues at coordinate 21,239,016 of JASKMD010000008.1, read as the reverse complement.
TGGGTTCACCGCCCTCAGGGTGCGGTACAGGCAGGCAGGGTCGGGCGCCTGCTGCCTCACTAAGGCTGTCGTGAGGCACACCTCGTAGCTGTCACCCCGATGAAGTGCCCTGCGGCACAATGCCAGTCCAGGGTCACGCTCACACTCACACACATGATGCACCCTTTGGGGCCAGGGCCGTGCCAAACATAGCCCACTCCCTGACACCCTCATCCGCCCTGACACCCCACCCCGGCCCACCCCCTCCCCGCCATCCTCTGGGTACAGCTCCCACACTGCTAGGTGCAGTGGCCCCTGCTGCCGCCTGTGCTGTGCTGACTGAAGGTCTCTGATGCAACCGGTGGGGAGGCTCAGTATGACCACACCTCAGCCGCAGTACAGCAGGACCTGGCGCCGCCCATCAACATTAGAAGAGGCCACGCACACCCGGTTCACAAACGATGCATCCAGCTGCCTCTCCCTACACCTCAGCCCCTCCACTTAGTACCCACCCTGCCAAACTCTCCCTGCCCCTCCCCTCCCCTCCCCTCCTGCCATCACGACCCCATCGCAGGTCTCGACGGTCTGCCCCTACCCAGTCCCCTATCCACTCACTTGTCGCTGGCTGCAATGTTGGCGAGGTACTGCTGCCTGGCATGCCGCAGCCTGAAGGGAGTGGGGGCCGGCAGCTGACCCTCAGGCCAGGTCTGGGCCGGGGAGTCATCATGCGCAGCAGCAGGCGGGGCGCCCTCCTCCTTCACCAGCCTAGCTGCCAAGTCCCTGACCCTGTGCAGCTGCAGCCGCACCCACTCGACTGCCATCAGTCTGGCAGCGCTGCTGTCTGACGCTCGAGATCCAGGCTGGGGTGCAGCATCAACAGGCTGGGCGCCTGGCTGCAGCAACCAAGCCTGACTCAGCTCCTCCACCTGGCCCACCCCATGCTGCTGCTGCTGCTGCTGCTGCTGCTGCTGCTGCTGCTGCTGCTGATGTTGTTGCCGCCTCCCGCCCCTATGCTCCCCCCTGCCTCCCTCGCTTTGTCCTGGGTCTGCCTCAGTCATGACTCTGGGAGGGCAGAGGGCAGGGTGGGCACCTGACGGGGGGCCAGGACTGCCTGCCTGGCCCGCTGGGTCAAACAGTGCCAGGAGGTACACGTCGCCTGTCACCTGGTCTGTCACCATTAGCCTGTCGGCCAGCAGCAGGGCCGCGTCGGGCGTGGGGGAGGGGTGGGCAGCCTCTCCCCCACACTCTGCTTTCAGCTCATAGCCCAGGTAGCCCACCAGGCCACCCTGGAAGTCAAAGGGAAGCTGCCCCTGGTCTGCAGCCGTGCTGGCTTGGGGCAACCTCAGCTCGGCCACCAGGTTCTTGAGAAAGAGGAAAAACGGTGTCTGCCAACACTCGGTGTGACCGTGCTGGTCCTCAAGTGTGACCCAGCCGCAGGGTGTGTGAGGCTGCTTGCATGGACCACAGGCTTTTGTGGCTGTGTGAACACACCCTCCACCTAGGTATGGCAGCTGTGGCTGCAGCAAGGGGGCTGCTGGAAAGTCCAAACCAGGTGGACTGCCAGGGGTGTCCTGCTGCAAGTCCTGCTGGCTGTCCTGCTGCAAGTCAGGGCTGGGGGTGACAGGGGGCTGTGAAGGCGGTGGCGGCAGGCGGTAGGTGATGCGGCGCCAGAGGGGCCCGCCCCGACTGGCCATGTAGGAGAAGCGGCCTCTGTCTGACGTGGCACTGCAGGTACACAATAACCAACCAAGTGCAGTGAGCCACGGTCAGCTTCTGGTGGCTTCTTAGCATCTCTGGCTTCCATGGCCAACAGCAGAAGGGCATGACAAGAGAAAGGTCAACACCCTAGTTTACATGATTACAATGAGGCAGCACGCTGTGGCAGCCAGCCAAGTTTGTTCTTATGCCAGTGAAGAGTGACAATTGATCTGCAGGTGTGACCGCAGTGCCCTGTAGGACAAAACTCACCTATCCAGCCAAAACGAGTCTGGGCCCCAGCCGACCAGATTGGTGAAGAGCAGCTGGGTGTCAAGGTGAGGGGTGCGCAGCAGGCCAGGCACCTTGCACCACAGCAGGGACAGGGAGGGGCCAGGGGGCAAGGGCTCGCAAGAGCAGTGGCTGCTTGGGGCCCCTGAGGCGGCGCCAGGGCTGGCCGGGGTGCGTGGGATGGCCGGAGGTCGTGGCGTGTGCAGGAGGCCCTGCTGCTGCCTGCAGCCCAGCACAGTGCAGCACCACCCTGCTTACCTGCCGCTATCCTGCTGCTATCCTGTTGTTTTCATGCTGCTGTCCTGCTGTGCTCAAGAGTCCTGCCCCTGGACTACGGGGTGCATGGCAGTGCATGACACCGCTGCAGCTGTGGCTCCCCTCACGCTGCTCCACCGCCCTGTAGCTCTCTGGGCTCAAAGCGGGTGCAGCACCCACCTGCCGCTGGCCATGCGATGCTTCATAGCCAGCTGCTTGAAGTTGTGCAGAAGCTGGAAGCCAAAGGCGGTGCAGACTGACTCGGGGTGAAATTGCACGCCATAGTGCGGGCGCCGCCTATGAGCTAAGGCCATGATCAGGTCGCCTGCGCCAATGCAGCCTTGCTGCTGCTGCTGCTGCTGCTGCTCCACTTGCCGCCGCTGCTGTTGCTGTTGCCTCTGTCCCAGCAACGCAGATGCATCATAGTCGCTGTGCTCCTTAGGGTCAAGCGGGCTGCAGTGCTGCCTTGGCTGCCCTGCTGACTGATTGCTGCTGGCTGCTGGGCTGCTGGCGAGGTCGACTGCATGATGTGTGCCCTGTGTCCAGCTGATGACCTGCAGCTCACTGGGTAGTCCTTGCTGCTGCACTACCAAGGAGTGGTACCTGGAAGGTCAGGTCGGGTCGGGTCGGGTCGGGTCGGGTCGGGTCGGGTCGGGTCGGGTCGGGTCGGGTCGGGTCGGGTCGGGTCGGGTCGGGTCGGGTCGGGTCGGGTCGGGTCGGGTCGGGTCGGGTCGGGTCGGGTCGGGTCGGGTCGGGTCGGGTCAGGTCAGGTCAGGTCAGGTCAGGTCAGGTCAGGTCAGGTCAGGTCAGGTCAGGTCAGGTCAGGTCAGGTGTCCCTCCGCCTACATGCTGCTGGCTGCATGCAGCTACTGAGTGCATTGTGCATGTGAGGCTACTGCTGCCACCCTCATTGTGACGCACACAGTCCAAGTATGACTGCAACACTGGTCGTTTTGTTCAAGGGATAGAATTAGGTGAGTCCTGTGTGGTGATGAATGTGGTGCCATGATGATGAGGACTGCTTGTCTGCCGGCCTCCTAACAGCTAACCCAGCAGACAACAACAGCGCCACCATCACCACAATTGCCATCACCATCACCATCCACAACAATAGGAGCATTACTACTAGCATGGGTGACGAGCAGCAGTGGCAGCAGCATGCATCCACCCACCTGACAACTGAGAAGCCAGCGCCGGAGGGAATGCTGGTGAATAGCGGGTGGCCACTGTGCTGCAGGGTGCTCAGCCGGCCGTGGACAGGCTCTGGGGCTGGCACCACTCTCCCCCCAGCAGCCACTGCCAACGCCTGGTGGCCCAGACACACACCCAGGACAGGGACGTCTTGCAGGTGCTGCAGCACGTCCAGGCACACGCCTGCAGCCACATGGGCTGAGTGCATGGAGACTGGTCCCTGCTGCGCATGGGTGGATGTGACAGCCAGGGTGAGCATGATGCAGAGTGGGGAACCTCGCTGACACGTGGCATACGTCAGTCTGTGACGCTGAGATGAGCAGTCATGAATGCTGAAGTCAGGCCTGGAGCAAGCAGGCCAGGCCAGGGCAGTCAATGAGGGGGTGGCTGGTCTTGGCCTATGAAGGTGTCGTGTGACCTGCTGGACCTGTGCTGGGTGCTGTGGGCACAAGCGGGGAGGGAGCAGACTATACAGGAAGCTAGGAGACCATCACAGTAGGTGCCAGTATTGAGCAGCCAGCATGTAATCACGGCGGTGGTCTTGCCAGCGCTTGCTGCTTCCTCACCTACATCCCTGGATGTGTGAGGGTTGCCAGGCCCTGGAGAAATCACAATGCTGTGCACCTCGCCGTGGTCGAGCTGCTCTTGCACGTCAGCCAGGGTGAGGTTGTCATTGCTGGCAACCAGAGGCGCTTCTGTGGCAGGCAAGCAGAGCAGGTCAGAAGGTGCCCTCCACACGTTACTGCCACGCCTGGGTCACCACACCTCCATCTACCAGGCACAGTAGCTGGTAGAGGTTGTAAGTGTAGCTGTCGTAGTTGTCGATTAAGAGCGTCCTCATCGCGCAAGTCGCAGCGCGCCGGTCGGAGGCACGTGTCGACTAACTTTGCATCGGCGGCTACATAGCTCTACAGCTTCGATCGCGGCAGCAGCACCCCCAAGTAAGTGGTTGGCGGTTGAGAGGCTGCTGCGGTGTGAGTGGCGGAGTAACGAGGAAGGGAAACACAGCTGAACAGGAGGCGTAGCTGTGGAGCCGTAGCCTCGCAAAAGCAGGCCAAGCGTCCCTCAGGCAGGCTCCCGTGTTCAAACTTACGAAATGAACACCAGATGACCGGCGCCATGCCACTGGCTTCCTGGGCACTCATCAGCACCATAGCTGTAGTAGTGCCGTGCTGTGTCGCGTCTCTGCAAGTATACCCCCTAGATTGGTCCACGGTGCCAGCGGTCCCTGCGGCAACGAACCTAACCGTGAACTGCACCTGCGACATTGAGCGCTTTGTTTGCAACATCGGTTGCTGCTGCGACCCGGACTGCATCCCGCCGGTAGTAGCTGCCACCAGGGCCTCCCTCCAGTGCCTGCCAGAGGGGGTCCCACCTGAGACACTGGACTACTGTGTTCCCAACTCCTACGTCGCCAAGGTGCAGCTCGTGTGTAGTACCTGGCTCTGCTCATTAACCAGGAGTGTGCATTCTGGAAAAAAGGTGTTGCATTCACGGGTCGCAGGTCAACCTCCCAGGCAACTCGGACTTCTACCAGATAACTGTTACACCAGCTGACAACAAGTTCATTAGCCAGCTGCTGTGCATCACCAGAAGCAGCAACCCCAGCCTGGGCGACAGCTACCCAGGCCAGTGACACATGGTGTGATGAGCACTAGCACCAGCTTAGCACCCCACAACACACGCAAACACACAGACACACAGTGGCACGCATACCGCAGATCAACAAATGTCATGCAATGACACAGTGGTATGCCAGTGTAGCTTTCCCTGCACTCCCATGACACCAGTAGCCAGCGCCCATACATTGTATTGCCCTCATCTTTTGACACATGCACGCTGAAAGGGTCACAGGCGCCGACCTCATTCCAAATCAGCGCCCTGTGGCTCCGGGCTTGCTTTGGGCCTGGCACAGCAGTGGCCTGCCTGATGTGCCCTCGCAGACCCAGTGGCAGGCAATGAGGGCGACAACCAGGCGCTGGCCAGCTGCCCTGTGGCGCCCAGCGCCCCGGTGCTGCCAGCCAGCTACCAGTATCAGACCCCGGTGTATGTGCAGCGTGGGGGCGCCAAGCTGCCCCTCACGCTCCCGTACCCAGCCTTCAGCCAGCTATGTGCGGATGGCATTGGCATCGGCTTCCTGAACAATGTGCCAGAACCATTAAAGGTTGGCACTGGTGCGGAAACGCAGGGCAGCCACGTACAGGGTTCCAATCCCTCCCGCCTGTGAAGTTGTGTGTCAGTCAGGCAAAATGTGGGCTGCAAGGTTGCTATGCTTTTGTTTACTCACAAACCCACCATTGGCCATGTCACTCCCATAGCCTCAGCCCAGCACAACATGCAGCATCTGCAGCGGTGGCTGACCACTCCTCATTGGGAGAATCTTGTTCACCTGCCCGCGGCCCTTGTGCCATGCTGTGGCCTGCTGCTGTGGCCTGCCCTGCCAGCCCACTGTACCCCACACAGCAATGGCGCACACCGTGCCATGAGGCCTACTCTGCTGCTGCTGCTGCTGCCGTGGTGTGGTGGCAAGACAGGACACCTACCAGACCTGCAGCCGGAGCCTTAGCACCGGAGGCGGGCTGGGCCAGCTGTGCAGCCCAAGCAGCCCGCTGGCTCCTGAGTTCTGGACCGGCCTGCGCTTCTACCCGACCCCTGCAGCCCAAGAAGCCACCTTGGTCACAGTGGACAGCGTGCAGGTAAGCCCAGCCACCCTCGCTGTGCTGCTGCTCCTGGTGCTAAACCAGTGTTGTCCAAGCTGTGCTGCCTCACTCTCCAGGATGTGATGGCGTTGCAGGGTTGGGGTAGAATGTCCGAGTCAGGGCTAGGGTAAGGGTGAGGGATAGACACAGGACGGCCACCTGGGCTTGACACCCACACTGGCAGCTGCATGGGGGAGTGGGTGGGCGGAGGTCGAGGTCAGGGTCAGGGTCAGGGTCAGGGTCAGGGTCAGGGTCAGGGTTCACAGGGTGCTCATAGGCTGGTAAGGGACACCTCAGTGCTGTTGGGCTCTCGCCTTGTCTTGCATACCGGTGAGTATGGCTGGGTGGGTGAAGTCAGCATTCATTGTATGGGCAGTGGGCGTCACCTCCATGCTGCTCCTGGTGTGTTTAGGATTCACCCTGACAAGGCCTTACAGGGCGCCAGGCACACTGACCCTTGCGTCAGTGTTGCTCAGACCTGCTCTGACAGGGTCCGCTGCTCTGTGTGGTGCTGGGTTGTAATGCCCGCAGCTCCTCAACTCAAGCAACAGCGGCCTAGCCAGCCTGCCGGCCAACACCACAATCACCTGGGACGGCTTCACCTGCCGTAATGTGGCTCGCTTCATCAACCTCACCATCTTCTACACCTGGCTGGCATCAGACGAGGACCCGGAGGGCACAGCCAGCATCAACAAAGTACGCTATTGGGAGTGAGCTCCTCAACCTGCACCACCCCTGATCTGATCTGACCTGATCTGATCTGACATGATCTGGTGTTGCCTTGGCCCCTTGTCTCCCCAGCTGCCCACACACCCTGCTGCTGCATGACCCCTGCATGACTGCAGGTCAGTGTGGGCATCATCACAGCAGACGTGGCCAGCACTGCTGCAGCGCTGCAGCAATCCTGGCGCCTGCAGTTCACCCGGACTGTGGAGGCAGGGGCTGGGGTGCGGGTGCTGCAGCCGTTTTCAGGCGCGCCCGGCTACCTGCCCGGCCTGCCCCTGCTGGTAGGTCATGGCCTGCTGCGCCTAGCTTGCTAGTGGCAAGGCCAGGGAAACGCGGTAGAGGCGCAAGTGCCATGCGAGGGCTACTTAGCAGCTGCCAGGACAGGGGCAATGGCAGCAGGTCAGGGTAGCAGTAGCGGCGGCAGCAGCTACCAATGCAGGGGCAGCAGTTGAGCCCATGGATTGTGATCTGCTCTGTGTGGGTGACGCAGCCTGCTGCATAGTAGTGGTGGTGGTGGGTGTATGGCAGGCAGGCGTGCTGGCCACCTTCGACCCCACCGGCCAGGGCGTGGCTCAAAAGACTGCGGTGGAGCGCCTGGTGGGCGGGCTGCCCATCCCTGGTCCCGGAGAAGGGGGCGTGTGTGCTCCCTTGGCCAGTAGCCCCGCCGTCTGGGGCTTCAATGCTACCTCCTCCTGCGCCATCCCCTTGACAGCGGACGACCTGCGTCTGTTCTGCCAGTGGGTGCTGGCCTGTGCATGGCCCTGAGAGCCCTGCACGGCCAGGGTATGGCACAAAACTGGGCTTGTTGCGCTGCCTCCTGTGCTGGAGGCTGGGCTGGGCTGGGCTGGGCTGGGCCGGGCTGGGCTGGGCTGGGCTGGGCTGGGCTGGGCTGGGCTGGGCTGGGCTGGGCTGGGCTGGGCTGGGCTGGGCTGGGCTGGGCTGGGCTGGGCTGGGCTGGGCTGGGCTGGGCTGGGCTGGGCTGGGCTGGGCTGGGCTGGGCTGGGCTGGGCTGGGCTGGGCTGGGCTGGGCTGGGCTGGGCTGGGCTGGGCTGGGCTGGGCTGGGCTGGGCTGGGCTGGGCTGGGCTGGGCTGGGCTGGGCTGGGCTGGGCTGGGCTGGGCTGGGCTGGGCTGGGCTGGGTTGGGCTGGGCTGGGGTTGAGCTGGGCTGGGCTGGGCTGGGCTGGGCTGCATATGCTGCTTGACGTGATCTGTGCTGCCTCATGTGATGTGCTGTACAGGACGCAGGTCAGCAACCCACAACTGCTGTATCAGACCCTAGTGGCCGGGGTGTACAACACGCTGGTCAGCAGCCAGCTGTACCTGGGCATATGGGGCAACAGTAACTTCACTCAAATCAATCAGTGGGTGCAGGTGAGTGCAGTGCAGGGCCCATCAGGTGCAACGAGGGTGAAGGTCAGGGTGAGAGAGGGAGGTGAGGGTAGGTAGCAGATGGCAAGGAGGGGTGAGGGCGAGAGAGGGAGAGGGAGAGGGAGAGGGAGAGGGAGAGGGAGAGGGAGAGGGAGAGGGAGAGGGAGAGGGAGAGGGAGAGGGAGAGGGAGAGGGAGAGGGAGAGGGAGAGGGAGAGGGAGAGGGAGAGGGAGAGGGAGAGGGAGAGGGAGAGGGAGAGGGAGAGGGAGAGGGAGAGGGAGAGGGAGAGGGAGAGGGAGAGGGAGAGGGAGAGGGAGAGGGAGAGGGAGAGGGAGAGGGAGAGGGAGAGGGAGAGGGAGAGGGCACCCGCCCCACGTCCAGTGGTAGCCCTGCTATGCCCCCTGCCAGGTCAAGGTCAGCAACTACCCTTTTAACAACCTGATCTACTCAGCCAGTGAGAACTCCTGTGCCAACGTGGTGGTGGGGTTTGACCTTCAAATCCTGTCAGGCGTCGCCTTCAGCTCCAACAACTTGCAGAACAAGGTAGGCTGCTCACTGAAGCTGGCCAGCACCAACAGCAACAGCTCGTGCCAGGTATGCACCACTCGCTGAGCGTGATCAGTATCTGCTGAGGGCAAGACCTGATGAAAGCTCTCACAGGGCTGTCAAGAGCTGTCACTGTTGCTATCTGTTTTGCGCTGGTCAGAGAGCCAACAGGTCATGAAGATCATGGGCATGAGGCCTGCCAGGTCTGGCTGCTTGGCTCTGCCCATGGTCAAGCCGCAGGCCATGAGCTGTGTGGTGATGGGCAGCGAGGTGCAGTGCCTGCTTGGGGTCATCAGCATTATCATTACAAGACATTCGCTGACTTGGTGATCTGGCAGGTTGAGCCTGGTTGAGGTGACAGCGCCTGGTGCTGCCTGCCTCTGCCTCTGCCCCTGCCTGCTGCAGCTGCTCTTCGCTAACCTGTGCTTCAGAACTGCCACCTGGGCCTTCCCCAGCGGGCGGCCAGTCAACCAGACATACCAGTGAGTAGCAGGCTTAGCAAGCCGAGCTAGGCATAGGTTGGCTGCGCCAGCTCTGCTGCCAGTGCTGGCCGGAGAATGCTGCTCCCTGCCACCCATCCCTGATAGGTCAGACAGCTTCAGTGCATTTCGTTTACCCTGCCCTGTTACAACGATAGGGCTTCCATAAGGGCCAAGACAGCAACCTCCCTCACCTTGTCAAGAAGAAGTCAATGAGAAGAGACGACAAGCCGGCAGGGGGTGGAGTAGGAAGTAGTGGCAGGGAGGCAGCCACGTGATTGGGCAGGCTGAGGTAGCCATGGAGCCACGTCAGCCTCCCAACCTCTCCTCTTTCCACCCTCAACTACCATATTTGGGCCCTGCAGCTGAATGACTCAGTGACTGGGCAGCGTGTGGGCATGGCTAGCGTGTCCTAGCTTAGGTGCTTGTCCGCTTAGCATTGACTCTGTTAGTGCACCCCCTCAGCCTGCCCTAAACTGACCTGCTCTGAACTGACCTCTCCTGTCGCACTCTGCGTTGCCCACCATGGCCCACCTCCACCCGCCCTTGCAGGTTCCTCATGACGTCTACTGTGTCGTTCATAGCCAAGCAACAGGCCAAGCAGACGGGCCTGAAGCGCCCTGCACCTCCACTGCTGGTGCCTCTGTCTCGCGACATCTTCTACCCTTTTGTCACCAGCGCCGCCCCAAGCAGAGCTGCAAGCCTGGCTGTCAGCATTGCCATGGTGCTGCTGGGCTCCAGCTTACGACTCCTTGCTTGCTAGGACAGTGCATGATCTGCAGCCTGGGCACAGCACGAACAGTGTGAGTAACTCACGAAGCTGCATGCATTGCATCGTAAACATGTGGCCCGCAAACAAGCACATTGGTTGGTGTCACTGTGGCGTGACTGGCACTGATCAGCTTTCGAGCCCTACAGCCCTCTCGCTAAACCAAAGTAATGCATGAGTAATGTAATCTCAACACAGGCTGCGAGCTCATTGTTGCAAAGGCTACTGCTAGTGTGCCCAATGCCCACTTCAGCTCAGCCATTCTGGTGTGTGTGCTTGTAGCTAGAGCTCCCCTAGTAGCTCCAACCCACACACATCTCCTTTGTGAGGAGTTTATTAGTTTGTTTGGTTGGAATTGTCGAGCACATAAGGCCCCTGGCTTGTGATCGCTTTGCCTTGCTTGTCACTGGTCGCAGCCACCTGCATGGACACCTGCTTGCCCAACGAAGTTAAATTCAGTTGGCAGCAAACTTTGAAGTCTCGAAAGGCTAATTTGTCGCGGGCTCTGCGAGTTTGCGGCTAGGCATGGCCAACACAATAGATGCCCGCTTCATTTCTCCCAGTGCAGAGCTGCTCGTGGATGTAATCGACGAGGCCTGGATGCGAGATACCCTGCCGGTTGACAGTGAGCGGTGGCAGGTTCCAGCGTCATGATGGGATGCAACATTGAATATCCTGCTAGTGCTTCTGCTGCTACTGCCTGTTTCTGCCAACAACAGGTATCACATTACCTGATGGCTCGCTGCCACACATTGAAGAACTTGATAACAATGACATTGCCAGCCAGCCAGGAGGATTGAAACAGCATGAAAAGTGGGATGAGCAAGGCTTCTAAGCCTGTGGAGACGATGTGTGTGCAGAGGCGGACAAAAAAACCCAGGACCTGAACTCAGGAGCGGGGGTTGCTTCTGGCTTCACGCTCTAATGGCACTCAGCTCAGGAAGCAGGCAGGGTAGTTGGGCGTGGGCTTGTGAGCACATGACATCGTGATTATGGGCCGGAGCTGTCTCCAGGCCCCAAGGGCCAGTCTATTACCAGCAGAGAAGATGGACGCGGACGACTAAGGCGATGCGGCATGGCAGGCAGGCAGGTGCGCATACGGATGTCAGTTGGCAGAGCTGTTGACAGCCCTCTTGTCCCTCACTAGGGCCTCCATTTGAGCCGGTACCTACTAGCAGCCACTAGCAGCCACTAGCAGCCACTAAGTAGACCCGACTCAAACAGTGTTATTGGGCTGTGTGGAGTAAACACAGTGCACATGGCACATGAGCCGCCTACCACCTACACTATTGCCTGACCCGAGAGCTATGATGTAGAGTTGGCATGACAAAACATGCACTGATTGTAAGCTGATGACAGCTCAACAAAGGGGGCACACATTACTGTGCCTCAGCAGGCTGCTGCTGCTGCTCCTGGGCCTTGGGGGGCTTGTCTCGCACCCGCTTGTAGCCCAGGCCAGGGTACTCCTTGCCCTTGGCTGGCAGAGCTCCCTGGTCTGGCCAGGAGCACAGCTCCTGCGGTCGCCACCTGCTCTCCCCAATGCGCTGCATGTTCAGCGCTGCATTGCAGTCCCTGTTGACAGTCCAACATGGAACAAGATATAACCTCACTCAGCTACAACTCACGAGCGGTGCAATTGACAGATACCTGCCAAGAGCAGCTGGACCGCAGCCAGCCCAGGATAGCGTTGTAAGTTTCACTAGCAGGAGCAGGGACCTGTGCTAGGCTTGGCAGGCCAGGGGCTAAAACGAATGCTGTCAGGTGGGTCCGGGTGACTGGGCAGCGCAGCCACGTGGCTACCCCCCTTGTTCTCAACCCACCCCCCTCCACCCACTCAGCCAGTTAAGGCTGGCACTTGCTTGGTGCCCAGTGGTCGTGGGGTCGGCCCACGGAACGTGCCACCGGAGTGGGGTTTGCAGTCATCAAGGGTGCGATCGAGGATGCTTCATCTTGGTTGGAGTAGCTGAGGGAGATTACCCACAGTCAAACATGTCGTTCCATGTTGAACAAGTTTTGTTTGACTGGCACTTGCTTGGAATGTAAATGAAGATGTTGACATGCAATTTGTTCACCAGCACCGGATCAGCTCACATGGCATGCCTGAACTCTTTGATCTTCATGCAGCGGTGCAATGTTAAATATTGCAGAGCGAGCTAGCGTTCAATAACTTACAACCCGAGCTCAAATGTTTACGTGAAGGGACACAATGGGCTGACAAATCAAGTCCACCATGCCAGACGCAATGTGTTATGTACAGAGCTGCTTCTAAAAGTCAGGTCCCACAAGGTCTCTTTAGTGAAATGTACCGTGAGCCATTTGATGCCGCGCTTACACAGCCGTGATCAGCGAGCCTTTCCGGTATGCCTACTGCATCAAAGGGCCTGCACGGCTTGGGCGCCCACCAACCCTCGACAAGTGTCCAGGTGGCAAGGTTACTGTAGATGGATGCGGCGTTCCTTCTAAAGCGGGGGCTAGTAGGTACGGTCTACAACAACGCTAGCGCGAGGGCCGGCGGTTATGTTCGGTGACGGGGTGGCTCGCATCTCGCATCGGGCTGTCGCAGCTTGCTCGCAACATGACTAAGCCCTCCTCCTCCACCACATTACAGCATATACTATGAGCTGCAGGCAGCATGTCCGAAGTGTCTCTCGACGACTTATTTGATATGGCAGATAAATATATGTCGGAGCAGCAGAACGAAGAAGCCGTTGCAGCTCAAGCAGCACATGTGGCAAGGTTCAGCCAGGACATCGCGTCATTTCTGCAGCCTTCAAAAGCAAACCACGACATACATGCTAGGTCAGTGGGTCTGGCAGGGGTCTAGGCATGCGCTGTGAACATGTGTTTGACACAGGCTACTATAAACGGCCAGCAGCAACAGACTGCATAGACAGACTGCATAGACAGACACTACTGCTTGCAATACTCAGCGATGCCCTCAAGTAGTTGCCGCCTGTTCTTACCCACGGACCCCACCCCTAACTTCTGGCTCAGATGCTTCAGCTCCTCCACCGTCATGCCTTTGGAACGCAGAGCAGGCAAGGGTGGCTCAAACCTGTTGTACACCCCCCTTGCTGTATCTTCCAACTCCTTCAGCCTCTTGCTGTCCACTTGCTGTTGCTGTTGCCGGGCTGTGACACTGTCTCTGACAGCTACAGCTGCTGCTCGTTGCTCATCTGAAGGCATGCTTACTAAGCACCTAATGCGCTTCATAACCCTCTCCGCCTTGCTTTGCGCTTGTTGTTGCCGCTTTCCTAGCCTTGCCTTGTTGGTAGCAAGGGCCTGAGTGCCCCCACCAGGGCTGGCAGCTGTGCCCCCAGGGCTGGCAGCTGTGCCACCAGGGCTAGCAGCTGTGCCACCAGGGCTGGCAGCTGTGCCCCCAGGGCTGGCAGCTGTGCCACCAGGGCTGGCAGCTGTGCCACCAGGGCTAGCAGCTGTGCCACCAGGGCTGGCAGCTGTACCACCAGGGCTGGCAGCTGTGCCACCAGGGATGGCAGCTGTACCAGGGATGGCAGTGGCCCCATGGTTTTGTAGGGCTTTGCGTTCTGCTGTTGCTGCCACCATGCCTTGCTGGGTAACCACGCCATCTGCCGACGCATTCTTACTACGCTTAGTGCGGGGTGCCATCGCTATCAATGGCCGCCAGTCTGCATAATTTGCGCCGCTGATGAACGCTGGTGGTAGCTTGGAGGAATCAGAACAATCTCTTACACTTTCGCAGCCTAGTGAGCGCGAGATGATGGGGTAATTTAGACATGAGCATGGGAGGTATGTCTGGGTGATGTATGGGTGCTAATCCTAAGAATAACGCTACCAAAAGTGTACGAGATTCTCGGGGCACACCGTTTGCATCTCTACAGGAGGTCAGCACGGCTTTTGATGCATTTCCTGCCCAAAAATAAGGTTTCTACGCACTGTGATTTTAAGAGCTTCCCCACCTGCGCTGGGCAGATGTAATACACTGCAATAGCTCCTAGTAGGAGCTATGAGCATACCCCAAAGCGAGGGCGCAAAAACTAGACGGATACGTAGCAGCAACAAGCAGCAAATCGACCTCAAAAACAGCACTGCAGATTTGCATGCCGGCACCCCATCGCGGCACGCCGACCGACCGACTAGTGACCGCTCTACCACGTTCGTCGTTGCGGCGTTGTTGATTCATGTGCACTACCGTCAGGGTGCAGGGAGTCACTGGTGCCAAGATACCGCGGAGGGGGGCAATGTTGACTTTAGCCCGTCCCTCGCAGGCCAAGCTGCGGAGCACCACGCCGCAGCGGGGCGTCGCGGTTTGACCTCTTGGAGTTCAGTATACGCGACAAAAAGTGACGGTACATTTTATCGAGCCATTTTACCTGACCTTGTGGGACCTGACTAAAAGCCCTCGTGGGTAGTTCCCATGGGACATGCGTGGGCGGATTAAGATGTGATGATGGAAAGCATAGTAGAACCACAGTAGCCATTTACTGTTTATCGCGGTTAGGGCTGGTTGAGCACGTTGGACCACCCCTCTGGCAACATTGTAAAGGCCAGGCTAAGCCAGGAGTGGGTGTACTTGCGTGACAAGGCCCTGCTGCGTAAGTGGCGGCGCAAGTGGCAGCGGTAGCCAGCAGGAGCAAGACAACCCAAGAAAACAAAATACCAAACCCCTCACAAAGGGGATGTGTGTGAGTAAGAGCTATAGAGTAGGGTAGGGCTCTTGCTAGTAGTAGCCTGGAGGCACACACACCAGAAGGCTGAGCTGGAGTGGGCAGTAGGCACACCGTCAGTAGCCTTCACAATAATGATCTCGCAGCGTGTGTTTGATTACAACTCATGCTTTATTTTGGTGTTGCATGAGGGCTGTAGGGATTAAAACTTGTTTATCGCGGTCTATAAGGTTGCTTCAAATGTCAACTATGCAGTACCTGCATCGCAGCCTTTGTATCGGAGCAAGTTGCAGTACTTGCTCAGCCTACAACAGTTTCCTCAGCTTACAACAGTTTCCAGGGTCCACAGTGGCACGCCTCGCAGAATTACGCGTACTTGTGCATGGCGCTCACTCGACTTTCACTTGAAACAACCATGTGGACATGTGTGTGACAAACACGAAAATCCTTAGTATATGTAGCTGCCTCGCGTTGCTATTGTTAATGGCGAGGAAGAAGAGACGAACCGGTGTGGGTGGGCCTAGAGCAGTGCCGGAGGACCCCGACTTCGACATAGTTGACCGCGACGTGGCAGGCCAACCCGACTTGACCGAGGCACAGCGCAAAAGGAAGGCTTCAGGAGAGGCCCGCGCTGCCCGCAGCAGGGACAATACGTTCCACGCAAGAAAGGCCAAGTTAGCCCACCTCACCGACCACCTCCCGCAAGCGCTTTGGGACGCCTTCCTTGACAAGGCTGTGCGCCCACGAGTGAAGGCCATCAGCGAGCGGGGGGTGATTGGCAGCCTGCTCTTGGGCTTCCTCGTGCGCGGCTTGTTTACCCTGCACGTAGCCGACCAGCTTGACGCGCAAGGCCAGCCACTGTCATACACAGACACAGACATCCCAGTCTCCGCAGCAGACATCCCGGACCTGAGCTGCAGGAATCTGTTCCTGCAGCTGTGCCGCGGCCTGCCCGGAGACGGCGAGGGCACTCAGCCGAGTGCAGCAGTCGCTGCCGTGCTGGCCGCGCACCCCGACCTGTGTGCCCGCCTCGAAGCAATCCCCCGCCACCTGTCTGACTCCAACATGGTGGACAACGTCGGCCAGCAGCTGCAGACAGCTTTCAGCAACATGCTCACCCTGCTCTTCGCTGGCAGGCTGAAGAAGTCAGTGTCCCTGGCCGGGGCCAAGGTCCTGCTGGGCACCAACGAGCACCAGCGCCGATTCGGGGTGAGGGGGCTGGTTGGTGGGCACCTGCCAGCCTGGTCCAAGCGGCAGTGCACCTACGTGCGCCGTATGGTGTGCGGCATGGCGGTCACCTGGCTAGTGGGGGAGGGTGGGGTGGTGGTGACTGCAGCCATGCAGGCTGAGGTGGCTTTGCAGCGGGGCCTGCTGGGGCTTGAGGAGGGGGAGAAGGTGGATCATGATTGGGTGGAGGATCCAGCAAACCGTGGCCGGCTGCTGCGTCATGCGGTGCACACCACCAGAGAGATGGAGGCAGCCATGGCAGCCTGGCAGCTTGATATGGTGCCTTGGGAGCAGTCTCAGCCCACCAACCTGTCGACGAGGCCCCCCCGCCCCCCCACACCCTATGCCCTCACCCCCACCAGCAAGTGCCGTGCTCGTGGTGGCTTCGTTCTGGGCCAAGGTAAGGCCCAATAACCTTAACCCACGAGCTAGGCAGCCTGACCAGCTGCTGCTGTTGTCGCCTCTGTTGCTGCAGCTATACCTGACCTTACACATGTGTGCCAATGTGTCTTGCTATATGTGGCTGCAGGTCAACACGCAGGCAAAGAAGCTGTGGCCGGACCGCATCCTGGCCCTGGCATACGGGGCAGCTGGCTTCAATGGCAGCGGCACCATTGGCTGCAGGGGTGTCCCTGTCAGCCAGATGCGGAAGGAGGCAGTGAAGCAGTTCAGGCCAGAGCGTGTGGTGCTGGTGGATGAGTTCCGCACCAGCCGGGTCAGCTCAACTGACAACACCCCCAGTGAGACCCTCCTTGACACGCCGCCTGAGTCCTTCAGGTGAGGGGGTTGAGGATAGGGCAAGTTGTTGGCAGTGTTGGGAGGTGGTGGAGTCAAGGTGACTAGGTAGGGTCAAGATGAAAAATCTTACAAATGTGCATTGCCCCCTGTGTCCATGCAGGTGGCTGCGGCCAGTGAAAAGCATGGCAAAGCGTTCCCAAGTCCGGGGCCTGATGTGCTTAACAAGCATCAACAATATCACCAGGTAAGCATTGACCCAACCCTACACATGTGCATGACATGAGCATATCCCACATGGCATGACGCATGAATTGACGTCATGCATCTTCCACACCCATGTGCAGGTTCTATGACCGGGACGTGTCAGCCGCGCTGAACATCCGCCGCTGTGCAGTCGGCCCAGGGCCTCGTCCCACTGAGTTGTGCTACTGGCCTAACCGCCCAGCCATGCCAAAGCCAGGCCAGCCAGGCCAGGAGTGGGTGGAGATACCCGACAAGCCCCTGTTGCGCAAGTGGCAGCGCAAGCTGCAGCAGTAGCCAGCTACAGCTCAAGACAATCCCAACATAAAAAAAACAATGAACCCCTCACAAAGGGGATGTGTGTGGCACAGGCACAGGCACTGGCAACAGGCGCACACACCAGAAGGCTGAGCTGAAGTGCGCATTAGGCACACTGTCGGTAGCCTTTACAATGATGAGCTCGCAGCCTGGTTCGATTCCAACTCATGCTTTATTTTGGTGTAGCATGAGGGCTGTGGGGTTCAGGAGTTGCAGTTCTTCTTTGTCAGTGTTAGCTATTGCAGAGCGAGTTAGTGTTCAATGAACTTTTCAATGAACTTTTTGGGGTGACAAACCAAAGTCCACCATGCCAGACGCAATGTGTTATGTTTGTCGCGGTCTATAAGGTTGCAAGAAGAACTGCAGCAGGCAGCAATGTCGCCACCCTTGCCGCAGCTCCCCATGGTGCGATGTACGACGATAGCTCTTGTTCCTAGCCCGACCCTGTTTGGTTGCTCATTGGTTGGACCCTGTTTGGTTGCTCATTGGTTGGACCCTGTTTGGTTGCACACAGGAGGTGTTGGCTCAGCCTTCTTTGGATCTGCAGCTAGGACGTGCAAACCCGCAGCCTGTTCAGCTGGAGACATGTCCATCACATAGCATTGGCAAAGACATGCCCATGAGTACAGCGTCGTCCAATTCCCAGACGGCAGAGTTCCTGAGGACTCTGGCGGACTATCAGCTCTCAGACTTTCATCCTCAGCGCATGCAGTCCCTCTCCAGTCGATCCAGCAGATGTCTACGAAACAGGCACTTCTCCCGTCAGGTACCCTGTGACATCTGTCTGCCAGCAGTAAATTATGTCCTTCTATCACTAGCTGTTTTACCCACACCAGCTAGGGGCGGTTGTATATGAGGTATGTGTAGTCATTCACCTGTTGGCTACCAACTCATCACTTGCCTATGCTACGCTCATGCAGGCTTCATCCAATGCGTCACTGGCTCCAGCCCCAGATGCTGTGCAGGCCAATGTCACCAGCACTGCCGCATCCTGGCCGGCACCGTCTGCTGCCAGACGCCCTGGTGCCCTGCCTGACCCCTGTGCTGCCCCTCAAGTGACACCTTCACAGCAGCTCCCCCTGCCAGCCAGCTGTGTCAGAGGCGGCTGTGAGGGCCAGCAGGGCTGGAACTCCTACTCATCAACCGCCACAGAGGTACAGCACGCGAGGCCGCACCGCACTCTAGCCACAGACCAGCCCTCTTGTCCCTCACTAGGGCCTCCATTTGAGCCTACTAGCAGCCACTAGCAGCCACTAACTAGACCCGACTCAAACAGTGTTATTGGGCTGTGTGGAGTAAACCCAGTGCACATGGCACATGAGCCGCCCTACCACCTACACTATTGCCTGACCCAAGGGCTATGATGTAGAGTTGGCATGACAAAACATGCACTGATTGTAAGCTGATGACAGCTCAACAAAGGGGGCACACATTACTGTGCCTCAGCAGGCTGCTGCTGCTGCTCCTGGGCCTTGGGGGGCTTGTCTCGCAACCGCTTGTAGCCCAGGCCAGGGTACTCCTTGCCCTTGGCTGGCAGAGCTCCCTGGTCTGGCCAGTAGCACAGCTCCAGCGGCCGCCACCTGCTCTCCCCAATGCGCTGCATGTTCAGCGCTGCATTTCAGTCCCTGTCCAGCCACCTGCCTGGCTGTGGTGCTGGCTTTGCTTTGGCAGCCTTGCCCTTGCCCTTGCCCTTGGTGGGCTCAGCTGCCGGCTTGCTGCGCTTGGCTGGAGGGGGAGTGCTGGGCCCTGGCTTTGAGGCTGCTGGCTGTGTGGCTGCCTGGCTGCTGCGTGGGGCCTGTGGGGGCTTGCAGGGGGCCACTACAGGGCACCACATCAGGCCCCGCACTGGCTGGCCACGCTCCTGGCTCCAGGCTGGGCGCACCAGGCGCTGTTCCACCTGCCCTGCTGGGGGCTTCCAGCCTGCAGGCCTTGTGGCACTGAGATAGTCCAGCTCCTCCTCACAGGGCTGCTGGCCATTCACTGCTGAGCTGACCCGGCTGGTGCGGTGCTCATCCACAAGCACCACCCTGCCTCGCCGCTGGCCTGCGCCCCTGGGCCTGCACACCACCTTGCAGCAGGCTCGCAGCACCGCGTCAGCACCCCACCCACCCCCAGTGCCAATGGTAGCTGCACCAAAGAACACCACCAGCTGCTTGGCATGCCCATGGCGCTTCATGGACACCTCAGCCACGCCCAGTGCTGGGTCCAGCCTTGTGCAGTCGGAGCTACAACAGCCGTTAGCCACAGACTAGCCCACCACCCACCCACGCAAGAAAAGCCTGTGAGTTGTTGCATTGTGGGTGAAGCTCACTCTTCCACACGATCTCATGATGCATTAACACCCTTGCCAACTGCACACCCAAGGAAGGTGGCACAACCACCAACCACCAGGCTGTCCACAACGACTGCGACCATCCTCCTAGCGACAAGTGGCATGTATTCCTGCCTGAATCCTTGGGGGGCTGTTAAACAGTTTGGCATGACAAGCATGCGCCCTCACAGACTGACGCAGCTCAGAACCCGAGCAGACCCTGCGGTGCTAGTGGCTGCTGCTACTGCTAGGCCTTGGGTGGGTGACCTCGCAGCTGCTTGTAGCTCAGGTCGGGTTTCTCCTATGATCTTGGCACGCAACTTCACTTGCCAACTTTACTTTGCCATCAGCACAGCTCTAGTGAGCTCTATATGCTCCCCCCAAGGTGCTGCATGTTGCAGCACTGCATTGCAGTCCGTGTCCAGCAACCTGAGTGGCTGGGTGTTAGCCTGCAGCCTTGCCCTTGCCTTGAACCCCTTTGCATAGCCTCATGAAGGCCTTGGCTCCAGTCAGCAGCAGCAGCAGTGCCGGCAGCACACCCCGTGTGAGTCTTGCAGCCGTCAGGCTCTGGTGCTCAAGGGCAAGGGCGGCCCAGGAGAGCAGTCCCCTGCAACCAGCTGTGCATACTGCATCATGCGTGCGCCCCAAGCTGCAGGCACCCTGTGGGTTGCACACCTGCCACTGCATCGCTGCATGGCTGTGCTGCTGTGCTGCAGTGTTCCGGTCAGGAGTCCCGCAAGCTGCTGCTCACAGCAGCGGATGGCAGCAGTAGTGTACTGACCCCAGCCCAGCTGCACAGCCTGCAGAAGGCCAACTTGCAGCGGTCAACCAGCAAACGCAGCTCTAGCGGCACAGAGGCGCTGCTGCCTGCACACTACCTCCCGCACGCCACAACCATTGCCCACACACCGGGGCAGGGCCAGCAGCAAAGCATCCTGGACCTGCAGCAGCCTAGCCACCATGCGCCCAGCCACAGCGTACCATACAGCCTAGCCATGCAAGAGCCCTCACCTGCAGCCTCACTTGCTGCAGCGCAAGCTCAGCTGGCTGCCCTCATGGCACGACTCGCAGCTCGGGATGCTGGCGTGTTGACGCAACACGCAGCCATGCCCGTGCCACATGTCCAAGCTGCACAGCCCTCCCCACACAAGCAGTCACAGCCCGCCAGCCCCCCTGGCCCCCTGCAGCCCTCTGGCACTGGAGCGCACCACCCCCCTCTCACTGCGGCCTCGGCCCAGCACCCCAGCAGCATGCAGCCGCCAAGGACTGCAGCCAGTGCCCAGGTGACTGGCAGCACCAGCTTGGGGAGGTTCAGCCAGGCAGGGCCTGCTGCTGCAGCTGGGCTGGGCCGGCTGGCCGCTGGACCTGGTGCAGCAGCAGGTGCAGGGGCACGTCCAGGGTTCAGGAGGACAGTCAGCCGCAGGGGCGCCTACCCCAGTGAGTCACACGGGCCTGCTTTCTGACCACCGTGCATCAATATCACACTTCCACCTCAGCTCTGCATCCACATTTCACACCTTCCTTAAAGCTGTGTTCACATCGCACATCACGTGGCTGCCGTCATGATACTGACTTGGCCCCACCCGCCACTGTTGGTCGAGTACCTCTCACACTATGACCTTCCTGACTCCATCGTTCTCAACTAGGGGTTGCAGTGCAGTACTGACTATGCTGCCGCCCAGCAAGCCTTGCAAGCAACACACCGTGCAGCATGCTGCCCTGACTCACACCTCCTCGTCACAGCCCGTCCCCTGTGTGGCTAGGGACACTGACACAGCTGCCACACACTCTGACACGGCGCGTCCTGTCTGCTGCGCAGTGTTTGCACCAGGCACTCTACAGGGCGCAGCGTGTGGCCCACACAGCAGCAAGCCTCCCACAGCGCCCAGCAGCCACCTCATGGCGGCCCTGGCCTCCCAGCCGGGACCCTGGCGCTCCTGGCACGATGACGCCGGGGTGGAGGAGCAGGACCGTAACTCCGCCCCTGCCAGCATGGGCTCCACCACACGTCACAGCCGTCACACCCACACTAGCGGCATGGAGCTGGACCTGACACTGGACTCAGGCCTCCTTGCCTCGCTCCCGGCCTTACAGCAGCGGTGGTCACACGCAGGCAGTGTCAATTGCCTGGCCCAGGGCTTGACTCAACCCCAGGGTTGCGCTGCTGCCAGTGTCCAGCTTAACCCACCTCAGGCTGGTCTCTACAGAGGCCACCCCAGCCAGTTGCAACGCAGCATGACGGCGGCGCACCGGCTGACCAACACTGAGCTGACTCACATGGTCCAAGCCTTTGAGGCACCGGGGTGGGTGGCAGAGGCAGCAGCGGTGGCGCAAGGCGTGCCTGGCGCACTGAGGTGAGGGTCAGTGCAGCACATCAGATCAGATCAGATCATAGTCAGAGTGATGAATGTGCAGTGAGAGCAGTGTGGGTTGAGAGGGTGGCAGTGTCCTATCTTGTGTGTGATGACCTTATGACACAGTGTTGTGGGACCTGTCCACTAAATGAAGTCTAGTGTCCCTGATGTCCTTGAGCTGTTGTGTTGCTGGCTGCAGGCGGCAGGACACACATGGTCACGGCGCCCTGTTGAACCTTCCTGTTGTAAGCACCCACTTGGTGACTTCCGGTGGCCAGGCTGCCCTGACCAGCCTGACACGGCCTCACCTGACACCACGCACCTTACGCGCTCTGTCCGTGCACTATGAGCAAACCAGCGATTCCGAAGCCAGCTCTGACGGTGGTTTGCCCATCAACAAGCCATTGATCGGCAGCGGTGAGGGAGAAGCCAGGGACTCTCAGGTGTACATGAGGGGCTGGGGCAGGGGTGCCCTGTCCTCCAGCAGCAGCAGCAGCAGCAGCGCCAGCTACTGCCCACGAGCTGATGCAAGCAGCACCAGCAGCGACAGCTTCCAGCAGCGGTACGGCGCAAGCAGGGCAGAGTACCGCGCAGCCAGCTTGGCCAGAGGGAAGCAGCAGGAGTATGAGCAAGCAATGGAACCCGAAAGAGTGCCAGGGGCTCTGCCAGCCCTCTCTGACACATGCCCTCCCTGGCAGGCTAATTCCTCCAGGACTGCTGTTTCTGACACGAGGCAGGATCTGACAGCAGCAGCAAGCATAGGGTTAGGGGATGTGGAGGTCCCAGGCCCCTGGGGAAGCAGTGAGGTGCAGCCTGCACACGGCAGCGGCAGCAGCAGCCAGACCCACGACTCCCCGACAGACACCACAGCAGGGTGTGGCAGCGCTGCGTCATCTCAGGCTGGTGAGGCACGCAAGGGGCAGCAGCATGCAGCCACGCCGGAGCAGGGCCTAGCGGAGCCAGGTACAGGCCAGCAAGGGGAGGCCTGTGTGCCACCCAGCTGTGTGGAGCAGGCTGGCCAGGGGCAGACACCTCCACCTCAGTTCCCAGCCAGTGGTGCTGAGCTTGCAGTGGCGGAGCGGAGGGCGCGCGCTCTACAGAGACTGGCGCTCAGCTCACATGCCATCACCATCACAATGCAGGACTTCCTGCCCTGAGGTGCTTGCCTACGTTGAACATGCACGGCATTATTCCTTACCGCCCCTCGTACACATCACGCCTTGGTCGAAATATAAGAGTAGTGTGCATGAGGTGGCAAACCGCCTTCATCACGCAGCAACTATAAGGCTGCTGGCTTGCATGCCATGTACGAATCAGTAACAAGATGTGAGGCGATCCTTGGATATAATGTAGCATGAGTACAGCCCATGTGGCCACCATGCAGCACCAATAAACCCCCTCATGCAAGCAATGCTTCAGAGTTTGCATGGTGACACCGACTAACGACCCTGGTCATGGGCCCAGGCATCATTGCGCCGCCTCATCTCTTCTGCCCGTTGCTACCTCTGACTGGCCTTGGGCAGCCGGTCAGTGACACGCCCTGGTGATGCCCCTTTTCGCCATTGGTCAGGGGCAGGTTCTTAGTCATGGGCAGGACCAGATGAAGAAGCTGTTGAGTGTCATGGCCGCCTTGGGCTGTTGGTGATCAATGTTGCGCATCGTTTCAAACCAATTGACAAAGGCACATCGCCCAGACCATCAAGCCTTCTTCATCGCCCATCTTCTTCATCGCCCAGACCGTCAAGCCATGAAGGCCGAATGCCCGTTTGCACACGCCGTCAAGGATTGTGGCATGACGGCATGGTTGAGCAATAGAACGCTGCCTCCCACTCAATCAACACGTCACGCGGAATCATGGAAAACACAACTTAATAACCCCATGTTAAAAAGGGTCGCCCCATAGTGGTGGAGTCACCGCCTGAGGAATTGTCCTGGTGTGCTCAAATTACCAGCCAGCCACCATCAGCACCTGCCAGTTCTGAGGTCCTGCATGCTCTGCTCGCATGCAAGCCCTTATGCCCTCAGCAAGGTTGCGTGCTCGTTCCTGGGCGCCTGCCTGTCCAGTGCGTCGACACCTTGCTGGACGTTGCTCGCGTGCACAGTGTCGTTGATGCAGTGCTTCCGGTGCATGAGTTGCAACACATGTGCCTGTAGTGCTGGCTGTTTGCCACAGCTGGAGCTGCATGCACCAAATCCAACCATGGCCCAGGTCAACCTACAGGACGACTCCCCTCATCCCGCAAGATCCCGCAGAGGTCTGCGGAGGCATGGCACGCCGCATGCGCAACCCACACCACTGGGCCATCACTCATGTCTGGCTACCGTCAAGCCACCCCAATGCTGTCACGGGGCCATGTTGTCATGGGGTCAGACCATCTGCTTCAGCAGAGCAGCAGCTGGGGCAGGAGCTTGACAACTTTGTCGACACGCTGCGTGCAGCATTTGCCTGAGCAAAGGGAGCCTGAGGGACGCACACACTAGGGGTGGTGCTTTGTCTGGACGGAGCAGACCTCCCTTGCACTGTGTGACTGCTTTCCGACTACACTGTCACTCTAACCCTGTGACCTAGCCTGGTACATGCATGACAGACATTGCTGCCAACTCATGACAGCTGGAAGGGGCCAACTGCACGCGTGAAGGCCATGGTCTGCTGGTGCTGTGTCCTGGGCGAGGTCCTACAGCTGCTGGTTTGCCAGGCACTCCGGTGCATCTGGCCATGGGCAGCGCAGGCGGCAGGCCCTCAATGGCGGCTGGAGAGTTGCTGGGTGCTGTAGTTGCTGTTGATGATGGGGCTCAGCAGCTCCATGATGCTGTCTGCGCAGCAGAGCCAGGCAGGCAGAGGACGTAAGGCAGCTCAGCAAAGCTCAGCAAGATGAGCCAGAGCCACTGCTTGGGGCAGTGAAGCAACAGGCATGGGAGGCCTGACACTCCGGGGACCTCCCTCACCCCCCAACCCCTGGGGGCGGGGGCCACTCAGCACCTCACAGCAGAGCTGGCTCACCCAGCAATGGCATCACAAGTACCCCTACCCCTACCCCTACCCCTACCCCTACCCCTACCCCTGCCCCTCACCCTACCCTTCTCCCCAATGCGTCTAGGCTCTGCTCAGCTGCATGAGGAGCTGCATCAGCAGGCCCTCAGGTGCCAGTGCCGACTCCTGCTTGTTGATGATGGCTGGTGGCCAGCCGCGAGTGCAGGCCTGAAGGGCCGCTTGTGCCACAGCAGTCATGCCCGTGCTAGCCCCTGTAGCCGCCCTCGCCCTCAACCCCCCGACCCAGCGAGGCACCACCTACAGACAGCGGCTGGGACCTACACCTGCACCTTGCCTTCATCATGACAGTCGGCATTTGGTGGCATTCGCTCACACTGGCTACCGCCGGCATTGTTTCAGCAGGCTAGGGGCCACAGGGGCTGGGGCGGGGCTGCTGCCTGATGGGCTCAAGGGTGGGCGGCACCTACAGACAGTGGCTGCGGGCTGCTGTGTCAGAGCCACACCCACCCTCCCCTTACCTGGCAGCAGCCCCTCCCCCACCATCATGTTGCCCAGCTTAGCGAAAAGCTCCAGCTGCTGCATGTCGCCCAGCCGCATGGCCGTGCCCAACACCTCCCCCACACTCAGCTCCGGCTTGCTGATGTAGGTCCAGTAATACACGTACATGAACACTGCCATCAGCAGCTGCAGGGCAGGGGCAGGCGGCCAGGCTGTGTGCGCAATCTTGGGCTCCTCAGTCTGGCGCACATTAGAGGCTGTGGCAGCAGTTGGTCGGTTGGGGAAACAGGTGGGTGGGTGGGCGGGGGTGTCAAGTCCAAGCCAGGCCGGCTCGTAGGGCGGAGCAGGGCAGGACAGGGATTCAGGGGGCGGGGCCACATCACAGCAGTCCTGGGTGCAGCTGTGTCGAGAGGAGACGGGTAGTCACGGCATCCATCCAGGCAGCCACCAGAGCAGGCAGGAGGGAGGAGGTGTAGGCAGACGAGATGCCGCAAGCCCAGACGAACGCCCCGAGCACAGCCCACAGGCGAACCAAAACAAGAGGTCACACTCAAGCAAACATAGAGGTTGGCCTGACTGGCACACCCCTGATGCCAACAGGAGGAGGGAGGAAAACCAGGCACTGCGCTGTCTGCAGGACCCACAGGCAGTGAGCAGGGGTTTCCACCGCCTTCACCGCTGCAGCTGAGCTCATACTGTGTAGGGGAGGGAGGGGGGTGCACTGCCAGGACGGGGCGGGTGTTGTGCGGGTAATGGGGTTCAGGGTGGGGTTCACTGCACCTGGCAGTCGAAGCGGTCCGTGACACCTCCATGGCCCGGGATGGTGTCGCCAAAATCTTTCATCTTGAAGGCTCGCTTGAACCCGCTGGCACAGAAGCCACCTGCCCAGGCAGCAGCAGCGGCACTAGCAGCGGCAGCAGCTGAAGTAGCTCTGCACAGCCTCCCCTTCCTCCTCCCCCTCCCCCTCGCCTTCCCTTCCTCCTCTCCATGCCCCTTTCTCCTCCTGGTCCTTCCTCCTCACCGAATGGCGCAATGATGGAGGCAAACAAGGCCAGGAACATGGCGTGGACCTGGATGGGCATGGCGGTGAAGGACAGCGAGCGCACCGCCTGGCCCAGCTGTGGCGGCAGCCGCCCCACCGCCTGCACCAGCTTGTCGATCACTGGGTCGGGCACGTACTCGTCCAGGTCAGCCCAGGAGTAGAGGCGGTGCTGGTAGATGTCGTCCAGGGCGCAGTCCAGCTTGCCAAACAGGGACAAGTCCTGGGCCAGGGGGAGGCAGGGCGAGGAGGGAGGGGTGGGGTTAGGAGCGGTGGGGACGGGCCACAGGGTCAGGGTCAGGGGATGCGTCAGCTGCTGGACATGGAGTTAGTGAGGGGTGACGGGGTGAGGGGTGAGAGGTGAGGGGTGAGAGGTGAGGGGTGAGGGGTGAGGGGTGAGGGGTGAGGGGTGAGCTTCAGGGCATGGGGTCCATGTGGGGACAGCAGCAAGGTTGACGTGTGGAAATGGTGGCCAGAGGGGGGTGAAGGGGGCGAGGGAGGGCTGCCAGCAGGGGAGGTGAAGTCTAGACCGAGGGTCAACTTGTCAACGGCTCGTGGCTCTGCCTTGGCTGGTGCCCTGGGTGGTAGTGAGGTACGGTGAGGTGCGGTGCGGTCCTGCAGACACCCAGCTGCCAGCAGTGCTGTGCTACAGGGCGGGGCAGTCACCTTGCGCGGGCACACCATCCACTTGGAGCGTGCCAGCACAGTGGCCAGGACGAAGGCCAGGACCACAGTGCCCAGCGCGCCGCCCAGGAAGCCCTCCCAGGTCTTCTTGGGTGACAAGCTGATGAGGGGCGTGCGGCCGAAGAAGAACCCTGCAGGGCAAGGTGGTGGTGGAGCAGGCTGCTGCTGCCTGCTGCCTGGACACCAGGGAGTGCCCCTGGCAGCTTGGCAGGGCATGCAGCTGGCCGGGGCTGTTGCTGTGGCAAGGCAGCGCTGTGCACATGGTGTGGCTGTGGCTGTGCATGGGGCTGCAGCCACAAGCAGGCCTTGACCAGGGGTAGCTGCAGGCTGTGTGAAGGAGTATCGCGGGAGGCTGTGTGGGGTCATTAAAGGAGGCATCCGAGCCCCGCCTGCTCAGCAGCTTCATGGCACTGCTCCCTGCAGTGTTGTAGATGACCAACAGCACCTCCCTATTGGAATCGCTGTCTGTACAGACTGTCCATCAGGCTGCCCTGACCGGCAGCCTGCACTGCTGGCCTGGCCTGCAAGGCTCCGTCTGCACAATGTGCCCCGTGCAGCCATGCAGTGGGTGGTGAGGTCTGTGGCTCAAACCCTTGCGGCGGGGCTGCCCCGCTGACCTGCCAGGTAAGCACAGATGTCGTTGCAGATGACCAGCATGGACGGCAGCATCCACCAGATGATGCCGGCAAAGACGTTTGACACGATGAAGGAGGAGGGCACCACCACGATGAGGATGATGGTATGTGTCCAGGCAAACTGGGAGAACTGGTACAGGTACATGCCCTTCTTCAGGCTCAACACAAACGACACAAAACCTGCAGGTGGCAGCCAGGGGCAGGGTACCAGGCCGGGTCAGCTTGGCGCAGAGGACTGCGTGGGCCATCTGGCTAGGTGCAGCTCTGGTAGGCAGAGGGAGGGGGTCGAGAGGGGGCTCGAGATGGGCCACGTTCGTGGTCCAGGGTTGGCCCCAGCTTTAGCGCTTTGACAGGGCTTGACAGGACGGTGGTGGCTCCAAATGCATGCTGTGCCTTCCCTCCCATTTGCCAGCCTGACCCGCCCCAGCTGCTCAGGGACTTGGGCAGCATTGACCCACCTGCCAGATACATGGCGTACGACACCATTGTGTGGCGGCGCATGACCCATGAGAACAGCTTGGCCAGCAGGCGGGTGCTGGTCACCTCTACCAGCACGTTGCTGCGGATGAGGCGGCCCAGCAGGAAGAAGTCGGCGATGAGGAAGAAGTACCATTGCTGGGCTCGGAACCCTGGCAGTCGCCGGTCCTGGTGCGGCACGCGGGCTATGGCAAAGAACTCCCGCACCACGCCCACCTGCAAGTCAGGGGTGGAGGCCACCAGGGGAGGGGCCCCAGGGCTGTGTGGGAGATGGCCCACAGACATGCCCCGCAGAGTGCCGGCCGTGGCCACCCGCACTGGTCTGCCGGACGTGACCATCCTCTTTCTGTCGACCCCCTCCGCAAAAGCACACACCCCGGCAGCTGCCCCAATGCCCAGGGTCCAGTTTGTTGGCCCTCTGTATGTTGGCCGCCTCATTCCGGTACACACCCTGGCAGCTACACCCCGCCAGCAAGCTCACACCCCGGCAGCTGCCCCAGAGCCCAGGGTCCAGCCTCTCAAAGAGTAGGGTTGCGTAAATCTGTATGTATGCAAGCAGCCTCTGGTCGGAATCTAGGATGCATCCAGAATGGATGAATCTTTGGAATGGAAAGTTTGGAATAGATCTTGTCTGCCTAAGATGCCTGCAGCGATTGGCAGGTGTGGGTTCTGCAGGCATGCTGTCTAGTCACCTGCATCGCGAATAGCAGGAACATGAGCGGCACATGGCCTGCCCACACTACGACGAGATAGCCTCCAATCAAAGCTACAGTTGAGATGGTGCGTATCCGCAGGGACTTGTACTTCTTGCTCTGTAATGAACATGGAAAGGTAGGGGCTGATGTGATGAAAGCAGGAATGAATTGCAGCAGCAGGCTGGGCCACCTGAGTCTCATCCACAAGCAGCTTGGGCCGGTCAATTTCCTTGTCAGATAGGTCCCCTTCCTGTGTCACTAACGCCGGGTCGAACAAGTGAGCCGCGTCATTGGGCTGCGTCAAGCTGGGCCATTGCCAACCTGCATGGGGTCGACGGGAGCATCTGTTTGCACCCCGCTTTCCCGCTTCATCATTAAGAGAGTTCAACGATTGCGGCGTTTCCTCGATTGCAGGGCACCCATTGATGACAGTAGCGGAGCGGAGCGGCGGCAGCGGAGTTGCCACAGAGGTAGAGGCACAGGTGGCGGTTTGAACAGTTATGTACACGTCTAGCTTTGTGCAAGTCACCGTGAAGTCCCTTGTAATTGCATGATATAGACTGTTTGTAAGCCGACATGGCATCAGTCAACGGGGATGCCAGATTCTGACTGGCCTGACTGAGGGTGTTCGTCATTGATAAGCATGCTTGTAGCTGGCCACGCATGTGCTCCTTAATCTGCAGTGGACGAAGCTTAGATGCGTGGAGTGCTTGGAGAAACAAAGTCTGCACATGGTTGTTAAGAGTGACCTGCGAGGATCTGGCTGTCTCCGTTTGTAGCGCAGGGAACTGACGTCTGTGCGTAAGGTCCATCAACAACTAGAAAGCAGCCATGGCCTTGTCAGTGCGCAGCTCCCTGGCTTGCAAGTCCGTCTCCAAGCCATCAGCTGTGCGCCCAGCTGTGAAGGTGGCCGCAGTCAACCCCAAGGTTGCTGGCGCAGGCTTGGCATCCCTAGCTGTTGCGGCATCCTTTGTCGCACCGGTGCGTGCAACCGACGGGGCGCAGCATAGCATGAACCAAGTGAAGCCAACAACGCCGCGCTTTCGCAGCTCAGCCCAGAACCAACGCGCATTTACCAAAGCTTCAGGCGCTCTCTGATCGGGTGCAGGTGGAGGCCGCCCAGGTCATCTCTGATGTGGCCAGCGCTGCCACTGGCTACCCCTTCGTGCCACCAGCATGGGCACCTTCGGTCCTGGTCCCCTTGACAGGGCTGGTGCTGCCTGCCGTGGTGATGGCCTGGGCCTTCACCTACATTGAGCAGTGAGTCAGCCAATACAGATGACAGCAATGCCTTGCATCAACCCTGAGTCCAACAGTCGTAGCTGCTGCAACACTGACGTACTGCCAGCAGATGCAGGCAGGTCATGCAAGGTAGCATGACCAGCTACATCTGGCAATGACCTATCCTTTCCTGCTGTGCGCAGGGAGAAGGATGCATGAGCTGGCATTGTCTCGCCTAGTTTGCGTAGCTGCCGTTTGTGTAGGGATCTCATCAGCGCAAGGAAGCTCTCTACCAGCAGCGATGTCGACTGTGGAAGTTGAGGCTTTAGCTAGGCTGCAACATGGCCCACCAGCATATGTGCTGCAGTGTCGTGGCTAGTGTAGCCATGTAACATTTGTCTGCTTGGCATGTGCGGCGCTGCTGGTACATGGTGGTACAGGGTGGGATGCTGGCACCAAACTGACATGTGGTGATGCATAGGAAGCACTGATGTTTTGACTACTGCCTGGCATGCAGTGTTGTAGCATGGCATTGGCAAGGTTGCAGGTAACAGCGACCTCTAGCGACAACCACCCGCCCTGCAGCTAATTTTGGTTGTGCTTGGTCATCAAGCCGATATTGCTTGGATTTCGCCCCCAAAGGTCTATAGCTCGCAATGTTGGGCTACAACCGAACGGAGGCATGCCGCGGTATAGTCTGATTGTGTTCAACCTGCGGCGGGACCCTGGACCTAGGCCTAGACCTTGCTGTATACACCAGGCTACCCCTCCCATTGAACGACCACGTAAGGGACATTTGACTTTGCGGCGTGCCTGGTGAGAGTTGAGTTGTCATTTTAACGCGGAACGCCCTTTTTCTGCGTCGCGCTTGCCCGAGCTGCTGGCACCCACGGTGACCGGCAGTCTGCCAGGCACGCGAACGGTTTCGCTCTGCGCAATGGGCCTTTCAAGTGCTACTTCACGACACCCACAACGCAAGATGCAGAGTTCTTCGCTGCAGTACACTGCGGTACACTTTACGCAAGGAGCCCAGTTTTCTCAACGTCATCTTACACAGCCAGCTCAGTCGCACTCTGCTTGCTCATTCAGATGCACCAGCACCATGTATCGTAGGTCAGCACGCAAGGTATCGTAGGTCAGCACGCAACACATCGCGCACTATCCATCGCGTTAAACAGGGACTCACTGCTACTGGGTCGACGTACATCAAGTCCGCAGGCTCGGTAGGGTCGGATACCCGGCAACATGCCCGACCAGCTCAGCGTCTGGCTCAGCGCGGCCGCATTCCGACGCTTCAATCCGCGTGTAAATCCGTGCAGAAATGTGTCCGGAAAAGCCGTTGTCCCTTATCGTTAGGGGGGTTGGTGCTTCAATGGGAGGGGTAGCCACTAGGGCGTGTCTCGGCGTATTAGCTCCGAGCCAAGTTGCTAATATTAGCTGGTAGTGGCGCGCTTACTTGCTCAAGCGGCCGCCGGGCGGCCGGGGATCGAGAGGTACATTGCTCTATTCCTGCCAAATGCAGAGTCTTCGCTAATAGCCCTCCGTGTAACAGAAGCACCTTGTTACCGCAACCTTGCCAGCTGCAAAGGGGCACGTAAGGTGCTGAGAATTGGCAGTAACTCTATGAATACTGGTCACCCCCGCCATTGGCCCCGCAATTCACTTTTTGGCACCGTCTTTGATCCGCTGCATGTAATTTTTCCACCGTTGGGCTCTACATCTCACAACGGTGTCGCTAGCAGGTTATGCCCTCTTATGTTGATTGTACTGCATTGTCTCAACGACTTGATTAGCTTCGCAATGTAATTCTCCATCTGTTTATATGCGTGTCGCAACAGGAGAGATGAATTGGTGGCCGGAGGCATTTCCGTGCCGAGCAGCCTATGCTGCCGTCGGACTTGCAACTCGCGATTACATCCCAGGTAAGCACGGGGTGCTGTTTGTTAGTGCGTATTGCATACAATGTCAACACATGCAACCAAATCTGCTGACCTCCACAGGTGCTTGGCAGTTGTGAGAATCAGCATCAAACCCACAGCAGCCCAAGGGTCTTCCAAGCAGGAGTGCAGCAAGGGAATCAGCTCTTGAAAACAGTGAGCAAGAGGTGAGTAAGGTTGTATTGTACCTCACCTTGTCTAGGCCAGTTTGATGTTCACTCGCACACTTCCGTAACGCATGACAGGCATGAATAACTTGAGGTAGCACACAACAGTCACCTGCCCGACTTTCATCTCTTATTATTTCTTATGAACGACGCTACGCCTCAATATGTTGAGCAAACATGTGTTTATGTGTTTCTATGCGCAGGATGCCGTCGACATACTACCACCCTTATCTCAACAGTCCAACAGCTAGGGATGAGCCCGATGCTAGACTGTGTGCTGTTTGTGGACTCACGTGTGCAGCCAAGAATAGGGATGGGTTTGTGAAGGTTCACCGAGTGGGGGAGGATGCGTGCCACGGCCGCTACCTGGTTGTCTTTGGCCGCGCTAGCGTGCTAATGGGCTGCGTGGTAGATGCATGCCAACGTGCAGGGCTTGCCCCCCTGGCGCATAGAGATTGCGTCAGGATGCACCAGAAGCAACAACCCCCTCCTCCCTCCCCACCCCAGCAGCCACCTCCTCCTCCCCCCTTCTCCCTCCCCCCCTCCTCCCTCCCTCCCCACCCCACCTCACCCCACCTCCTCCCTCCCCCCCTCCTGCCTCCCTCCACATCCTCCTCCTCCCTCCCCACCCCGGCAGCCACACCTGATCAGAGCGCACCAGCCACACAGGCCGCATTGTATCAGGTGATTGCCCACTTAAAGCACAACGCTGGCATGGACTTGCAGGAGTTGTTCATGTGGTCTGATGGTTGTGCATGGCAGTTCAAAGGTACCCCAGCATTGCAACAACATCGTCGCATGGCACTGAACTTGTCTGTGCCATTGTGGTGGTCGTATGGTGCCACCTCCCACTTCAAGGGCAGGCATGACTCGGAGGGTGGAGTCTTAAAGCATAAGCTCAGGGATATGGTCCTGGCAGATCATGATGGCTTGGCCACGTGTAGGGCTCAACAGCTGACAGCTGCTTTCAATAATAAGCACACAGAGCCTGCATCCCAAGTTGGTGCATGCAAGGCCCACCGGGACAGGGCAAAAGTGATGAGGAGGGAGTGCTTGGTATTGGATGAGGGGTTGGTGAAGGAGTGCTACAAGCAAGATGAGGATGCTGACAGCTTCAAGGGTACAGTACAAGGGTCTCGTGCACAACACAGCATGTATTTTCCTGCTACTACCGAGGGTGAGCTCATGTGGTCAATGACGGCATGTGCTTGTGGTGCACGCATGAGCAACCCCCCTCAGCCGTGTGGTGCACAGTGCCGTGGTTCGATGCCTCTTGAGCCAATGCCCATGCTGCTAGACAATGAAGCTGCTAGGCAAGCTGCTTTGAACGCAGAGTGTATTAGGCTCATGCGCTTGGACAACCCTGGTATGCCTCAATTTGATACACTGAACAAGGACCTATTGAAAGCATGGTGCAAGCACAATAACATCAGAGGGGTTTCAAGTAAATCAAAAAATGAGTTGCGTGACATGTGCCTGCTGAAGTTGAGGAAGAAGGTTGAGGCACCACGGCACATGTAACACTGAAAGCCAGAGCCATCCCGAGGCATCCCGACAACATATTGCCAAGTGATGATGTAGCGCTGTCATAAGGCAGCTTACATTTACATAGAGTCATGCCGCAACGTAAGTGAGGTAAGGGGTGCCAGCTTGCTGACTTGTGCGCATATGCACGAACTATATGCTCCATGCACTGACATGCAAGCAGGCGTACTGCACTTGTGCCGTTGGCTTACGGCGTGCGTAGAAGGACTGCCAGCCTCGCCTTATGATGTGCGTGAGTCTTTTAGGAGCGGAAAGCACAGGTCAGGTTTGGGCGGGCGCCGATCTGAGCTAGTGTTTTGCGGCTGCGGGGTGCCGGATACGCCTGTTACACCCAACTGCGCCAAACTTTGTCGCGAGCTACACGGAGATTCGCGCCCCAGACCGTCTCACATTTGCGGGGCCAATGGCGGGGGTGACCTACTTCATGAACAACGCCACATGGGTAGGGCGCATATTAGGTATTAGATTATATTAGATCTAATCCGGCCGGTATTAGATCTAATATGAGTGCAGCCGTGCGACCCTAGCGCACTGGTCGCAATTGCAAGCGCGTCACATTGTCACTTCCAGCCGGCAGGCAGGCCGGCAGCTGCATTGGCAGCCAAGCGGCGATGGCCGCAATCAGATAACAGAAGTACAATGGCAAGAATACTGACACGTCTGTGGTGATGTTGAAAGTCCAGGCTCGCAAGTTCACCGCAACTTGGGACTTTGAGTTCGTGGAGGGCATCGCCAAAGCATTCTGCAAGCGATGCCCGCGTGCAGAGAACAATGAGGGCGCCAGCGTAAAAAATTTGACTCAAACTGAGAGGCAGCATCCGATGCACACTATATACGGCACTCGTTGGCAAGTGGCGCATTGATGAGGACAACTATAACTACTTTAACAACTTTATGAAGACTGTCACAGCGGACATCAGCGTACGCCGCGATCTCTGGGACCTCACAGCCCGATAGTAACAATACGACAGCTGCGGCAGAGCGCAACTGGTCAGCATTGGGCCTGACCTACGAAAATAATCACTGCCACCCACCCATCTGCCACCCATCCATCGCCCAGCATGGCCTTCAGATGCACGTGCAATGTCAACACCCGTTGTTTAGGGGTGGAGCAAGCCGCACAGGCGAAACACACAGCTTGGCGCAAATGAACAACCTACTGAGATCCCCGCGATTTGAACCCCGGTGGGAACCTGCTCTTGCCGTCTAATATTAGGTGCGTATTAGACCCGTATTATATTAGGTCGTCTAATATAGATCTAATATAGATTGACGCACCCTACACATGGGGCAGCCCGCGAGCAAAGATTGCAATGACTTGCGCTGATGTTTACATAGCGCGCATTGGTGTGCTGCTAGCAATGTGATAAGCGCTATCGAAAACGATGTAGTATTGAGAGAGTATTGAGAGACTTGCATGACCCATGTTGGGGCCCCATGAGTCCAGGAGGCGTCAGGTGTTCCCAACTGTTTAAAAATGACAGGAAACCGACCCCTGGTAGTAGGACGGCTGTAACTCTGCACTCACTGCGCCAAATAATATGCTAGATGATTCACAATGTAGCCAACCCGGCCAGCTACCTTTCACCCATCCAGAATAATTATCCAGTCAGTAGGCCGTGCACAGCAAAGCATCAAAGTTAGTGATTCAAATTTGAGCCGTTGCGGAGCATGCAGTCATCGCTACGACCGCCCGCATCGCTTAGGCTGCTCTACACGAGCATGCGCGTCGGCAGCAGCAGTCGGATCGGAAAGCGGTTGCGGAAATGTGGCACGGAGGCAGTTGGCAGGTGCGGTTGGGAGAGGTGGCCACTACAACCTTAGTCTAACTATGTCTCGTGTGTCACCGCTTGCGCTTGGCAGCTGTCTGGGGCTGCCCCAACCCAGCAGGTGTGGTACGCTTGCGGAGCGTGCAGCCAGGAGCTGGCGCTTGAGCCATAGCAGCCTGCCCCTTGGTGGCGATTGCAGCTAGTGCCAACTGATACATGTGGCCGAAATCAGGTGATGCAGGCGGCCCTTGCTGCTGGGGTGGCTGCTGTGGGGGTGGCTGTGGGGGTGGGTGGGGCTGTGGTGGGGGCACACCAGCTGACACAACTCTGTTGTACCCTGCTGTTGTTGCTGCTGCTGCCACCCGTTGCTGGCTTGCATGGTCCCCCACATTCACCACAACCACCCCCACACTGCAAGCAGCTGCTGTGGCTTTGCGTACGGCTGTGGCTGGTGCCCTGGCTTCGGCTGCAGCCACCTCATGCAGCCGCACCGCAGCGCGAAGCTTAGGCAACTGAAGCGCGAAGTCGTGCACATCTATGTTGTTGAGGGTGGACCTATGTGTGTGCAGGGACATATGCTCCAGGAGCGCAGGCAGCTCCATGAAGCGGCCAACTCCATGCTTTAGCAGCTGTAGCAAGGACTCCACTGGGGCATTGGAGGTGGGACATGCCAGAAAGTACACCTCGAGGTGGAGGCGCAACTCGGTGCTGCATGGGCTGCCCTCAGCCATGGCCTGGATGTCCTGTTGGAACTGACGCCACGTGCAATGAGGGTCCCACACACCCAGGTCACTCTGCCCCTCGTCCATGCGCAGGGCGGCATACTGCACCACCTTGGCGGCTACTTCTCTACACGACTGCGGGTCTGACCCCCCCAGCGCAGCCATGAGGTGGGGCATGTCCAGCTGCCGTTTGCAGTGTTGTCTGTAGTAGTCCTCCATGGCTGCACAGTGCTGTTGTAAGTAGGTGGCCAGCTGCTGCTTCTGCTGCTCCTGTTGATCGATGGGCACTAGCTGTTGTAGCTTGCTGTGCAGCTGTGACAGCACCTTGGCACCTGCACCACCTTGGCGGCTACAAGGCTGAGGTCACCCAACATCTGCATGATGACCCGGACATGGGCCTCAGCCGTGCCGCTGGCCAGCTGGATGACGCCCACTACATCAGTGAATATGGTGGTGAGGCGTGGGGCAGCAGCTGAGCATGACTGCCCCGCCCGCTCTGCTAATGACTGCTCCTGCCCCTGCAACTTAGGTACGGCTGCTGTGACCCTGATGACAAGCACCTTCCCATGGCGCTTGGTTGTGCATCCGTCAAATGCCAAGTGTATCGCCTTGGCTTGCTTCAGCATCTCTGCATGCAAAGTAGCAAGCATGTCATCTTGTCATCCCTCACTCATCCCTCACTCCACCACCTCCCAATGCTCAATGCTCTCAATGCTCAATGCTCAATGGCTCAATGAGGTGGGCTCCTGCAATGATGGGTGGAGGGGTGGCGGGCATGGTGGGTCGATGCATACCATGTGCCTAGTGAACATGATGTAACTTTGAAAGTGTCAAACGGATTAAGGCCTGGGCTGTTTGATGTGCGGTTTGTTTCAAGAGATCCGCCAATGAGTCAAGAACAAACATTACGTATCGCTTTTTCTATGGGTGCAGCGGGTGCAACACAGTGGAGGACACAGTGGAGGAGGGGGGGGTGTAAGCCGGTGATACCTTAGTGTGCGCCGACCCATATGGTGTGTTCGGCGAAAGCGAATACGCCCAGATGTTTAAATCACCCCGTCAAGGTGCCCTGCACGCCCGGCAGGCATCGCGTTGGGTGTTGGCCGGACATTCCATTTGTGCACAACCAGCACACTACGCTAGATAGATGGGGTCACAGGGATGTGGCGCACCGTGCCAAGGAGACCCGTCTCGCCGCTGTGGTTTGTTCGCGGGCACATGTGGCAGTACACGAGCAAAGACTCCAATGGCTAGCGCTGATGGTCAGATTACGCGGAATAAGTTACGGCTGCCAATGTGACAAACGCTATCGAAAATAGTGCAGTATTGATAGAGTACTTGCATGAACATTACCAACCCCATGTTGGGAACGCCCGAGGAGGCGGCCTCCTACGGCGCATCATCATCGAGGTGCGCAGGAGTCTCAGCGCCGCCAGGCGCAGCCAACGCGCTAGGAAGCGAACGAAGGCGCTACAAGAATCGGCTGCTAATATGAGCTAATATGGTTGGCTTGCTATTATTTGCTATTATTAATATTAGCAAGGGGGAAATCGCCCTAGTAGCCACCAGCCCCTTTGTCCCTCACTAGGGCCTCCATGTGGGCCGGACCAGTACTGGCCACTAGGGATCAATAGCGGGACCACTCAAATAGTGTTAGGGAGCTGTGTGGGAGTATACTCAACGCACATGGATATGGTGCATGAGTGCCTACCACCACTATTACCTGTCCCGTGAGGGCTGTAGTCTGGAGTTTGCATGACAAATATGCGCTGATGTAAGCTGCCGACAGCTCAAATGGGGGGCACACACTACTGTGCCTCTGCAGGCTGCTGCTGCTGCTGGGCCTTGGGTCAATTGTCTCGCAGCCGCTTGTAGCCCAGAGCAGGGTACTCCTTGCCCATGGCTCGCAGAGCTCCCTGGTCAGGCCACCAGCACAGCTCCAGTGGGCGCCAGCTGGATACAACAGCCCGTTAGGTTGCTTGGCCCCCCTCCCACTCTGGATGCCTGCTCAAACTGCTTTAGGACTTCCCGGAAGTTTGGTCGTCATCCTTGCAACCCCATTGGACACAGATGGCACTCTGTTCCCTCGGTAATCTCGCCCCACTACTACCACTTCATCCATGGGCGCACCCTCCTCAGCTGCAAACCAGTGGCAAGTTCTGTTCCTAATGACCCGATGCTCCCTGCCAAATAACCCGATTGCTCCCTGCCAAAACCAACAGTTTGAAGCTTGCATGATTTTGTCATCAGCAGCTTTGATGCTTGAAAGGCTGGTTCTAGCCTGACCGGCAAGACCAGGCCGATTCTTTGCGGGCCTGAAATCGATGCCCCGCTGAACTCTGCTGCCTGGCGTTGAGCAGCCAGACGTTGACCAGCTTGTAGCCCTTCTGGTATTCCTTGCCAGGGGTGGGCAGAGCCTCAAGGCCCTCCAAGGGGCACATCCAGCGTCCACACCAGCGTACATACTCGTTCGGGTCCGCACCCGCCAGCTATCCACTTCTCAATGGGATTGTATGGGCATGATGCTCGGGCTCAGGCTTCGGACCAGTCCTTGTAAGCATCTGTCTGTAGTGCATGCAGAGTGGGCGATGTGCTGAGGAAATGGGAGTGGGAGCTGAGCAAGGGTCAGTTGCAGCATGACAGCGGGCTGACTAAAGCGGGGAACCTGCCATCCAGCCCTCTTGTCCCTCACTAGGGCCTCCATTTGAGCCGGATCAGAAGTACCTACTAGCAGCCACTAGCAGCCACTAACTAGACCCGACTCAAACAGTGTTATTGGGCTGTGTGGAGTAAACCTAGTGCACATGGCACATGAGCCGCCTACCACCTACACTATTGCCTGACCCGAGGGCTATGATGTAGAGTTGGCATGACAAAACATGCACTGATTGTAAGCTGATGACAGCTCAACAAAGGGGGCACACATTACTGTGCCTCAGCAGGCTGCTGCTGCTGCTCCTGGGCCGTGGGGGGCTTGTCTCGCACCCGCTTGTAGCCCAGGCCAGGGTACTCCTTGCCCTTGGCTGGCAGAGCTCCCTGGTCTGGCCAGTAGCACAGCTCCAGCGGCCGCCACCTGCTCTCCCCAATGCGCTGCATGTTCAGCGCTGCATTGCAGTCCCTGTCCAGTCACCTGCCTGGCTGTGGTGCTGGCTTGACTTTGGCAGCCTTGCCCTTGCCCTTGCCCTTGGTGGGCTCAGCTGCCGGCTTGCTGCGCTTGGCTGGAGGGGGAGTGCTGGGCCCTGGCTCTGAGGCTGCTGGCTGTGTGGCTGCCTGGCTGCTGCGTGGGGCCTGTGGGGGCTTGCGGGGGGCCACTACAGGGCACCACATCAGGCCCCGCACTGGCTGGCCACGCTCCTGGCTCCAGGCTGGGCGCACCAGGCGCTGTTCCACCTGCCCTGCTGGGGGCTTCCAGCCTGCAGGCCTTGTGGCACTGAGTTTGTCCAGCTCCTCCTCACAGGGCTGCTGGCCATTCACTGCTGAGCTGACCCGGCTGGTGCGGTCCTCATCCACAAGCACCACCCTGCCTCGCCGCTGGCCTGCGCCCCTGGGCCTGCACACCACCTTGCAGCAGGCTCGCAGCACCGCGTCAGCACCCCACCCACCCTCAGTGCCAATGGTAACTGCACCAAGGAACACCACCAGCTGCTTGGCATGCCCATGGCGCTTCATGGACACCTCAGCTATGTCCTCCTCCAACTGCAGCCATGCACACAAGGCACACACATGGTGACTGACATGGTGACACAAGGTTAGGCATGGCACAATCAAGTACTCTTTCGTTTCATGCCCGACCACCACCTCTCAGTCCCTTACCCTCCCTCCCACACACCTACCCACCCACCCACCCTCACCTTGTTGAAGAACTGCTCCAGCGCCCGGTGCTGGGCTCCGTACAGCCTCAGCCGCTGCCGTGCCCACTTGGGGTCCAGGTACACCTCCCACACCGCATCCCAGGTGGCCAGGGTGACGGTGATGTGCTTCAGGTTGGCCTCCAGGGAAGTGCCGGCTGAGCTGGCTGCTGCCAGGTGCTGGAGGTGGGGCTGGATCGGAGCCAGCCACCGCTCAGTGTCACGGCGGGCATTGTTGGGGGTAGGGGGGGGTAGGGGGGGAGCATCAGGGGGTTGGGGGGGTTGCACGGCTGGAGGCTGAGGGGCGCTGGGGAAGCCCGGGGTAGGGTAGCCCACCAGGCAGGTGAGAAAAGTTCGCGATACAAACAATGAAGCGATCACGCGGAGCTGGGAGTGGATTTCAGCCCGCAGCCGGAGGTGCTCCCGCAGCTTGCGCCTCGTCTTCTTGCAGCCGCGCAGCACTGCGCCCTCGGGGACCTTGATAACCTGCAGCCAAGCACGATTGACATTTTGATAGGCCACTTTGACAGGCGGGGATACAAACAGGCACATAAGGTGTGGCCGTCACCTGACGTCTGCGCGTGGTCCAGCAATCCCGACGCTCCTGTCGTTGCTTACCTTGAGGGGAGCGAGACGCTGCGATGGAACGAACAGGAGCGACGGGTTACTACACGGCGTGTAACTCACGGATCTCACAGTCGGCTGGGGACACGCACCTTTCTGTTTCTTTCCCGGGTCCTTCTTGTGCTTCTTCTTAGCCATCACGCGATGCGCAGTGCGACGGGCGGTGGCCTCTGCAAGCAACTTGGGTTTTCCGTGACAATATACGGGGGCCTTCAAGGCTTCGACTCCTGTCTTGTGTGGTCTTGTCGCTTGGTTTGCCTACTTTGCTCTCCTATGACGGTTTTCTCTCCTGACCTCTCACCTAGTGCTGTTTTGGTTCCTTATCTTCCTCTGTAACTCTCCTCCCAAAAAAAAAAAGGGGGTTGTGTGACGCTGTAGCAGCGGCCAAGGTATACAGCCACGCCCAGTGCTGGGTCCAGCCACGCCCAGTTGGAGCTGTTGACAGTCTGAGCTGTTGACAGGCCTGAGTCGTCAGCCCGCCTGGCCATGCCTGCCTTGCACATGTTAACGCCCCAGTTATTGTCAAGCTCTTTTAAGAACAGCCCAGTGCAGGGATTTTCAAGGAGATAACTGCCAGAGATTCCCCCTAAGCCCCCTCCCCCTTCACGCGTAATGACTATAAGCAAGCAGCACGCATTAGAGGTAGATTAGAGGGGCATGGACATGAGCAGCCCACAAGGCATTGGGGGCTGGAAGCCCCAAGCAGGGCAGGTGGAATGCCGGCTGCTCCACCCAGCACAGAGCCAGCAGCATAATCAGCTAGTACGGGGCCTGATGTGGTGCACAGTTATGACACCATGCCAGCTCACAAACTCCCAGCGCAGCCAGGCATCCACACAGCCAGCAGTTCCAGAGCCAGGGCCCAACACTCCGCCGCCAGCCAAGCGCACCAAGGCTGAGCAGGAGGCCAAGCCCACCAGGCCCACCAAGGGCGAAGGCTAAGGCAAGGGCAAGCCAGCCAAAGCCAAATCAGGACCACAACCAGGCAGGTGGGTGGACAGGGACTGCAATTTAGCGCAGCTAAACATAGAGCGTGTTGGGGAGAGCGACTGGCGCCCGCTGGAGCTGTGCTTATGAACTGACCTGACTGAGCTGCCGGCCAAGGGCAGGGAGTACCCAGGCCTGGGCTACAAGCGGCTGTGGGACCGGCCACCAAAGCCCCAGCAGCTGCAGCTTATAATTTGCAACCTCTCTTGAGCTGTTACAAGCTTGCATCAGCACATTATTCCCCTACTAATGCGTAGGGGCTGTGTTATCTGTGATTCGAGCTGTTTGTATGAGACAAGCCTCCGGTACCAATACTAATTTCCTACCCCTCCCCCCTTGCGAGAGTCAGGCGATCGATGTTGGTAGGGAACACTTTCTCTGATGTAAACAACAGCTTAAGCTTTGCCTATGGCACACACACTAATGTGCTACAGACTCCTGGGCCTGGGCCTTGGGGGCTTGGTCTCGCCGCTTCTTGTAGCCCAATGCTCGGTACTCCTTGCCCTTGGCTGGAGGCCTTCCTCAGTGTTCCCACCTGCACAGCTCCAGTGGGCGCCACTAGCTCTCCCCTGCCCGTTGGAGGTTGAGGGCTGCGTTGCAGTCCCTGTCCCCCCATTTGCCAAGGTCCCCAGGGGTGGCCTGGTGCAGCTGTGGGCACCACATGAGCCCCCGCACTGGCGCCACGAACCGCTGGCTCTAGGCTGACCGCAACAAGCGGTTCTGCATCTGACCTGGCTTGGGCTTCCAGCTTTCAAGCCTGGTGGGCTTGCTGCGATCCAGCTCCGCCTCACAGGGCTGGGGGCTGTCCACCGCTGAGATGACCCTGCTGGTGCGGAACTCATCCACTGTCACCACCTTGCCTGGCACCCTGTCGGTTGGCTTGCCGCTGTTGGCCCTCTCCACCACCTTGCGGCAGGCCTGCAGCACAGCCTTGATCCCCCACCCACCCCGCGTACCAATGCTTGCGTTGCCAAAGAACACCACTAGCTGGTTGCGGTCCCCCACCGCTTCTGGGACTCAATAGCTGCCTCCTCCTCCAGCTGCATGGCACACAAGGCACACACCGCGCATGACATCCTTGGAAGGATTGGGGACATGGGCACTTAGCAGGTCACCCCTCCCCCCATACCCTTGGCACTCCCACCTTCTTGAAGTAGCGCTCCAGGACCTTCTCCTGCGCGCCATACAGCCTCATCTTCTGCTCTTCCCACTTGGGATGCAGGTACTCCTCCCACACTGCATCCCAAGTGGCCAGGGTGACGGCCACATGCCGCTGGATGGCCACCAGGGAGGTGCCTGCTGGGGTGGCTGCTGCCAGGTGCTGCAGCTCGAGCTTGATGTTGTCATTCCACCGCTGAGTATTGCGGCGAGCCTGGAGCAGGCCGCTGTCATGCTGCACCTGGCTCCTGGTCAGCTTGCTCCTGATGAAGCTGTCCAGGCAGCCATCCTCATCCCACACCCCTGAAGCTGCGCTGACTGCCTGGATGGCCCATGGTTCAGCCCCATGCCCATCTGAGTGGCTGGGTCAAACTGGAACGCCCGCTCGCCAGCCAGGCCGCTGCCTATGTCAGCTGGTTGGCGCTTGTTGCTGCTGCTGCTGTCATATGGGTCTGCTGCTGGGCTGCTGCCAGATGGGTCTGCTGCTTGGCTGCTGCCAGTTGGGTCTGCTGCTGGGCTGATATCAGATGGGCCAAGGGGGGTGTAGTCCAGTGGGCGTATGTATTGCACACACACACTGACCCCATCAGTGACGAATTGCCTATCAAATACAAAGCCCTGGTTGGCGAGCTTGCCTACCTTGAACACACAGTCCCAGTGACTGTAGCAGGTGCTCTAGCAGCAGCCAAGGGGTAGTAGGGGTAAACCACTGTCTCTGCACCACCTCGGCCTA
Source organism: Haematococcus lacustris (assembly GCA_030144725.1). Lineage (NCBI taxonomy): Eukaryota > Viridiplantae > Chlorophyta > Chlorophyceae > Chlamydomonadales > Haematococcaceae > Haematococcus > Haematococcus lacustris. The sequence goes on along the minus strand of JASKMD010000008.1, from coordinate 21,195,453 downwards.
TGACGTACCCCTTGCCTTACTCCCATTCCCCACAGCTAGCTCGTTGAGCCACCGGGGATGCCAGATGCTGACTGGCCTGACTGAGGGTGTTCGTCATTGATAAGCATGCTTGTAGCTGGCCACGCATGTGCTCCTCAATCTGCAGTGGACGAAGCTTAGATGCGTGGAGTGCTTGGAGAAACAAAGTCTGCACATGGTTGTTAAGAGTGACCTGCGAGGATCTGGCTGTCTCCGTTTGTAGCGCAGGGAACTGACGTCTGTGCGTAAGGTCCATCAACAACCAGAAAGCAGCCATGGCCCTGTCAGTGCGCAGCTCCCTGGCTTGCAAGTCCGTCTCCAAGCCATCAGCTGTGCGCCCAGCTGTGAAGGTGGCCGCAGTCAACCCCAAGGTTGCTGGCGCAGGCTTGGCATCCCTAGCTGTTGCGGCATCCTTTGTCGCACCGGTGCGTGCAACCGACGGGGCGCAGCATAGCATGAACCAAGTGAAGCCAACAACGCCGCGGTTTCGCAGCTCAGCCCAGAACCAACGCGCATTTACCAAAGCTTCAGGTGCTCTCTGATCGGGTGCAGGTGGAGGCCGCCCAGGTCATCTCTGATGTGGCCAGCGCTGCCACTGGCTACCCCTTCGTGCCACCAGCATGGGCACCTTCGGTCCTGGTCCCCTTGACAGGGCTGGTGCTGCCTGCCGTGGTGATGGCCTGGGCCTTCACCTACATTGAGCAGTGAGTCAGCCAATACAGATGACAGCAATGCCTTGCAGCAACCCTGAGTCCAACAGTCGTAG
>JASKMD010000008.1:21176321-21194169 GCA_030144725.1 Haematococcus lacustris | reverse complement strand
TGCTGCTTGCTTATAGTCATTACGCGTGAAGGGGGAGGGGGCTTAGGGGGAATCTCTGGCAGTTATCTCCTTGAAAATCCCTGCACTGGGCTGTTCTTAAAAGAGCTTGACAATAACTGGGGCGTTAACATGTGCAAGGCAGGCATGGCCAGGCGGGCTGACGACTCAGGCCTGTCAACAGCTCAGACTGTCAACAGCTCCAACTGGGCGTGGCTGGACCCAGCACTGGGCGTGGCTGTATACCTTGGCCGCTGCTAAAGCGTCACACAACCGTAAATTGTCACGGAAAACCCAAGTTGCTTGCAGAGGCCACCGCCCGTCGCACTGCGCATCGCGTGATGGCAGGTGGCACAAGGCCTGCAGGCTGGAAGCCCCCAGCAGGGCAGGTGGAACAGCGCCTGGTGCGCCCAGCCTGAAGCCAGGAGCGTGGCCAACCAGTGCGGGGCCTGATGTGGTGCCCTGTAGTGCCCCCCCGCAAGCCCCCTCCAGCCAAGCGCAGCAAGCCGGCAGCTGAGCCCACCAAGGGCAAGGGCAAGGGCAAGGCTGCCAAAGCCAATCCAGCCCCACAGCCAGGCAGGTGGCTGGACAGGGATGCAATGCAGCGCTGAACATGCAGCGCATTGGGGAGAGCAGGTGGCGGCTGTGCTACTGGCCAGACCAGGGAGCTCTGCCAGCCAAGAGCAAGGAGTACCCTGGCCTGGGCTACAAGCGGGGGCGAGACAAGCCCCCCAAGGCCCAGGAGCAGCAGCAACAGCCTGCTGAGGCACAGTAATGTGTGCCCTCTTTGTTGAGCTGTCATCAGCTTACAATTAGTGCATGTTTTGTCATGCCAAATCTACATCATAGCCCTCCGGTCAGGTAATAGTGTAGGTGGTAGGCGGCTCATGTGCCATGTGCACTGGGTTTACTCCACACAGCCCAATAACACTGTTTGAGTCGGGTCTAGTTAGTGGCTGCTAGTGGCTGCTAGTGGCTGCTAGTAGGCTCAAATGGAGGCCCTAGTGAGGGACAAGAGGGCTGTACTAATGCTACAGGATCGTCTCAACTGCAGGTTCAGTCAGCCCGCTGTCATGCTGCGACTGACCCTTGCTCAGCTCCCACTCCCATTTCCTCAGCACCTCGCCCACTCTGCATGCACTACAGACAGATGCTTACAAGGACTGGTCCGAAGCCTGAGCCCGAGCATCATGCCCATACAAGCCCATTGAGAAGTGGATAGCTGGCGGGTGTGGACCCGAACGAGTATGTACGCTGGTGTGGACGCTGGATGTGCCGCTTGGAGGGCCTTGAGGCTCTGCCCACCCCTGGCAAGGAATACCATAGGGCTACAAGCTGGTCAACGTATCGGCCTGGTCTTGCCGGTCAGGCTAGAACCAGCCTTTCAAGCATCAAAGCTGCTGATGACAAAATAATGCAAGCTTCAAACTGTTGGTTTTGGCAGGGAGCCATCGGGTCATTAGGAACAGAACTTGCCACTGGTTTTGCAGCTGAGAAGGGTGCGCCCATGGATGAAGTGGTAGTAGTGGGGAGAGATTACCCAGGGAACAGAGTGCCATCTGTGTCTAATAGGGTTGCAAGGATGACGACCAAACTTCCGGGAAGTCCTAAAGCAGTTTGAGCAGGCATCCAGAGTGGGAGGGGGGCCAAGCAACCTAACAGGTTGGTGTATCCAGCTGGCGCCCACTGGAGCTGTGCTGGTGGCCTGACCAGGGAGCTCTGCCAGCCATGGGCAAGGAGTACCCTGCTCTGGGCCACAAGCGGCTGCGAGACAATTGACCCAAGGCCCAGCAGCAGCAGCAGCCTGCAGAGGCACAGTAGTGTGTGCCCCCCATTTGAGCTGTCATCAGCTTACAATTAGTGCATGTTTTGTCATGCCAACTCTACATCATAGCCCTCGGCAGCTTACATCAGCGCATATTTGTCATGCAAACTCAAGACTACAGCCCTCACGGGTCAGGCAATAGTGGTGGTAGGCACTCATGCACCATATCCATGTGCGTTGAGTAAACTTCCACACAGCTCCCTAACACTATTTGAGTGGTCCCGCTAAAACACTATTTGAGTGGTCCCCCTAGTGGCCACTACTGGTCCGGGTCACATGGAGGCCCTAGTGAGGGACAAAGGGGCTGGTGGCTACCCCTCCCATTGGACCACCAACCCCCCTAACGATAAGGGACAACGGTTTTTCCGGACACATTTCTGCACGGACTTACACGCGGATTGAAGCGTCGGAATGCGGCCGCGCTGAGCCACACGCTGAGCTGGTCGGGCATGTTGCCGGGTATCCGACCCTACCAAGCCTGCGGACTTGATGTACGTCGACCCAGTAGCAGTGAGTCCCTGTTTAACGCGATGGATAGTGCGCGATGTGTTGCGTGCTGACCTACGATACATGGTGCATCTGAATGAGCAAGCAGTCAGGTTAGACAAGCAAGCCAAAAAATGCCCAATTTTCGGACGGACCTAACTAACTCTATACACCGCCTCACGATGTAAGATTGGCACGCCTTGACGCAGCGCCGCGCACGTTAGTATCGGCTCGAAGGAACAGGCCTATGGTGATCGGGTGGTCCGCGACCCAGTCCAATGTTCGGGGGCCCCGACCAGCACACAATGCCAGCAGCGCTGCATCGCTCTTATTTGCGCCCTAAAGTATGTGTGCTGTTGCGGCGATGTCCTCGGCGATGTCCAGGTGCCTATTGGGTGTCTACATGCTGCTTGCTAGGGGCTTGTCTCATGGCCGGGTTGAGGGGGTACGCCGTGAGGCTTTGAGCCTTAAACTTCTTCAGCAGCTAGCTGTACCACACACTCGAACCCTGGCGCTGACTTGACGTCATCGTGCATCAGCTCGGTTGATGACGAGTGGTAGTGAGGGACACACCGTCTATAGATCTAACTGTATGCCAGACGTGCCGAATGCCTTGCAATGAACACCGGGAGAACCACAGTGGGCGCTACCACAGATGTTTCATCTTTTGCAAGCGGAATGACATGTCCGCTGGTACTAATTCTGGATAAACATAACTCGCCTCAGATTTCCCATGCCAGGGCCTTTTCGCCCCGAATGCTGGCCTTTTCGCCAACCCAATGTAGAAAGAACAAAGGCTATGAAGCTACTCCTGCCGTCGGAGTCGGCGATGGACCTTTCGGTCGATGACAGCCGCACTTAGATGGTTTTGAGCCATGACCAGGCGCTCGAAGCGAAGCCTAGCCGGGTCCGCTGTAATGGCCGAGCGTATAGCCATTGGTCGTGCTCCATGGACCCGCACTGCTGGCTTCATCGCTAATCAAGCCCAGGCGAGGCAGCCCAGCCCAGCCCAGTCCAGCCAATGTGCCCTTCACCATACCGATGCATGTAGTGTTGCATTGTTGCCTTCAGACGCTGAATGATACCCAACAACGGCTACAAGAGGCAACAACGGCTACAAGAGGCAACAACGGCTACAAGAGACAACAACGGCTGGCGGACATCACCAACAAAGTGCAGCAGCTTGAAGACACAGCTAGGCAGGTGTACATTCGTCAGCAGCCACACCTACCAGCCTTGCCACAGAAGGGCATCACGCTGAATCACCTCAAGCAGGTTGGATGTAATGATGTGGGCCGGACGGGCCAGCCACAAACAGTTAAGTCCACCGCACATGTTATGAGATAGGAGAGTTCGGAGCTGGAGTTTGTGATTGCGGGGCATTACTAACATTCACAGCTTTGCGGGAACTAGGAAGCCGAGCTACCCAGTACAACCGACTGGACCTGGCTAGCGAGAGAGACGGGCCCCGGCCTTAGACTCTATACGTATGTCTGTAGCTACCTACAGCGACCTTGTTGCGTGGACACAACTTTAGGCCCACACAACCATGTTCAGCCTGCGGGCCTGCGCTTCAACGCCGCTAACTTTTCTAGCACGCTGAAGCTAGCGGTGCAACCGCGGTAGCAAATGGTGGTCTATATGTGGAGAACAGCATGGTGCCCAGTTTTCTAACCTGACAAGCAGAGTGCGACTGAGCTGGTGGCCTGACCAGGGAGCTCTGCCAGCCATGGGCAAGGAGTACCCTGCTCTGGGCCACAAGCGGCTGCGAGACAATTGACCCAAGGCCCAGCAGCAGCAGCAGCCTGCAGAGGCACAGTAGTGTGTGCCCCCCATTTGAGCTGTCAGCAGCTTACATCAGCGCATATCTGTCATGCAAACTCAAGACTACAGCCCTCACGGGTCAGGCAATAGTGGTGGTAGGCACTCGTGCACCATATCCATGTGCGTTGAGTAAACTCCCACACAGCTCCCTAACACTATTTGAGTGGTCCCGCTAAAACACTATTTGAGTGGTCCCCCTAGTGGCCACTACTGGTCCGGGTCACATGGAGGCCCTAGTGAGGGACAAAGGGGCTGGTGGCTACCCCTCCCATTGGACCACCAACCCCCCTAACGATAAGGGACAACGGCTTTTCCGGACACATTTCTGCACGGACTTACACGCGGATTGAAGCGTCGGAATGCGGCCGCGCTGAGCCACACGCTGAGCTGGTCGGGCATGTTGCCGGGTATCCGACCCTACCGAGCCTGCGGACTTGATGTACGTTGACTCAGTAGCAGTGAGTCCCTGTTTAACGCGATGGATAGTGCGCGATGTGTTGCGTGCTGACCTACGATACATGGTGCTGGTGCATCTGAATGAGCAAGCTGAGCTGGCTGTGTAAGATGACGTTGAGAAACTGGGCTCCTTGCGTAAAGTGTACCGCAGCAGAGAACTCTGCATCTTGCGTTGTGGGTGTTGTGAAGCAGCACTTGAAAGGCCCATTGCGCAGAGCGAAACCGTTCGCGTGCCTGGCAGACTGCCGGTCACCGTGGGTGCCAGCAGCTCGGGCAAGCGCGACGCAGAAATTGGGCGTTCCGCGTTAATATGACATCTCAACTCTCACCAGGCACGCCGCAAAGTCAAATGTCCCTTACGTGGTCGTTCAATGGGAGGGGTAGCCTGGTGTATACAGCAAGGTCTAGGTCTAGGTCCAGGGTCCCGCCGCAGGTTGAACACAATCAGAATATACCGCGGCATGCCTCCGTTCGGTTGTAGCCCAACATTGCGAGCTATAGACCTTTGGGGGCGAGATCTAAGCAATATCGGCTTGATGACCAAGCACAACCAAAATTAGCTGCAGGGCGGGTGGTTGTCGCTAGAAGTCGCTGTTACCTGCAACCTTGCCAATGCCATGCTACAACACTGCATGCCAGGCAGTAGTCAAAACATCAGTGCTTCCTATGCATCACCACATGTCAGTTTGGTGCCAGCATCCCACCCTGTACCACCATGTACCAGCAGCGCCGCACATGCCAAGCAGACAAATGTTACATGGCTACACTAGCCACGACACTGCAGCACATATGCTGGTGGGCCATGTTGCAGCCTAGCTAAAGCCTCAACTTCCACAGTCGACATCGCTGCTGGTAGAGAGCTTCCTTGCGCTGATGAGATCCCTACACAAACGGCAGCTACGCAAACTAGGCGAGACAATGCCAGCTCATGCATCCTTCTCCCTGCGCACAGCAGGAAAGGATAGGTCATTGCCAGATGTAGCTGGTCATGCTACCTTCCATGACCTGCCTGCATCTGCTGGGCAGTGCGTCAGTGTTGCAGCAGCTACGACTGTTGGACTCAGGGTTGCTGCAAGGCATTGCTGTCATCTGTATTGGCTGACTCACTGCTCAATGTAGGTGAAGGCCCAGGCCATCACCACGGCAGGCAGCACCAGCCCTGTCAAGGGGACCAGGACCGAAGGTGCCCATGCTGGTGGCACGAAGGGGTAGCCAGTGGCAGCGCTGGCCACATCAGAGATGACCTGGGCGGCCTCCACCTGCACCCGATCAGAGAGCACCTGAAGCTTTGGTAAATGCGCGTTGGTTCTGGGCTGAGCTGCGAAACCGCGGCGTTGTTGGCTTCACTTGGTTCATGCTATGCTGCGCCCCGTCGGTTGCACGCACCGGTGCGACAAAGGATGCCGCAACAGCTAGGGATGCCAAGCCTGCGCCAGCAACCTTGGGGTTGACTGCGGCCACCTTCACAGCTGGGCGCACAGCTGATGGCTTGGAGACGGACTTGCAAGCCAGGGAGCTGCGCACTGACAGGGCCATGGCTGCTTTCTAGCTGTTGATGGACCTTACTCACAGACGTCAGTTCCCTGCGCTACAAACGGAGACAGCCAGATCCTCGCAGGTCACTCTTAACAACCATGTGCAGACTTTGTTTCTCCAAGCACTCCACGCATCTAAGCTTCGTCCACTGCAGAGTAAGGAGCACATGCGTGGCCAGCTACAAGCATGCTTATCAATGACGAACACCCTCAGTCAGGCCAGTCAGAATCTGGCATCCCCGTTGACTGATGCCATGTCGGCTTACAAACAGTCTATGTCATGCAATTACAAGGGACTTCACGATGACTTGCACAAAGCTAGACGTGTACATAACTGTTCAAACCGCCACCTCTGCCTCTACCTCTGTGGCAACTCCGCTGCCGCCGCTCCGCTCCGCTACTGTCATCAATGGGTGTCCTGCAAGCGAGGAAACGCCGCAATCGTTGAACTCTCTTAATGATGAAGCGGGAAAGCGGGGTGCAAACAGATGCTCCCGTCGAGCCCATGCAGGTTGGCAATGGCCCAGCTTGACGCAGCCCAATGACGCGGCTAACTTGTTCGACCCGGCGTTAGTGACACAGGAAGGGGACCTGTCTGACAAGGAGATTGACCGGCCCAAGCTGCTTGTGGATGAGACTCAGGTGGCCCAGCCTGCTGCTGCAATTCATTCCTGCTTTCATCACATCAGCCCCTACCTCTCCATGTTCATTTACAGAGCAAGAAGTACAAGTCCCTGCGGATACGCACCATCTCAACTGTAGCTTTGATTGGAGGCTATCTCGTCGTAGTGTGGGCAGGCCATGTGCCGCTCATGTTCCTGCTATTCGCAATGCAGGTGACTAGACAGCATGCCTGCAGAACCCGCACCTGCCAATCGCTGCAGGCATCTTAGGCAGACAAGATCTATTCCAAACTTTCCATTCCAAAGATTCATCCATTCTGGATGCATCCTAGATTCCGACCAGAGGCTGCTTGCATACATACAGATTTACGCAACCCTACTCTTTGAGAGGCTGGACCCTGGGCTCTGGGGCAGCTGCCGGGGTGTGAGCTTGCTGGCGGGGTGTAGCTGCCAGGGTGTGTACCGGAATGAGGCGACCAACATACAGAGGGCCAACAAACTGGACCCTGGGCATTGGGGCAGCTGCCGGGGTGTGTGCTTTTGCGGAGGGGGTCGACAGAAAGAGGATGGTCACGTCCGGCAGACCAGTGCGGGTGGCCACGGCCGGCACCCTGCGGGGCATGTCTGTGGGCCATCTCCCACACAGCCCTGGTGTTCCTCCCCTGGTGGCCTCCACCCCTGACTTGCAGGTGGGCGTGGTGCGGGAGTTCTTTGCCATAGCCCGCGTGCCGCACCAGGACCGGCGACTGCCAGGGTTCCGAGCCCAGCAATGGTACTTCTTCCTCATCGCCGACTTCTTCCTGCTGGGCCGCCTCATCCGCAGCAATGTGCTGGTAGAGGTGACCAGCACCCGCCTGCTGGCCAAGCTGTTTTCATGGGTCATGCGCCGCCACACAATGGTGTCGTACGCCATGTACCTGGCAGGTGGGTCAATGCTGCGTCCCTGAGCAGCTGGGGTGGGTCAGGCAGGCAGAGGGGAGGGAAGGCACAGCATGCATCTGGAGCCACCACCGCCCTGTCAAGCCCTGTCAAAGCGCTAAAGCTGGGGCCAACCCTGGACCACGAACGTGGCCCATCTCGAGCCCCCTCTCGACCCCCTCCCTCTACCTACCTGAGCTGCATCTAGCCAGATGGCCCACGCAGTCCTCTGCGCCAAGCTGACCCGGCCTGGTACCCTGCCCCTGGCTGCCACCTGCAGGTTTTGTGTCGTTTGTGTTGAGCCTGAAGAAGGGCATGTACCTGTACCAGTTCTCCCAGTTTGCCTGGACACATACCATCATCCTCATCGTGGTGGTGCCCTCCTCCTTCATCGTGTCAAACGTCTTTGCCGGCATCATCTGGTGGATGCTGCCGTCCATGCTGGTCATCTGCAACGACATCTGTGCTTACCTGGCAGGTCAGCGGGGCAGCCCTGCCGCAAGGGTTTGAGCCACAGACCTCACCACCCACTGCATGGCTGCACGGGGCACATTGTGCAGACGGAGCCTTGCAGGCCAGGCCAGCAGTGCAGGCTGCCGGTCAGGGCAGCCTGATGGACAGTCTGTACAGACAGCGATTCCAATATGGAGGTGCTGTTGGTCATCCACAACACTGCAGGGAGCAGTGTCATGAAGCTGCTGAGCAGGCGGGGCTCGGGTGCCTCCTTCAATGACCCCACACAGCCTCCCGCGATACTCCTTCACACAGCCTGCAGCTACCCCTGGTCAAGGCCTGCTTGTTGCCGCAGCCTCATCCACAGCCACAGCCACACCATGTGCACAGCGCTGCCTTGCCACAGCAACAGCCCCGGTCAGCTGCATGCCCTGCCAAGCTGCCAGGGGCACTCCCTGGTGTCCAGGCAGCAGGCAGCAGCAGCCTGCTCCACCACCACCTTGCCCTGCAGGGTTCTTTTTCGGCCGCACGCCCCTCATCAGCCTGTCACCCAAGAAGACCTGGGAGGGCTTCCTGGGCGGGGCGCTGGGCACTGTGGTCCTGGCCTTCGTCCTGGCCACCGTGCTGGCACGCTCCAAGTGGATGGTGTGCCCGCGCAAGGTGACTGCCCCGCCCTGTAGCACAGCACTGCTGGCAGTTGGGGACTGCAGGACCGCACCGCACCTCACTGCACCTCACTACCACCCAGGGCAATAGCCAAGGCAGAGACACTAGCCGTTGACAAGGCCCTTGCTCTAGACTTCCTCCCCTCCTGGCAGCACTCCCTCACGTCCTTCACCCCCCTCTGGCCACCATTTCCACATGTCTACCATGCCTGCTGTCCCCACATGGACCCCATGCCCTGAAGCTCACCCCTCACCCCTCACCCCTCACCCCTCACCCCTCACCCCTCACCCCTCACCCCTCACCCCTCACCCCTCACCCCTCACCCTCACCCCTCACCCCTCACCCCTCACCCCTCACCCTCACCCCTCACCCCTCACCCCTCACCTCATTACCCCTCACCCTATACCCCTCACCTCATTACCCCTCACTAACCCCATGTCCAGGAGCTGACGCATCCCATGACCCTGACCCTGTGGCCTGCTCCCACCGCTCCTCACCCCACCCCTCCCTCCTCGCCCTGCCTCCCCCTGGCCCAGGACTTGTCCCTCTTTGGCAAGCTGGACTGCGCCCTCGATGACATCTACCAGCACCGCCTCTACTCCTGGGCTGACCTGGACGAGTACGTGCCCGACCCAGTGATCGACAAGCTGGTGCAGGCGGTGGGGCGGCTGCCACCACAACTGGGCCAGGCGGTGCGCTCGCTGTCCTTCACCGCCATGCCTATCCAGGTCCACGCCATGTTCCTGGCCTTGTTCGCCTCCATCATTGCGCCATTCGGTGAGGAGGAAGGAGGAGGCGGCGGAGGAGGAGGAAGGGGCAGGGAGAAGAGGAAGGGAAGGCGAAGGGGAGGGGGAGGAGGAAGGGGAGGGGGAGGAGGAAGGGAAGGCTGTGTGGAGCTACTTCAGCTGCTGCAGCTGCTAGTGCCACCGCTGCTGCCTGGGCAGGTGGCTTCTGTGCCAGCGGGTTCAAGCGAGCCTTCAAGATGAAAGATTTTGGCGACACCATCCCGGGCCATGGAGGTGTCACGGACCGCTTCGACTGCCAGGTGCAGGGCCCCCCACCCTGAACCCCATCACCCGCACAACACCCGCCCCTGGCAGTGCCCCCCCATCCCTCCCCTACACAGTATGAGCTCAGCTGCAGCAGTGAAGGCGGTGAAACCCCTGCTCACTGCCTGTGGGTCCTGCAGACAGCGCAGTGCCTGGCTTTCCTCCCTCCTCCTGTTGGATTTGGGGGTGTGCCAGTCAGGCCAACCTCTATGTTTGCTTGAGTGTGACCTCTTGTTTTGGTTCGCCTGTGGGCTGTGCTCGGGACGTTAGTCTGGGCCTGCGGCATCTCGTCTGCCTACACCCCCTCCCTCCTGCCTGCTCTGGTGGCTGCCTGGATGGATGCCGCGACTACCCTTCTCCTCTCAACACAGCTGCACCCAGGACTGCTGTAATGTGGCCCCGCCCCCTGAACCCCTGTCCTGCCCTGCCCTGCCCTACGAGCCGGCCTGGCTTGGACTTGACCCCCGCCCACCCACCCACCTGTTTCCCCAACCGATCAACTGCTGCCACAGCCTCTTATGTGCGCCAGGCTGAGGAGCCCAAGATTGCGCACACAGCCTGGCCGCCTGCCCCTGCCCTGCAGCTGCTGATGGCAGTGTTCATGTACGTGTATTACTGGACCTACATCAGCAAGCCGGAGCTGAGTGTGGGGGAGGTGTTGGGCACGGCCATGCGTCTGGGCGACATGCAGCAGCTGGAGCTTTTCGCTAAGCTGGGCAACATGATGGTGGGAGAGGGGCTGCTGCCAGGTAAGGGGAGAGTTAGGGTGTGGCTCTGACACAGCAGCCCGCAGCCACTGTCTGTAGGTGCCGCCCACCCTTGAGCCCATCAGGCAGCAGCCCCGCCCCAGCCCCTGTGGCCCCTAGCCTGCTGAAACAATGCCGGCGGTAGCCAGTGTGAGCGAATGCCACCAAATGCCGACTGTCATGATGAAGGCAAGGTGCAGGTGTAGGTCCCAGCCGCTGTCTGTAGGTGGTGCCTCGCTGGGTCAGGGGGTTGAGGGCGAGGGCGGCTACAGGGGCTAGCACGGGCATGACTGCTGTGGCACAAGCGGCCCTTCAGGCCTGCACCCGCGGCTGGCCACCAGCCATCATCAACAAGCAGGAGTCGGCACTGGCACCTGAGGGCCTGCTGATGCAGCTCCTCATGCAGCTGAGCAGAGCCTAGACGCATTGGGGAGTAGGGTAGGGTGAGGGGCAGGGGTAGGGGTAGGGGTACTTGTGATGCCATTGCTGGGTGAGCCAGCTCTCCTGTGAGGTGCTGAGTGGCCCCCGCCCCAGGGGTTGGGGGGTGAGGGAGGTCCCCGGAGTGTCAGGCCTCCCATGCCTGTTGCTTCACTGCCCCAAGCAGTGGCTCTGGCTCATCTTGCTGAGCTTTGCTGAGCTGCCTCACGTCCCCTGCCTGCCTGGCTTTGCTCCGCAGACAGCATCATGGAGCTGCTGAGCCCCATCATCAACAGCAACTACAGCACCCAGCAACTCTCCAGCCGCCATTGAGGGCCTGCCGCCTGCGCTGCCCATGGCCAGATGCACCGGAGTGCCTGGCCAACCAGCAGCTGTAGGACCTCGCCCAGGACACAGCACCAGCAGACCATGGCCTTCACGCGGGCAGCGGGCCCCTTCTAGCTGTCATGAGTTAGCAGCAATGTCTGTCATGCATGTACCAGGCTAGGTCACAGGGTTAGAGTGACAGTGTAGTCGGAAAGCAGTCACACAGTGCAAGGGAGGTCTGCTCCGTCAAGACAAAGCACCACCCCTAGTGTGTGAGTCCCTCCGGCTCCCTTTGCTCAGGCAAATGCTGCACGCAGCGTGTCGACAAAGTTGTCAAGCTCCTGCCCCAGCTGCTGCTCTGCTGAGGCAGATGGTCTGACCCCATGACAACATGGCCCCGTGACAGCATGGCCCCATGACAGCATTGGGGTGGCTTGACGGTAGCCAGACATGAGTGATGGCCCTGTGGTGTGGGTTGCGCATGTGGCGTGCCATGCCTCCGCAGACCTCTGCGGGATCCTGCGGGATGAGGGGAGTCGTCCTGTAGGTTGACCTGGGCAATGGTTGGATTTGGTGCATGCAGCTCAAGCTGTGGCAAACAGCTAGCACTACAGGCACATGTGTTGCAACTCATGCACCGGAAGCACTGCATCAACGACACTGCGCACGCGAGCAACGTCCAGCAAGGTGTCGACGCACTGGACAGGCAGGTGCCCAGGAACGAGCACGCAACCTTGCTGATGGCATGAGGGCTTGCATGCGAGCAGAGCATGCAGGACCTTAGAACTGGTAGGTGCTGATGGTGCCTGGCTGGTAATTTAAGCACACCAGGATAATTCCTCAGGCGGTGACTCAACCACTATGGGGCGACCCTTGTTTACGTGGGGTTGTTAAGTTGTGTTTTCCATGATTCCTCAACGCGTGACGTGCTAGTTGAGTGGGAGGCAGCGTTCTATTGGTCAACCATACCGTCATGCTACAATCCCTGACGGCGTGTGCAAACAGGCAATCAGCCTTGACGGTCTGGGCAATGTGACTTTGCCAAATGGTTTGAAACAATGTGCATCAGTTATCATCAACAGCCAATGGCGGCCATAACACTCGACAGCTTCTTCATCTGGTCCTGCCCATGACTAAGAACCTGCCCATGCCAAAATGGCAGAAAGGGGCGCGTCACCGACCGGCTGCCCAAGGCCAGTCAGAGGTAGCAACGGGCAGAAGAGATGAGGCGGCGCAATGATGCCTGGGCCCATGACCAGGGTCGTTAGTCGGTGTCACCATGCAAACTCTGAAGCATTGCTTGCATGAGGGGGTTTATTGGTGCTGCATGGTGGCCACACGGGCTTTACTCATGCTACATTGTATCCAAGGATCGCCTCACATTTTGTTACTGATCCGTACATGGCATGCAAGCCAGCAGCCTTATAGTTGCTGCGTGATGAAGGCGGTTTGCCACCTCATGCACACTACTCTTATATTTCGACCAAGGCGTGATGTGTACGAGGGGCGGTAAGGAATAATGCCGTGCATGTTCAACGTAGGCAAGCACCTCAGGGCAGGAAGTCCTGCATTGTGATGGTGATGGCATGTGAGCTGAGCGCCAGTCTCTGTAGAGCGCGCGCCCTCCGCTCCGCCACTGCAAGCTCAGCACCACTGGCTGGGAACTGAGGTGGAGGTGTCTGCCCCTGGCCAGCCTGCTCCACACAGCTGGGTGGCACACAGGCCTCCCCTTGCTGGCCTGTGCCTGGCTCCGCTAGGCCCTGCTCCAGCGTGGCTGCATGCTGCTGCCCCTTGCGTGCCTCACCAGCCTGCGATGACGCAGCGCTGCCACACCCTGCTGTGGTGTCTGTCGGGGAGTCGTGGGTCTGGCTGCTGCTGCCGCTGCCGTGTGCAGGCTGCAACTCACTGCTGCCCCAGGGGCCTGGGACCTCCACATCCCCTAACCCTATGCTTGCTGCTGCTGTCAGATCCTGCCTCGTGTCAGAAACAGCAGTCCTGGAGGAATTAGCCTGCCAGGGAGGGCATGTGTCAGAGAGGGCTGGCAGAGCCCCTGGCACTCTTTCGGGTTCCATTGCTTGCTCATACTCCTGCTGCTTCCCTCTGGCCAAGCTGGCTGCGCGGTACTCTGCCCTGCTTGCGCCGTACCGCTGCTGGAAGCTGTCGCTGCTGGTGCTGCTTGCATCAGCTCGCGGGCAGTAGCTGGCGCTGCTGCTGGTGGTGCTGCTGCTGGAGGACAGAGCACCCCTGCCCCAGCCCCTGATGTTGACATGAGGGTCCCTGTCTCCTCCCTCATTGCCGCCAACCAAGGGCTTGTTGATGGGCAAACCACCGTCAGAGCTGGCTTCAGAATCGCTGATTTGCTCATAGTGCACGGACAGAGCGCGTAAGGTGCGTGGTGTCAGGTGAGGCCGTGTCAGGCTGGTCAGGGCAGCCTGGCCACCGGAAGTCACCCAGTGGGTGCTTACAACAGGAAGGTTCAACAGGGCGCCGTGACCATGTGTGTCCTGCCGCCTGCAGCCAGCAACACAACAGCTCAAGGACATCAGGGACACTAGACTTCATTTAGTGGACAGGTCCCACAACACTGTGTCATAAGGTCATCACACACAAGATAGGACACTGCCACCCTCTCAACCCACACTGCTCTCACTGCACATTCATCACTCTGACTATGATCTGATCTGATCTGATGTGCTGCACTGACCCTCACCTCAGTGCGACAGGCACGCCTTGCGCCACCGCTGCTGCCTCTGCCACCCACCCCGGTGCCTCAAAGGCTTGGACCAGGTGAGTCAGCTCAGTGTTGGTCAGCCGGTGCGCCGCCGTCATGCTGCGTTGCAACTGGCCGGGGTGGCCTCTGTAGAGACCAGCCTGAGGTGGGTTAAGCTGGACAGTGGCCGCAGCGCAACCCTGGGGTTGAATCAAGCTCTGGGCCAGGCAACTGACACTGCCTGCGTGTGACCACCGCTGCTGTAAGGCCGGGAGCGAGGCAAGGAGGCCTGAGTCCAGTGTCAGGTCCAGCTCCATGCCGCTAGTGTGGGTGTGACGGCTGTGACGTGTGGTGGAGCCCATGCTGGCAGGGGCGGAGTTACGGTCCTGCTCCTCCACCCCGGCGTCATCGTGCCAGGAGCGCCAGGGTCCCGGCTGGGAGGCCAGGGCCGCCATGAGGTGGCTGCTGGGCGCTGTGGGAGGCTTGCTGCTGTGTGGGCCAGACGCTGCGCCCTGTAGAGTGCCTGGTGCAAACACTGCGCAGCAGACAGGCAGCGCCGTGTCAGAGTGTGTGGCAGCTGTGTCAGTGTCCCTAGCCACACACGGCTGTGATGAGGAGGTGTGAGTCAGGGCAGCATGCTGCATGGTGTGTTGCTTGCAAGGCTTGCTGGGCGGCAGCAAAGTCAGTACTGCACTGCAACCCCTAGTTGAGAACGATGGAGTCAGGAAGGTCATAGTGTGAGAGGTACTCAACCAACAGTGGCGGGTGGGGCCAAGTCAGTATCATGACGGCAGCCATGTGATGTTGGATGTGAACACAGCTTTGAGAAAGGTGTGAAATGCGGATGCAGAGCTGAGGTGGAAGTGTGATATTGATGCAGGGTGGTCAGAAAGCAGGCCCGTGTGACTCACTGGGGTAGGCGCCCCTGCGGCTGACTGTCCTCCTGAAGCCTGGACGTGCCCCTGCACCTGCTGCTGCACCAGGTCCAGCGGCCAGCCGGCCCAGCCCAGCTGCAGCAGCAGGCCCTGCCTGGCTGAACCTCCCCAAGCTGGTGCTTGACGGCTGTGTCCTTAGCGGCTGCATGCTGCTGGGGTGCTGGGCCGCAGCCGCAGTGGGAGGGAGGTGGTGTGCTCCAGTGCCAGAGGGCTGCAGGGGGCCAGGGGGGCTGGCGGGCTGTGACTGCTTGTGTGGGGAGGGCTGTGCAGCTTGGACATGTGGCACGGGCATGGCTGCGTGTTGCGTCAACACGCCAGCATCCCGAGCTGCGAGTCGTGCCATGAGGGCAGCCAGCTGAGCTTGCGCTGCAGCAAGTGAGGCTGCAGGTGAGGGCCCTTGCATGGCTAGGCTGTAGGGTACGCTGTCGGCTGCCTTGTGGCTGGGCGCATGGTGGCTACGCTGCTGCAGGTCCAGGATGCTTTGCTGCTGGCCCTGCCCCGGTGTGTGGGCAATGGTTGTGGCGTGCGGGAGGTAGTGTGCAGGCAGCAGCGCCTCTGTGCCGCTAGAGCTGCGTTTGCTGGTTGACCGCTGCAAGTTGGCCTTCTGCAGGCTGTGCAGCTGGGCTGGGGTCAGTACACTACTGCTGCCATCAGCTGCTGTGATAAGGAGCTTGCGGGGCTCCTGACCGGAGCACTGCAGCACAGCAGCACAGCCATGCAGCGATGCAGTGGCAGGTGTGCAACCCACAGGGTGCCTGCAGCTTGGGGCGCACGCATGATGCAGTATGCACAGCTGGTTGCAGGGGACTGCTCTCCTGGGCCGTCCTTGCCCTTGAGCACCACAGCCTGACAGCTGCAAGGCACACACGGGGTGTGCTGCCGGCACTGCTGCTGCTGCTGCTGACTGGAGCCAAGGCCTCCATGAGGCTATGCAAAGGGGTTCAAGGCAAGGGCAAGGCTGCAGGCTCACACCCAGCCACTCAGGTTGCTGGACACTGACTGCAATGCAGTGCTGCAGCATGCAGCGCCTTGGGGGGAGCATATAGAGCTCACTAGAGCTGTGCTGATGGCAAAGTGAAGTTGGCAAGTGAAGTTGCGTGCCAAGATCATAGGAGAAACCCGACCTGAGCTACAAGCAGCTGCGAGGTCACCCACCCAAGGCCTAGCAGTAGCAGCAGCCACTAGCACCGCAGGGTCTGCTCGGGTTCTGAGCTGCGTCAGTCTGTGAGGGCGCATGCTTGTCATGCCAAACTGCCTAACAGCCCCCCAAGGTGTCAGGCAGGAATACATGCCACTTGTCGCTAGGAGGATGGTCGCAGTCGTTGTGGACAGCCTGGTGGTTGGTGGTTGTGCCACCTTCCTTGGTGGTTGTGCCACCTTCCTTGGGTGTGCAGTTGGCAAGGGTGTTAATGCATCATGAGATCGTGTGGAAGAGTGAGCTTCACCCACAATGCAACAACTCACAGGCTTTTCTTGCGTGGGTGGGTGCTGGGCTAGTCTGTGGCTAAGGGCTCTTGTAGCTCCGACTGCACAAGGCTAGACCCAGCACTGGGCGTGGCTGAGGTGTCCATGAAGCGCCATGGGCATGCCAAGCAGCTGGTGGTGTTCTTTGGTGCAGCTACCATTGGCATTGAGGGTGGGTGGGGTGCTGACGCGGTGCTGCGAGCCTGCTGCAAGGTGGTGTGCAGGCCCAGGGGCGCAGGCCAGCTGCGGGGCAGGGTGGTGCTTGTGGATGAGCACCGCACCAGCCGGGTCAGCTCAGCAGTGAATGGCCAGCAGCCCTGTGAGGAGGAGCTGGACAAACTCAGTGCCACAAGGCCTGCAGGCTGGAAGCCCCCAGCAGGGCAGGTGGAACAGCGCCTGGTGCGCCCAGCCTGGAGCCAGGAGCGTGGCCAGCCAGTGCGGGGCCTGATGTGGTGCCCTGTAGTGGCCCCCCGCAAGCCCCCACAGGCCCCACGCAGCAGCCAGGCAGCCACACAGCCAGCAGCCTCAGAGCCAGGGCCTAGCACTCCCCCTCCAGCCAAGCGCAGCAAGCCGGCAGCTGAGCCCACCAAGGGCAAGGGCAAGGGAAAGGCTGCCAAAGCAAAGCCAGCGCCACAGCCAGGCAGGTGGCTGGACAGGGACTGCAATGCAGCGCTGAACATGCAGCGCATTGGGGAGAGCAGGTGGCGGCCGCTGGAGCTGTGCTCCTGGCCAGACCAGGGAGCTCTGCCAGCCAAGGGCAAGGAGTATTCTGGCCTGGGCTACAAGCGGGTGCAAGACAAGCCCCCCAAGGCCCAGGAGCAGCAGCAGCAGCCTGCTGAGGCACAGTAATGTGTGCCCCCTTTGTTGAGCTGTCATCAGCTTACAATTAGTGCATGTTTTGTCATGCCAACTCTACATCATAGCTCTCGGGTCAGGCAATAGTGTAGGTGGTAGGCGGCTCATGTGCCATGTGCACTGGGTTTACTCCACACAGCCCAATAACACTGTTTGAGTCGGGTCTAGTTAGTGGCTGCTAGTGGCTGCTAGTGGCTGCTAGTAGGTAGTAGGCTCAAATGGAGGCCCTAGTGAGGGACAAGAGGGCTGGTCTGTGGCTAGAGTGCGGTGCGGCCTCGCGTGTTGTACCTCTGTGGCGGTTGATGAGTAGGAGTTCCAGCCCTGCTGGCCCTCACAGCCGCCTCTGACACAGCTGGCTGGCAGGGGGAGCTGCTGTGAAGGTGTCACTTGAGGGGCAGCACAGGGGTCAGGCAGGGCACCAGGGCGTCTGGCAGCAGACGGTGCCGGCCAGGATGCGGCAGTGCTGGTGACATTGGCCTGCACAGCATCTGGGGCTGGAGCCAGTGACGCATTGGATGAAGCCTGCATGAGCGTAGCATAGGCAAGTGATGAGTTGGTAGCC
>JASKMD010000008.1:21093556-21175821 GCA_030144725.1 Haematococcus lacustris | reverse complement strand
GCAGGCTTTGCCAAGATTGCAGTATCGCTCATCCCTAAGGACACAAGGCAATCGATTATTGCTTCCCCAAGCGGGATCAGCACTCACGATAAACAAGGACCGGTCGCGATTGGACCGACCATAGCTCGTTGGAAAGAGGAGTAGAAGGCCGTTCGAACGGTACAAGTCTTCCGTAACTCCGTGCATACGTTGCGACGCAGTTGGTCCGCGGCTTTCTCAACCAAGCAATCTGTGCAGATGTCGGTTGTCCTTAATCTGCACAGCTGCTGATAGTCGACATCTGCACAGATGCAGGCGATGTCGACATCTGTGCAGCTGCGGAAAGTCGACATCTGCACAGATGTCGTATACCGCGACCAACATCTGTGCATCTGCTGACGACGACATCTGCACAGATGTCGACTATTACATTTAGTGCTTGGCTGTGCAGATGTCGTGACCGACATCTGTGCAGCTGCTGACAACGACATCTGCACAGATGTCGACTATTACATTCGAGCCTTGGCTGTGCAGATGTTGTCTATAGCATCTGCACAGATGTCGACTATTACATTCGCGGCTTGGCTGTGCAGATGTCGTGGCTTCATCTGCACAGATGTCGACTATTTCATCGACTCTTACATCCGCAAAACACATGCATTGACACCCAAAACACCCCGCAACACCTCGCTACACCCCCGCAAAACACATGTATTGACCACCAAACACCCCGCAACACCTCGCTACACCCCCGCAAAACACATGTATTGACACCCAAACATCCCGCAACATCCCCGCAAAACACATGTATTGACCACCAAACACCCCGCAACACCTTGCTACACCCCCGCAAAACACATGTATTGACGACCAAACACCCCGCAACACCTCGCTACACCCCCGCAAAACACACGTATTGACGACCAAACACCCCGCAACACCTCGCTACACCCCCGCAAAACACATGTATTGACACCCAAACATCCCGCAACACCTCGCTACGGGACTTGCAAGCACATGTCTCGATGCACCATCACTCCACAACACCTCAATATGGAAATGCTAAGCACATGCATTGATGCACCCAATGACCATAACACCTCCCTACAATGTGACAAGGTAGCAACGACACAACACAACAACAAGGTGACACCACACTATCACCATCACCATCACCATCACCATCACCATCACAACACCACGCCACACCACACCTCACCATCACCACACCACACCACAACCCAACAAGGTGACCACACAACAACATCGCAACAAGGCGGCAAGATGACGTGGACAACAAGCACGGGCTGACAACCACCCAAGCGCTGAGCTATCCCTTTTGAGAGGGATGGGTAGGGTCATTGTGGTGTGTGGGCATGGCATGGCCAGGGTGGGCTGGGTGGGCTGCTACTCCAAGCTGCCCGCTCCAGGTTGCCCGCTCCAGGTTGCTACGCCAAGGGTAGGGTAGGGAGAGGGCTGCTACGCCAAGGGTAGGGTAGGGAGAGGGTTGCAGCGTGTGTCGTGGGGCGGGGGGTGGGAAAGGCGGGAGGTAGGTGGGTGGCCAGGCTTGGAGGTGGTGGGACATGGGAGGGGAGGGGAGGGGGAAGGGGGAAGGAGGAAGGGGGGAAGAGGGAAGGGCTGACCGTGGGACCTGCAGTAAACAATGGGTATGTTTGCGGTTAGGCTGGGCATCCGACCACCCATGTGCAAGGGCTGGCCACTCACAGTTTGCTAGCGCCTCTTCCATACCTACTTGGCATCGCCTCCATGGCTGCAGCTCCTGGCTGCTCTTGCGCTCCATGCACTTGCTTCTTGTGGTAGGGTGATGAAGGAGGTGGTGGTGGGGGAGGGAGGGGAGGGCTGGGCTGGGCTGGGCTGGGCTGGGCTGGGCTGGGCTGGGCTGGGCTGGGCTGGGCTGGGCTGGGCTGGGCTGGGCTGGGCTGGGCTGGGCTGGGCTGGGCTGGGCTGGGCTGGGCTGGGCTGGGCTGGGCTGGGCTGGGCTGGGCTGGGCTGGGCTGGGCTGGGCTGGGCTGGGCTGGGCTGGGCTGGGCTGGGCTGGGCTGGGCTGGGCTGGGCTGGGCTGGGCTGGGCTGGGCTGGGCTGGGCTGGGCTGGGCTGGGCTGGGCTGGGCTGGGCTGGGCTGGGCTGGGCTGGGCTGGGCTGGGCTGGGCTGGGCTGGGCTGGGCTGGGCTGGGCTGGGCTGGGCTGGGCTGGGCTGGGCTGGGCTGGGCTGGGCTGGGCTGGGCTGGGCTGGGCTGGGCTGGGCTGGGCTGGGCTGGGCTGGGCTGGGCTGGGCTGGGCTGGGCTGGGCTGGGCTGGGCTGGGCTGGGCTGGGCTGGGCTGGGCTGGGCTGGGCTGGGCTGGGCTGGGCTGGGCTGGGCTGGGCTGGGCTGGGCTGGGCTGGGCTGGGCTGGGCTGGGCTGGGCTGGGCTGGGCTGGGCTGGGCTGGGCTGGGCTGGGCTGGGCTGGGCTGGGCTGGGCTGGGCTGGGCTGGGCTGGGCTGGGCTGGGCTGGGCTGGGCTGGGCTGGGCTGGGTTGGGCTGGGTGTAGGGAAGCCATTGGGACCATTGAACCTGCAACAATTCAGTGGTTGGCAAATAGTCAGGCAAGGTACTTGGAGCCACATGACTGCAAGATAAACTACTCACCATTCGCTAGGGTGGGGTTTGTGTGGGTGCACCCAACTTTGCTTCAAGTGCACCCAGCTTCGTCTCATGCATGGCTCCTGACCGCCTCCGGGCTCCTCCACTCCTCTTCCGCTCCGTCTCACAGGCTTCGGGCTACGTGTCCTAGTCGCACCTCATGCATTTGCCGCATCTTTGCATCGCTGTGTCGCTGCACGTTCTTCCGTTTTCTGTCGCTATATCTTGATCCTATCGCTTAACCTGATGGCATCTGGTCGCCTAAGCGGCTGGCTGGCTCGTAGCTAGCCTTTTGGCGACTTTTGTTGGCAGCTCCTGGCTGCTCATTGCTGCTATATGGGGCAATCTAAGCTCCTTCGCGGTCCCTTGGCTTCCTTCGCGCCACCTTTGCGAAAACTTCATGCAGATATCACACAGATTGTTGAATAATGGAAGAGTCTTGATTCCTTCGCGGTGACTTTGCGTAACCATTATGCAAGCCTTTTCTTCATGTGCTCAGCTGCACTACTTGGCATCTGTGCAGATGTCGAGGTATGCATCTGTGCAGATGTCGACATTGTCGGCATCTGTGCAGATGTCGCCCTTCAAGTATAACCGGCATCTGCACAGATCTCGCCATTTTCTGCATCTGCACAGATTTAATAACCGGCACCTGCACAGATGTCGCCCTTACAAGCATCTGCACAGATTTAATAGCCGGCATCTGCACAGATGTCGCCTTTTAATGCATCTGCACAGACTTATTAACCGGCATCTGCACAGATGTCGCCTTTTAATGAATCTGCACAGATTTAATAACCGGCATCTGCACAGATGTCGCCTTTTAATGCATCTGCACAGATTTAATAACCGGCATCTGCACAGATGTCGCCTTTTCCTAAAGGCATCGACATGCATCTGCACAGATGCCGGGCTCATTTAACCGACATCTGTGCAGATTCCCAAAAAGGGGGGGGTACCTCGCGCGCGGATCGATGTATCTTCGCAACCGCTGCGAGTTAGGACTTCATTCAAGAGCGAGGTCCCCCTTAAACTCAACGCTCTATCGTTCTATCGGAGCAGAAAGTCCTTCCGATGCAAAAAAGACCCTCGCGTCGGCCTTATTTATCGTGAGTGAGGCGACGAGTAGTTGGCAAGGCTTGGCTGGTGGCCGCCACAGAGGAGGGCGTGTTGCACGCTAGTGGTGGTAGGTTGCTTCGGCTGGCAATCGAGCGATGTGCGATGTGTCTTGGCGCCTCGTGGCTTGCAGGTTTGCCGGCTTGCACGCTCGCAGGCTTGCAGGATCTGGACTGCACTCGTACACTATGCCAGGTGCGATGTCGCAGTGCGGTGCAGCCGCCAATTTCGTGGCAGCAGTCATGCAACACAAGTCGCGCTTCATCTTTATGGCGTTACGTTCCAACACATTCATGTTGCCTGCCTGATTGCAGATGAGCGTCGTGGGTGCGTCCTTCATCAGTGTGGTGGGTGCTCTTGTGCCCATGTCCCCTTGTGCGCATGTTGTTGTTGTGCAGCGGTGCAGCAGCCTCTTGACAGTGGTGTGGCAATGGAGCAGTGGTGCAAGCCAGGATCAGCAGCCACGAGGCCGTAGCAGCTTGGTGGCAGCCAACTTACATGCGGGAGCCAGCTGACATGCAGCAGCCAGACTCCAGCCTAAATGATCGCAGTAGATGGATGTGATGTATGTAGTTGGATGTAGCAAACACGGAGAAGGTTATTTGTGCTTGTGTTAGACACTGCTGTAAGCATCATGCACGTTCCTACAGTCCCTGCGTCTGCCCCTGCACTCGACCCTACACTCGAGCCCTGCATTCGTCCCTGCACTCGTCCCTGCACTCGTCCCTGCACTCGAGCCCTGCATTCGTCCCTGCACTCGAGCCCTGCATTCGTCCCTGCACTCGAGCCCTGCATTCGTCCCTGCACTCGTCCCTGCATCCGTCCCTGCATCCGTCCCTGCATCCGTCCCTGCACTCGAGCCCTGCATTCGTCCCTGCATCCGTCCCTGCATTCGTCCCTGCACTCGAGCCCTGCATTCGTCCCTGCACTCGAGCCCTGCATTCGTCCCTGCATCCGACCCTGCATTCGTCCCTGCATTCGTCCCTGCATCCGTCCCTGTACTCGAGCCCTGCACTTGAGCCCTGCACTCGTCCCTGCATTCGTCCCTGCATTCGTCCCTGCACTCGAGCCCTGCATTCGTCCCTGCATTCGTCCCTGCATTCGTCCCTGCATTCGTCCCTGCGTCCATCCCTGCGTCCGTCCTTGCGTCCGTCCCTGCGTCCGTCCCTGCGTCCCTCCCTGCGTCCGTCCCTGCGTACACTCGACGGGCCGCCGAGCCTCCGCCTTAGACTTTTTTGACCCGATTTCTTTTGCGCTGAGTTTTTTACACCACAAGCTATTAGCGTGCTAAGTTTCAGCCCGATCGGACAAGGTCGGTCATCCCTGCACTCGTCCCTGCACCCCCCCCTCCATCCCTGCATTCGTCCCTGCACCCCCAACTCATCCCTGCATTCGTCCCTGCACCCCCCCTTCCATCCCTGCACTCGTCCCTGCGCCCCCCCCTCCATCCCTGCATCCGTCCCTGCGTGAACGCCACGGGCCGCCCAGCCTCCGCCTTTGACTTTTTAGACCTGATTTTTTTTGGGATGGATTCCTTACATCACAAGCTACCAACTGGCCGAGTTTCAGCCCATTTGGACAAGGTCGGCCAAAGCGCAGGGAGAAACGCAGGGACTAATTTGTAGGAGTGGATCTCCCCTCTCCCCTCTCCCCTCTCCCCTCTCCCCTCTCCCCTCTCCCCTCTCCCCCCCCGCTCCCCGCTCCCCGCTCCCCGCTCCCCGCTCCCCTCTCGCCGCTCCCCGCCCATCCCATACACCACCCAACCATTACACTCAGGCGTTCCCAACATGGGGTGGTAATCCTCACGCAACGGCAACCCATCAACTCAATCATTTGATGCAACGTTTGTTGCGTTTGCTGCAATGTGGTAATGCGCGTTATATGTAAGACTGGAATTGCCAACGGTGTCATTCGATGCGGGCAGCCACATGTTACCCCGGATGTGTCCCAATCACAGACCGTGGTTAGCTACACTGGTAAGCTACGTCCTTGGCTATCCGTTCATACACAGTTGAAGGTGGGTAGATGATAGAATATGTTGGATAGATGATGTTGGGTAGATGATGGGTAGATGCTGGGTAGATGGTAGACGGTGGATAGAATATGGATGGACTAAGAGGTGGTGGACTGGCCGCAGCAATTGCATTAATGTGGGGGGAGGAGGAGGGGAGGGGCTGGTGTTGGGGCTGGGACCAGGGTTGGGGCTAGGGCAGGGACAGGGGTTGGGGCTAGGGCAGGGACAGGGGCTGGGGCTGGGGCTGGGGCAGGGGCAGGGGCTGGGGCAGGGGCAGGGGCAGGGGCAGGGGCAGGGGCAGGGGCAGGGGCAGGGGCAGGGGCAGGGGCAGGGGCAGGGGCAGGGGCAGGGGCAGGGGCAGGGGCAGGGGCAGGGGCAGGGGCAGGGGCAGGGGCAGGGGCAGGGGCAGGGGCAGGGGCAGGGGCAGGGGCAGGGGCAGGGGGGCAGGGGCAGGGGCAGGGGCAGGGGCAGGGGCAGGGGCAGGGGCAGGGGCAGGGGCAGGGGCAGGGGCAGGGGCAGGGGCAGGGGCAGGGGCAGGGGCAGGGGCAGGGGCAGGGGCAGGGGCAGGGGCAGGGGCAGGGGCAGGGGCAGGGGCAGGGGCAGGGGCAGGGGCAGGGGCAGGGGCAGGGGCAGGGGCAGGGGCAGGGGCAGGGGCAGGGGCAGGGGCAGGGGCAGGGGCAGGGGCAGGGGCAGGGGCAGGGGGGCAGGGGCAGGGGCAGGGGCAGGGGCAGGGGCAGGGGCAGGGGCAGGGGCAGGCTTTGCCAAGATTGCAGTATCGCTCATCCCTAAGGACACAAGGCAATCGATTATTGCTTCCCCAAGCGGGATCAGGCGACGAGTAGTTGGCAAGGCTTGGCTGGTGGCCGCCACAGAGGAGGGCGTGTTGCACGCTAGTGGTGGTAGGTTGCTTCGGCTGGCAATCGAGCGATGTGCGATGTGTCTTGGCGCCTCGTGGCTTGCAGGTTTGCCGGCTTGCACGCTCGCAGGCTTGCAGGATCTGGACTGCACTCGTACACTATGCCAGGTGCGATGTCGCAGTGCGGTGCAGCCGCCAATTTCGTGGCAGCAGTCATGCAACACAAGTCGCGCTTCATCTTTATGGCGTTACGTTCCAACACATTCATGTTGCCTGCCTGATTGCAGATGAGCGTCGTGGGTGCGTCCTTCATCAGTGTGGTGGGTGCTCTTGTGCCCATGTCCCCTTGTGCGCATGTTGTTGTTGTGCAGCGGTGCAGCAGCCTCTTGACAGTGGTGTGGCAATGGAGCAGTGGTGCAAGCCAGGATCAGCAGCCACGAGGCCGTAGCAGCTTGGTGGCAGCCAACTTACATGCGGGAGCCAGCTGACATGCAGCAGCCAGACTCCAGCCTAAATGATCGCAGTAGATGGATGTGATGTATGTAGTTGGATGTAGCAAACACGGAGAAGGTTATTTGTGCTTGTGTTAGACACTGCTGTAAGCATCATGCACGTTCCTACAGTCCCTGCGTCTGCCCCTGCACTCGACCCTACACTCGAGCCCTGCATTCGTCCCTGCACTCGTCCCTGCACTCGTCCCTGCACTCGAGCCCTGCATTCGTCCCTGCACTCGAGCCCTGCATTCGTCCCTGCACTCGAGCCCTGCATTCGTCCCTGCACTCGTCCCTGCATCCGTCCCTGCATCCGTCCCTGCATCCGTCCCTGCACTCGAGCCCTGCATTCGTCCCTGCATCCGTCCCTGCATTCGTCCCTGCACTCGAGCCCTGCATTCGTCCCTGCACTCGAGCCCTGCATTCGTCCCTGCATCCGACCCTGCATTCGTCCCTGCATTCGTCCCTGCATCCGTCCCTGTACTCGAGCCCTGCACTTGAGCCCTGCACTCGTCCCTGCATTCGTCCCTGCATTCGTCCCTGCACTCGAGCCCTGCATTCGTCCCTGCATTCGTCCCTGCATTCGTCCCTGCATTCGTCCCTGCGTCCATCCCTGCGTCCGTCCTTGCGTCCGTCCCTGCGTCCGTCCCTGCGTCCCTCCCTGCGTCCGTCCCTGCGTACACTCGACGGGCCGCCGAGCCTCCGCCTTAGACTTTTTTGACCCGATTTCTTTTGCGCTGAGTTTTTTACACCACAAGCTATTAGCGTGCTAAGTTTCAGCCCGATCGGACAAGGTCGGTCATCCCTGCACTCGTCCCTGCACCCCCCCCTCCATCCCTGCATTCGTCCCTGCACCCCCAACTCATCCCTGCATTCGTCCCTGCACCCCCCCTTCCATCCCTGCACTCGTCCCTGCGCCCCCCCCTCCATCCCTGCATCCGTCCCTGCGTGAACGCCACGGGCCGCCCAGCCTCCGCCTTTGACTTTTTAGACCTGATTTTTTTTGGGATGGATTCCTTACATCACAAGCTACCAACTGGCCGAGTTTCAGCCCATTTGGACAAGGTCGGCCAAAGCGCAGGGAGAAACGCAGGGACTAATTTGTAGGAGTGTGCAGGGATGGAGGGGGGGGCGCAGGGACGAGTGCAGGGATGGAAGGGGGGGTGCAGGGACGAATGCAGGGATGAGTTGGGGGTGCAGGGACGAATGCAGGGATGGAGGGGGGGGTGCAGGGACGAGTGCAGGGATGACCGACCTTGTCCGATCGGGCTGAAACTTAGCACGCTAATAGCTTGTGGTGTAAAAAACTCAGCGCAAAAGAAATCGGGTCAAAAAAGTCTAAGGCGGAGGCTCGGCGGCCCGTCGAGTGTACGCAGGGACGGACGCAGGGAGGGACGCAGGGACGGACGCAGGGACGGACGCAAGGACGGACGCAGGGATGGACGCAGGGACGAATGCAGGGACGAATGCAGGGACGATGCAGGGAGTGCAGGGCTCGAGTGCAGGGACGAATGCAGGGACGAATGCAGGGACGAGTGCAGGGCTCAAGTGCAGGGCTCGAGTACAGGGACGGATGCAGGGACGAATGCAGGGACGAATGCAGGGTCGGATGCAGGGACGAATGCAGGGCTCGAGTGCAGGGACGGATGCAGGGACGGATGCAGGGACGGATGCAGGGACGAGTGCAGGGACGAATGCAGGGCTCGAGTGCAGGGACGAATGCAGGGCTCGAGTGCAGGGACGAATGCAGGGCTCGAGTGCAGGGACGAGTGCAGGGACGAGTGCAGGGACGAATGCAGGGCTCGAGTGTAGGGTCGAGTGCAGGGGCAGACGCAGGGACTGTAGGAACGTGCATGATGCTTACAGCAGTGTCTAACACAAGCACAAATAACCTTCTCCGTGTTTGCTACATCCAACTACATACATCACATCCATCTACTGCGATCATTTAGGCTGGAGTCTGGCTGCTGCATGTCAGCTGGCTCCCGCATGTAAGTTGGCTGCCACCAAGCTGCTACGGCCTCGTGGCTGCTGATCCTGGCTTGCACCACTGCTCCATTGCCACACCACTGTCAAGAGGCTGCTGCACCGCTGCACAACAACAACATGCGCACAAGGGGACATGGGCACAAGAGCACCCACCACACTGATGAAGGACGCACCCACGACGCTCATCTGCAATCAGGCAGGCAACATGAATGTGTTGGAACGTAACGCCATAAAGATGAAGCGCGACTTGTGTTGCATGACTGCTGCCACGAAATTGGCGGCTGCACCGCACTGCGACATCGCACCTGGCATAGTGTACGAGTGCAGTCCAGATCCTGCAAGCCTGCGAGCGTGCAAGCCGGCAAACCTGCAAGCCACGAGGCGCCAAGACACATCGCACATCGCTCGATTGCCAGCCGAAGCAACCTACCACCACTAGCGTGCAACACGCCCTCCTCTGTGGCGGCCACCAGCCAAGCCTTGCCAACTACTCGTCGCCTGATCCCGCTTGGGGAAGCAATAATCGATTGCCTTGTGTCCTTAGGGATGAGCGATACTGCAATCTTGGCAAAGCCTGCCCCTGCCCCTGCCCCTGCCCCTGCCCCTGCCCCTGCCCTGCCCCTGCCCCTGCCCCTGCCCCTGCCCCTGCCCCTGCCCCTGCCCCTGCCCCTGCCCCTGCCCCTGCCCCTGCCCCTGCCCCTGCCCCTGCCCCTGCCCCTGCCCCTGCCCCTGCCCCTGCCCCTGCCCCTGCCCCTGCCCCTGCCCCTGCCCCTGCCCCTGCCCCTGCCCCTGCCCCTGCCCCTGCCCCTGCCCCTGCCCCTGCCCCTGCCCCTGCCCCTGCCCCTGCCCCTGCCCCTGCCCCTGCCCCTGCCCCTGCCCCTGCCCCTGCCCCTGCCCCTGCCCCTGCCCCTGCCCCTGCCCCTGCCCCTGCCCCTGCCCCTGCCCCTGCCCCTGCCCCTGCCCCTGCCCCTGCCCCTGCCCCTGCCCCTGCCCCTGCCCCTGCCCCTGCCCCTGCCCCTGCCCCTGCCCCTGCCCCAGCCCCAGCCCCAGCCCCTGTCCCTGCCCTAGCCCCAACCCCTGTCCCTGCCCTAGCCCCAACCCTGGTCCCAGCCCCAACACCAGCCCCTCCCCTCCTCCTCCCCCCACATTAATGCAATTGCTGCGGCCAGTCCACCACCTCTTAGTCCATCCATATTCTATCCACCGTCTACCATCTACCCAGCATCTACCCATCATCTACCCAACATCATCTATCCAACATATTCTATCATCTACCCACCTTCAACTGTGTATGAACGGATAGCCAAGGACGTAGCTTACCAGTGTAGCTAACCACGGTCTGTGATTGGGACACATCCGGGGTAACATGTGGCTGCCCGCATCGAATGACACCGTTGGCAATTCCAGTCTTACATATAACGCGCATTACCACATTGCAGCAAACGCAACAAACGTTGCATCAAATGATTGAGTTGATGGGTTGCCGTTGCGTGAGGATTACCACCCCATGTTGGGAACGCCTGAGTGTAATGGTTGGGTGGTGTATGGGATGGGCGGGGAGCGGCGAGAGGGGAGCGGGGAGCGGGGAGCGGGGAGCGGGGAGCGGGGAGAGGTGAGAGGGGAGAGGGGAGAGGGGAGAGGGGAGAGGGGAGAGGGGAGAGGGGAGATCCACTCCTACAAATTAGTCCCTGCGTTTCTCCCTGCGCTTTGGCCGACCTTGTCCAAATGGGCTGAAACTCGGCCAGTTGGTAGCTTGTGATGTAAGGAATCCATCCCAAAAAAAATCAGGTCTAAAAAGTCAAAGGCGGAGGCTGGGCGGCCCGTGGCGTTCACGCAGGGACGGATGCAGGGATGGAGGGGGGGGCGCAGGGACGAGTGCAGGGATGGAAGGGGGGGTGCAGGGACGAATGCAGGGATGAGTTGGGGGTGCAGGGACGAATGCAGGGATGGAGGGGGGGGTGCAGGGACGAGTGCAGGGATGACCGACCTTGTCCGATCGGGCTGAAACTTAGCACGCTAATAGCTTGTGGTGTAAAAAACTCAGCGCAAAAGAAATCGGGTCAAAAAAGTCTAAGGCGGAGGCTCGGCGGCCCGTCGAGTGTACGCAGGGACGGACGCAGGGAGGGACGCAGGGACGGACGCAGGGACGGACGCAAGGACGGACGCAGGGATGGACGCAGGGACGAATGCAGGGACGAATGCAGGGACGAATGCAGGGACGAATGCAGGGCTCGAGTGCAGGGACGAATGCAGGGACGAATGCAGGGACGAGTGCAGGGCTCAAGTGCAGGGCTCGAGTACAGGGACGGATGCAGGGACGAATGCAGGGACGAATGCAGGGTCGGATGCAGGGACGAATGCAGGGCTCGAGTGCAGGGACGAATGCAGGGCTCGAGTGCAGGGACGAATGCAGGGACGGATGCAGGGACGAATGCAGGGCTCGAGTGCAGGGACGGATGCAGGGACGGATGCAGGGACGGATGCAGGGACGAGTGCAGGGACGAATGCAGGGCTCGAGTGCAGGGACGAATGCAGGGCTCGAGTGCAGGGACGAATGCAGGGCTCGAGTGCAGGGACGAGTGCAGGGACGAGTGCAGGGACGAATGCAGGGCTCGAGTGTAGGGTCGAGTGCAGGGGCAGACGCAGGGACTGTAGGAACGTGCATGATGCTTACAGCAGTGTCTAACACAAGCACAAATAACCTTCTCCGTGTTTGCTACATCCAACTACATACATCACATCCATCTACTGCGATCATTTAGGCTGGAGTCTGGCTGCTGCATGTCAGCTGGCTCCCGCATGTAAGTTGGCTGCCACCAAGCTGCTACGGCCTCGTGGCTGCTGATCCTGGCTTGCACCACTGCTCCATTGCCACACCACTGTCAAGAGGCTGCTGCACCGCTGCACAACAACAACATGCGCACAAGGGGACATGGGCACAAGAGCACCCACCACACTGATGAAGGACGCACCCACGACGCTCATCTGCAATCAGGCAGGCAACATGAATGTGTTGGAACGTAACGCCATAAAGATGAAGCGCGACTTGTGTTGCATGACTGCTGCCACGAAATTGGCGGCTGCACCGCACTGCGACATCGCACCTGGCATAGTGTACGAGTGCAGTCCAGATCCTGCAAGCCTGCGAGCGTGCAAGCCGGCAAACCTGCAAGCCACGAGGCGCCAAGACACATCGCACATCGCTCGATTGCCAGCCGAAGCAACCTACCACCACTAGCGTGCAACACGCCCTCCTATGTGGCGGCCACCAGCCAAGCCTTGCCAACTACTCGTCGCCTGATCCCGCTTGGGGAAGCAATAATCGATTGCCTTGTGTCCTTAGGGATGAGCGATACTGCAATCTTGGCAAAGCCTGCCCCTGCCCCTGCCCCTGCCCCTGCCCCTGCCCCTGCCCCTGCCCCTGCCCCTGCCCCTGCCCCTGCCCCTGCCCCTGCCCCTGCCCCTGCCCCTGCCCCTGCCCCTGCCCCTGCCCCTGCCCCTGCCCCTGCCCCTGCCCCTGCCCCTGCCCCTGCCCCTGCCCCTGCCCCTGCCCCTGCCCCTGCCCCTGCCCCTGCCCCTGCCCCTGCCCCTGCCCCTGCCCCTGCCCCTGCCCCTGCCCCTGCCCCTGCCCCTGCCCCTGCCCCTGCCCCTGCCCCTGCCCCTGCCCCTGCCCCTGCCCCTGCCCCTGCCCCTGCCCCTGCCCCTGCCCCTGCCCCTGCCCCTGCCCCTGCCCCTGCCCCTGCCCCTGCCCCTGCCCCTGCCCCTGCCCCTGCCCCTGCCCCTGCCCCTGCCCCTGCCCCTGCCCCTGCCCCTGCCCCTGCCCCTGCCCCTGCCCCTGCCCCTGCCCCTGCCCCTGCCCCTGCCCCTGCCCCTGCCCCTGCCCCTGCCCCTGCCCCTGCCCCTGCCCCTGCCCCTGCCCCTGCCCCTGCCCCTGCCCCTGCCCCTGCCCCTGCCCCTGCCCCTGCCCCTGCCCCTGCCCCTGCCCCTGCCCCTGCCCCTGCCCCTGCCCCTGCCCCTGCCCCTGCCCCTGCCCCTGCCCCTGCCCCTGCCCCTGCCCCTGCCCCTGCCCCTGCCCCTGCCCCTGCCCCTGCCCCTGCCCCTGCCCCTGCCCCTGCCCCTGCCCCTGCCCCTGCCCCTGCCCCTGCCCCTGCCCCTGCCCCTGCCCCTGCCCCTGCCCCTGCCCCTGCCCCTGCCCCTGCCCCTGCCCCTGCCCCTGCCCCTGCCCCTGCCCCTGCCCCTGCCCCTGCCCCTGCCCCCTGCCCCTGCCCCTGCCCCCGCCCCTGCCCCTGCCCCTGCCCCTGCCCCTGCCCCAGCCCCAGCCCCAGCCCCAGCCCCAGCCCCTGTCCCTGCCCTAGCCCCAACCCCTGTCCCTGCCCTAGCCCCAACCCTGGTCCCAGCCCAAGCCCCAGCCCCTCCCCTCCTCCTCCCCCCACATTAATGCAATTGCTGCGGCCAGTCCACCACCTCTTAGTCCATCCATATTCTATCCACCGTCTACCATCTACCCAGCATCTACCCATCATCTACCCAACATCATCTATCCAACATATTCTATCATCTACCCACCATCAACTGTGTATGAACGGATAGCCAAGGACGTAGCTTACCAGTGTAGCTAACCACGGTCTGTGATTGGGACACATCCGGGGTAACATGTGGCTGCCCGCATCGAATGACACCGTTGGCAATTCCAGTCTTACATATAACGCGCATTACCACATTGCAGCAAACGCAACAAACGTTGCATCAAATGATTGAGTTGATGGGTTGCCGTTGCGTGGGGCAGGGGCAGGGGCAGGGGCAGGGGCAGGGGCAGGGGCAGGGGCAGGGGCAGGGGCAGGGGCAGGGGCAGGGGCAGGGGCAGGGGCAGGGGCAGGGGCAGGGGCAGGGGCAGGGGCAGGGGCAGGGGCAGGGGCAGGGGCAGGGGCAGGGGCAGGGGCAGGGGCAGGGGCAGGGGCAGGGGCAGGGGCAGGGGCAGGGGCAGGGGCAGGGGCAGGGGCAGGGGCAGGGGCAGGGGCAGGGGCAGGGGCAGGGGCAGGGGCAGGGGCAGGGGCAGGGGCAGGGGCAGGGGCAGGGGCAGGCTTTGCCAAGATTGCAGTATCGCTCATCCCTAAGGACACAAGGCAATCGATTATTGCTTCCCCAAGCGGGATCAGGCGACGAGTAGTTGGCAAGGCTTGGCTGGTGGCCGCCACAGAGGAGGGCGTGTTGCACGCTAGTGGTGGTAGGTTGCTTCGGCTGGCAATCGAGCGATGTGCGATGTGTCTTGGCGCCTCGTGGCTTGCAGGTTTGCCGGCTTGCACGCTCGCAGGCTTGCAGGATCTGGACTGCACTCGAAAGAAAGAAAGAAAGACTACGCCCTCTCCGTCGGGCGTGCATTAAGGGGGGAGAGTAGCCTCGGGGCGTGCCCTTGCTACCCTCCCACCAGAGACAGGGGGTGGGTGGGGGGGGAGGCTTGCCAGGCTACCGGGCGCACCCAGATGCCATGTCAACATCCTCCCTCCCCCGCATAGCTCATCCAGTCGGTACCCTTGCCGTTCGTGTCCATTGTTTGCTTAGTTTTCCCATCTGCTTCGGCGGTTCAGCTTGTCGTCTCGCTGTAACAAGTGCATGTGCTGTTTGTATGGCATGGCGGTGCAGCCACTTCAGCAAGTTGTCGTTTGTGTCATTTACTCCTAGCTCTAGAAGTTGTTTTTGGGTGTGGTCCTTGTAAATTGTGCCACCCACTCCTAGCATGATGTTGATTTGTTTTGCGGAGGCACAATTGATGCCTGGATGGAGTGCTTGGAGCAAGTTGGCGTGCTGCGCGGTCGCTTTGTGTAGTTGCTCTGCTGGGTCGGTGTCCATGCAATACTTTATTTCTATCAGGGTCACATGCCTGTGCCTCGGCGGTATCTGCGTCGCTGGACCTTCATAGGGCCCAGTTGGGGAGACGAGTACTGCGTCCGGGTAGGTAATCCGTCCAGTAGTGGTGGGGCTTATGTCAAGTGCGCGTCGCAGATTTCGGCGTTTTACCTTGTTTGTGGCTGGTGAGGCAGTGTCGCTTTCCTCTTGTAGGTCGCCGACGTCGGTGAAGATCAGACCGGCGCCAAGGGCTCCATCCTGCACGGCTCGGAGGATGGCGCGGCCGGCCACATTGTGGCGGTGCGTTACGAGTTTGTTCGTAGCAGTGCAGCCGGACAGGATGTGTAGAGCGCTGTCCGGCTGGCCGCACAGAGGGCAGTTAGTGTTGTCGCTAAATCCAAAGCGGACTGCGTGTTTTTGGTTGTAGAGAGTGCCAGTTCTGTAGCGCAGAATGCACCTTTGTTGTGGCGTCGTAATGGCCCCATCGCGCCAAAGAAAGTTGCTCATCTTATGCGCTATGAGGGTGATAGACTGCCAGGCCTCATAGTAGATAGAGTCTTGATTGGCCAGTCCTAGTCTATGTCTGGTGTGCATGTGGGTTTTCAGGCAGCCCGCCAGGTCCCCTAGCAGCCGGGGGGGGTGGTCCTCCTTCCCAGGAGTTTGCAGCCAGTGGATGTTGTGGTAGGGATCCTTGCAGCCTGGGATGGTGATATCATGGTTATCCTGTTGTGCTGCCAGTTTGGCTGTTTGGTCGGCATACTCATTTCCAATAATGCCGTTGTGTGCTCTCACCTTAAAGAGATGTATTGTCGTAGGGCTAGCTTTGATTGTTTGTACTATGGTGGTAAGGATGTCCTTGTGCTTGTGCAGATGGAGACGCATGGGTTGGAGGACAGCCATCCTTATTTGAAACATGGCGGTGAGGCTGTCGGTGGCGATGTGTGTGTGCCCTTGGTCTAGTGCTGCCTTGATGGCTGCGAGCTCGGCTCTTGTGATAGTGTTGGTAGCCCCCTCTCCACTGGGGTTGATGGTTTGGTGTTGTTGTGTGCCCTGGGGGTGGTAGATGCCTGCTCCAATGCGTTGGAGTGCTCCTGGTGCTGTGGTGTAGCTGCCATCGGTGTATGTCCATGATTTCCAGTCCCCAACCTTTGATTGGAGGTGGGTGCCGCTCCAGTGGGTATCGGGGGTGTGAGAGGTGGGGGGGAGGGCTGTGGGGGGTGTTGGTGTATCTTGGGGTAGTTTCCTGTAGGTGCCAGCCCCTGTCAAGCTTGTGTGGGCCGGCGGTGGGGGGGGTTGGCGTGTGTTTAAGGGGGGTAGGAACTTCCTACCAGCGAGCTGACTCAAGGCGCCGCGCAAGCTGTCGAGCCATAGTGGGTTCCGTGCTTGCAGATGATGTATTGCGCTCGAGTTGTGAATAAGTACGAGCAGTGAGTGGTGTTTGTTGCTGCAGGTGTACGGTATGCCCCCAGTCCACGCTTGCGGCGGGTCTGGCTGCAGCGCATGGGGTGCGAAGGTGCCAACTTTGGTGCACAGGTGGGGGTGTTCAGTAATCCACCGCATGTATGTTGCGCCGATTGTGCGGCCTTTGTTAGGCAGGAGCATGGCAGTGAGGGCTGGTATGTGTGTTGGGGCTTGCGCTGCGTGTAGGGCGTGTCGCACAGCCAATGTGATGTGTGTTTTGTTGGGTTGGGCGAATGACATGCCTTGGTGCTGGCAGAGTAAGGGGGGGCCCAGTGAGCCGAATAGCTTGTCTCTTTCGCATGGGCTGTAGTACTCTTCAATCAGTGGGCTGCAGTGGAGAGGGGTGGTGTAGCGTTCCTTGGTGATCTCCAGGTGTTGTCTCAGGACGTGGACGATTGGTGTGGGGGTTGTGTGTGTGGCATCAGCAGTTGCTTGGCCATGCCTTGCCAAGAGGCTGGCAAGCTCTGTGGCAAAGCTGGTGTTTAGGGGTGTGGGGGCGTTCTTCTGAGTTTCATTGTACCTAGACAGCAGGTTTGCTGCTCGGGAGGGTGTGATGACTCCCACGCATTTACCATCTGTGTTGTAGACGGCTACAACCTGTTGTGTGATTGGTTGGGGTAAGGCTTGTGTCAGGGCTGTGGTTTGTTGACAGGGGTAGAAGTCTGCATGTCGAAGCCACACTTCGCATCTTCCAGTTGGGCATATATCGAGCTGCGGGTTGGTGGGGAGGACATCGAATCTAACATTCGAGCGTAGCGGGTCGCCATGGCTGGACTGCCATTGTCCACGTGCAGTGTCACTCATGCTTTGTCGCACCAAATCATCGTCAATGTCGCCGTCCTTGCGTGTGCTTGTGAGTGCGTGTTGCCTGGCCTCTATCTCTGTTTTGTACTCCTCCATGTGCTCGCAGAAGTCTGTATGGTGTTTAAGCATGGTCAATGCCTCCGCGCTGGGTTCCCAATGAACCTCTACTATCTCCTCGTCCGCAGCAGCTTTGCGTGCCTCCTTCTCAAGTGGGGCTAGCGGTGCGCACGAGGGACATTCCCATTCTGTGTTGTCATCACAGCCAGGTCGTTCGTTTGGCTTGGCGCAGTTGCAGTCAAGAAGGCACTGCCAGTGGTACGTGCGTTGGCATGTGTCACAGACATACATGTCTGCAGCACCTTCATCATTCTCCCTGCTGTTGGGTGACCAGCATAGCTCACAATCGCAATCGTCATCCTTGAGTTGGCTGCGTGGGTAGGGCTTCACGCTCTGCGGGTGGTAGCCATTCTTGGCGTAGAGGGGGAGGGCCCATTTCTCAACTCTGGACGGGTGCCACGTTACCCAGTGTTGCTGTTGTATGGTGACATCAGTTTCCTCTTTAGGTTTCTGCTTTTGGTGCGTCCTTCTTGCAGCTTTAGGGGGTAAGTCCCGGCCAAGTGTGGTGTTAGTAATCTGCCAGCCAAAGACCTTCTTGATCTTCTCCCTGTGCCTGAACATCTGGTTTAGCATCAATTGGCTGTGGCTGGCTGTGCCCCTTGTGGCTTGGTCCTCCTTCCAAGTGTATAGCTGGGTCGGGTCCAGGTGTGGCAGAGGGATGTCGGTGGCATCAGGTAGGGCTACTCTGCCCATGCTCTTATTGTCGGAGAGTGGGTTTGGCGCTGGCCTCTTGTTGCTAGGTTTTTGTAGGTCGGCTATGGTTGCACCGGTGGGTTGTGTGTTTGTGGTGTGGGGTGGTGGGGCAGCTGTGGACTGTTTCTGAGGCTGATTGAAGAGGTCGGTAATGCGAATGACTTGGTTGGAGGCGATGGAGGCCTGCCAGTTCCACCCCGGTAGTGCGTATGTGCTTTTGTCAGTCCACTGGCAGGCTGTGAGGCCTCCCATGCTCTGGTGCGTCTGCCTGTGTTTCAGGTCAAGGTCAAGGTTGGTGTCCCGGTGGTTCATGATGGCTTGCAGCTGGTCTGGGGTGGGCTCCTCGCCGAGCTGGAGCAGCAGGCGCAGGCGGTTTAGGGCTACAATGTGTTTGTGTGTTGCCCTCCTGCCCCTTTGTTTGGCGAGGACCCTCAACTCCCTGCCTGATATGATGTTGGTGCCTTTCATTCTAACAGCTGGTGGGGGCCAGAGAAGCCAAGTGCAATGAGGGGGCCCACTATGGCACGCATCACTCTAATGTGGTGTTTGTCTAGGGGTTGGGGCACTGATGCTGTGTGTATAGCTTGTAGCTGTGCCAACAGGGGGGGATTTATGGTGGTGCCTTTGTATGCCACTTGCAGGGAGCTGTTGTGGGCGCAGAGCAGCTGGCGAGTGCGCGAGCATTTCTGCAGCTCCTTCTGAGTCTGGTGTCTGGATGGCTTTTGGGCTAGCAGCTGCGAGAGGTATGTGATCTGCATGACAAGCATGGACCTGGTGACCTTGCCGTAGCGGCCCTCCGCTTGGAGTCCTTCCAATAGTGTCTTCACGCAGCGGCTGTTGTATTCCACTGCCAGTGAGGTGCATCCTAGGCCAAAGGTGTCTGTATCTTCACGGATCATGGCGCTAGGTGCGCTGACCCACAGACCAAACCTGCGTTTGATCATGGTGGTGATCATGCTGTCCCATGTTTCTAGGTCAGTGGGCGAGCATGGTGTCACTGGAAAAGCATAGGCTAAGCAGGTGGCCACCGCTGTCTTAACAATGTGGAGGGTCTGACGAGGTGAGGCGTATGATGTGCGGAGGCATTCAAGCCTGGAGCGGAGGGTGTCAGTTATGCGTCTATGCTGGTGCTTCCAGTCCAGGGTCATGGTGATGTTGACACCTAGGTACAGGAAGGGCTGGGTGGGGGAGAGGTACTGAGTGGCCTGCCCTTGCACCTCAATCTGGCCATGGAGTTGGGCTGCCACCTGGGCTGTAGGGTCATTTGTGCCATAGACTTTTGTCTTGGCCTTTTGGTGTAATATGCCTGTTACTTTGGTTTTGCTGCCTGATACTTGCAGGCTGCCCCAAGTGGAGAACTCTGTGAGCTTATGCGCCTGGATCTTAAGGTCGGAGAGGCACGAGGTGAGAATGATGAGGTCGTCCGCAAAGGCTAGGCTGCTCAGTTTGTTTTGATGTCGTAGAGTGTTGTCCTGCTGCTGGGTTGCATCGAGGCAGCCGTGCTCATACCCTCTGCCTCCAACATGCAGCCATCGCAAGAGCGGCTCCATGTAGATTAGGAATAGTAGAGGGGAGAGAGAGTCTCCTTGGATAGTGCCTCGTGTGATAGGAACAGGTTGGCCTTTCAGTTGTGGTGTGAGCTGTACTGTGCAGCTCGCCCCGGTGTAGAGATCTTTTACTGCCTCGATGGCGTCCGTGGGAAAGCCTAGGTCATACATGATCCAGAGTGTCTTATCCTGATCGGTGGTGTTAAAGGCAGAGGTGAAGTCTACGATGAGTGCGTAGATGTCTTGTTGGCTTATCTTGGCGTCTTCAAGGGCCATGACTAGGCTTTGCAGCTGGGTCATAGTGTCTTGGTGCCTGCGGAAGCCTGCCTGGCAGCTACTAAGGACGTTGTGTTGTTCGGCATACTCGTATATTGCCACTGTGATCATACGTGTCCATAGTTTGTAAAGGGTGTTGGCAAGGCCGATGGGTCTGTAGTTGGCTAGGTCAGTCTCGGACCCCTTGTTTTTGTAGATGAGCACAGTGTTGCTAGTCTTCCACCCGATGGGGGTGAGGCCTGTCGCCCATAGGACTGTGAACATGTCGTGTATGGCGGTCGTGATTTCGCCCGGTAGCATTTTCAGTAGCTCGTTAGGTATATCGTCTGGTCCTGGTGCTTTTCCGTTGCTGAGCTGTTTTAGGCAGGTGTGGAAGGTGGCGGTGTCCTGGATCGTGGAGTTAAGCCATGCCCTTTTTGCTCTGTTGCCTTCCAGGTCTGGCTCTTCTCGCTGGGTGGCGCCCGTCTTGAGTGTGAAGCGGTCAATGGCATTGGGCTGCTCCCAAGGTGCCTTTCTAGGGCAGTGTTCTGGTAGGTATGTCCCTGTTTTGCTACCTGTGGCGGCCCAAGTTCGTGTAAAGTAGCGGTCAGCTACCTGCACCAGTTGTGTGGGGTCTGTTGCCAGCGCACCAGTTCTGTCATCGTGGAGGGCTGTGATGGTGTGGCGTTTGTTCGATGGTTGGAAGATGGCCTTGTTTGCTAGCCTTGGTTTGGTGTGAATGAGCTTCTGGGCAGCTGCTCGGTGTCTGTCAGCATGGATAGCTGACTGCTCTTTGTCGTAGGATTGTAGGTCTGTTTTTGTGTGTTTGTAGGCTAGTTTTAGGGCAGTGTGGAAAGGGGTACCGTCTTTGTGGTACATCCGTATGATGTCTAGTGCTGTCTGCTTGGCCGCTGTAGGTATTTTGCAGGAGGGGAGGGGAGGCACATGTGTTAGTGCGTCGGTGATGGTGCTCCCCTTGTAGTCACTCAAGTGGTGCTGTGCATGCTTGATCCATAGGTGGGTGTGCCGCTTGTGGCTTCTAAGTTTGTTGCAGCCTCGCAGCCGGTAGTGCTGTCCTGTGGCATTATGGGTTTTGGTTTGGCAGTTTTCTATTGCCACCTTAAGGCATCTGTCCAGGAGATTGTGCATATGGGTGGCCAGCTCATTCACAAATGTTGGTGCACTGATTCCCTTGATGTGGGTTAGTTGGTGGATAGATTTGGCGCAACTGTTGGTGATGGCTGCATAGTGTGCTTGTGCCGCTGCTTTAGCAGGTCTCAGGGTCAATTGCAGGCTTGCTAGGAGCTGTGGAATGTTGTTGTTCGTGTCTTGGCAGGCTTGCTTGAACTTCTCCTGGTCTTCTTTGCTGACGGGAGTTGTGAGCGCTTTTTTGCAGGTCTGTCTTAGGGTCGGCATTGTGGGTATGGCAGGTATGTGGAGGCCAGTGGACGTGATATCTAGGGCCATAGTAAGGGGTAGGTGGTCACTGAGCCCGCCTCCCCATTTGCTTGCGCAGGCTAGCAGCCGTGGTTTTGCGGGGCTGTTGCGTGTGAGGATGTCGTCAATGCGGCTGTCAGTGCTTTGTGGCTTGCCTGTTTCGTCTGCCTCCTTCCATTGCCTGTGTGTGGCTTTTCTATCTTCTTGTTGCACTGGCTGCAGGTTCTGGGAGTGCAAGAAGGCCCTGTACTCCAAGTCCTGCGGGTAGGTGGTGTTGCTGCTCCTGTCATTGGGCCGCCAGGTGGCATTCATGTCTCCTATCATTAGGGGGAGGTGTGATGTGTGTGCGGTTAGGAGTGTTGTTATGGTGTCTTGCATGGCGTGGCGGGCTGAGGACGCTGCTGCGCTGTGTCCTGATGGCCAGTAGGTACCTATCAGGATGACTGGCGTGGAGTTTATGGGCTGCAGGGTGGCTGTGACCAGTCTCCCAGCAGTGTCAGCGGTGCCTGCTTTGGCTGTGGCTGCCACAGCTATAGAGCGCTTGACAGCTAGGATAGTTCCTGCGGTGTGGTGGTGGCTGTGCCACCAAGTGTAGTCGCGTAGCATTGTTTGCAGCCATCTTGGGGCCATCTTGCTCTTCCTGCCTATCTTGGTCTCTGTGAGTACTAGGATGTCTGGGTTGTCGTCCAGAATCAGCTCTATGACGTCTTGTCTCTTTGTGTAGAGGCCTTGTGTGTTGAGTGTGCTGATTGTGAGGTTGCTGAGGATGGGTATGGGTTTGGAGTCAAGTGTGGTTGTTGGTTCCGTTGTAATGGCAGGCTGGCCTATACAAGCATTGTTGTGGGGGTTGGTGCTGGGCATGGGACCTGGCTCGGAGGGAGTCTTCGGGGAGAGGAAGTTGGTGATGCGGGTTTGGCGCTTGGTGCTGTGGTCGTGGGTGGTAACTCTGATTGGGCGGCGCTTCTTTGTCATGGGGGGCACTTGCTGCATGGGCCTGCTGGGGGGGTTGGGCTCTGTTGCCAGGGGTGGGGATGGGTTGAGGCCAAGGGGTGGGGCTGGGGTTGGGGCTGGGGCTGGGGCTGGGACTGGGGCTGGGGCTGGAGCTGGGGGTGGGGGTGCCTGTCTGCGTTTGGTATGTTTGGTTGTAACGCTCGCGGGGTTGGTTCTCTCGGATCTATGGTTTAGGGCGGTTGTTGGAGCAGGCATTGCTCTGGTCTGGTGTGCTTCTGTGGGGTCTGTGGGGTCTGTGAGGTCTATAGGGGTCGTGTGATCGGCAAGGTGTGCGGCTAGGTCTTGAGGTGTGTAGCCTGTCTGGGGGTCTGCTAGCCATATCTCTCTACGGACGAATGTTGTGTGCTCTACGTTGCCTGCAGTGATGGTCAGCAGGCTGCCCTGTAGGCGGTGCCAGTCAAGGGGCGTGTTGAGTGGTTGTGGTGCGTGGCGTAGCGAGTCAAGCCAGAGCCATCCTTGTGAGGTGTGCCTTATAGCAGTCGCATGGCCGATGTCTTTGCCATTGCTACATGAGAGGAGGATGATTGCGCTTGTGCATGTTGCACCTGTGTCTGTTATTGCACTAAGGATCTTACCGGGTGTGATGCTGCCTCGGGGGAGGGGTTGGGTGGCGGGGTGTAGATAGGTATTATGATGTGTGCGGTGGAGGTAGTGGTTGAGTGTGTCTAATGAGAACTTGCCTTCTTTGTCCTAAATATGGTTTGTGTGCAATGCTCTCACTGCAAGCCCCATGTCCCGGGCTTGTTGTGCTAGTTGTTGCAAGTGGTCCGTCAGGTTCTTACAATGCCTAATGACTGCTTGATGGTCTATCAGCTTGACTCCCATGGCCATGTTGAAGGCATGTACGAGGCAGCAGTGATCATGCTGGCACTCCATGTATGGGGGAAGGAGGGGTTGGGGTGGGTTTGGCAATGTGTACCTGGGTATGTTGTCTTCCTTATGACTTATGATGTGGCATATACCTTCTCGTCTTAGGGCTATGGTTCGTGTTGGTGTAGCTGCTGGGTCTGGTTCAATGACGAATATCTCGTGGAAGGTTGTTTTGTAGAGAGGCGACAGCTCGTGAATTGGTATAGCTGCTTTTCTGGGGCTGTCGGAGTCTAGGAGCTTCCAATGGCCGCCAAGTTTTCTAATTGCCATGCTGTGACCGTCCGTTTTACATAAGAAGTTAAGGGTGGCGTACATTATCGCCAATGCGTCAAACTTGTCGTCGCTCCAGTCCTCTGCGGTGTGAAGTTGGGCGACGCTGGTAAGAGTGAGGCCGAAGTGTGTCTGAAGATAGAGGTGGATAACCTCGTCGCTAAGTGCACCTCCGTCGCCACGTGCAATCGTCCACGCCTTCCTGTCGCCTTCGTCGTAAAGTCTGTCTCGCCAGGCTTTCCAAAAAGTGTTGCTCGGACTCAAGGTGGACGGACCAATTAGACAAGGCACTCAACCAACACACCAATCTAGCTCAAACCATACGCAAGGAAGGCCACATGGTGGAGATTGTACCAATCCTCCTGGGCATAGGGGGCATAACGTATGAAGCACACACATGGCAACACCTCCTGGCCCTGGGGGTCTCACAAGACAACACTACTAAACTATTACACAAGTTAACAAGACACGCGGTGGAGACAGCCCACTCCATTGCAAAGACAAGCTACAGACTCAGGGCTACTAAGAGGGAGGGAGGGTAGGGGGGTCGCCTCGTTCTTGACTTGATTGGTGGGAGCAGGCCGCGCCCCAGGCGGTAGCTCCTCCCTTAATGCACGCCGGTGAATACCGGAGTAGTCTTCTTCTTCTTCTTCTTCCAAAAAGTGTGAAGGTCATCAGGTTTCACCCAATGCTTGCCAGCTGCATTGTTAAGGGAGTGGGCTTGACAGTTGCGACCTATTTGTACTTCGAAATGAAGGGGGTTAGGGTTGGCTCCTGAGTGATGCTCCTCACAGTGGGCTGGGCCGGGGTTAGCTTCAACGTCCCCAGCGGCTAGCAAGAGCCAAGCCACGTAAACAGCCCGGGCGGCAGAGAAGGGGGTTCATGGTGCATGGGGTATTTTCTGTTTCTTTGCTATTCACTGCAACCTGGTAGGTGCAATAGACATGCAGGGTGCTGTTAAACTGGCTGACTGTGTAAGGGTGGCTGCTATTGGCTCCGTGCGTGGAGAGGTGAAACTTGTTGGCCAGCTTGCAGATTACACAAGAGGATGCATGGGTGCCGTCTATCCCTGTCATGAGGTTGTAGCAGGTGGCTCTAACTGTCGCTCTAATACGGGCGATTAGTTTCTTGTGTTTTTTAAAGCAACGTTTGGAATCCTTGATTGTGGGCTGCAAGGGGTGGCTTATGCGTTGGCAGAGTGTGTTCAGCAGGTGCGTGCATATAACAAAGAGCATGAGCATGTTCATTAGCCTGTTATGTTGTTTCATGGTTGTCCCAATGTGTGTGGGTTGTGGTTGTTGGTGAACAGAGGGTTGTGGTTCTTGGTGATGTGGGTTGTGGTTGTGGTGATGTGGGTTGTGGTTGTTGGTGATGTGGGTTGTGGTTGTTGGTGAACAAAGGGTATTGGGTATGACAGTCAGAGCTGGCAGGTGGTAAGGCTTTGCAGCATTGCCCTCCATGTCAGCCTCCATATCAGCATTAAAAGCTTGCATCTTAGTTACAGCTAGCTGGTCGTACCAGGCTGCAACAGTCAGGGCTGGCAGGTGGTAGTAAAGCTGGGCTACATGTCTCTTTCCAGACTGCATGTCAACATGAATGGCTTGCATCCCTGTGTCAAACAGCTGGTTGTGCCTGACTGGCAGGTCATTGTGGATAGCAGTTGT
Source organism: Haematococcus lacustris (assembly GCA_030144725.1). Lineage (NCBI taxonomy): Eukaryota > Viridiplantae > Chlorophyta > Chlorophyceae > Chlamydomonadales > Haematococcaceae > Haematococcus > Haematococcus lacustris. The sequence continues at coordinate 21,150,761 of JASKMD010000008.1, read as the reverse complement.
GTTTGTAGCAGCCGGGGCTGGTAGCTCAGGGTGCTTAAGGTCCTCAAAGTGGGCGTCCTGGGCCACACAGGCGCCCATGCTGGAGGCCGTATTGTTGTTGGCTTTCTTGAGGGTGTATTTTGGCAGCGGTGTGCCTGCAGGTGGTGTGAAAATGTCCGCGAGGGATAGGTTGGTGCCCGCAAGGGCTTGAAGATTAGCGTTGTATTGGGCCAGTGGCCTGGTCGTGACCCTGATTGCGTAGCTACCGTGAGGTTTCCCTCGCACGGTGCCTGGGCGGTCTGACAAGCGGCGGCAAGGGTGGCTGTTGCCACCGATGCTCGCACCGCCCCAGCACCGCCCAGCGCAAATCAGTAGGAATAGCAGAACTAGAGCTAGCTTGCGCCTGCCATCTAGCTCCATCGCTCTGGCTCCAACGACGGCAGTCAACGAGGTCAACTTAGGTGATTCGAAGCTCATTCCAAAGCTCTAAGCTTGCTCTATCACGTCCTATCAACAGGAGAGGGAGAGCTAGCTAGGGTGCTCCGGAAATCCGCGACAAAAATTCAAACCAAAAGTTAAGTGCAAGTGAAGTACCCGGCGAGCCTGCAGCCCACGTTCACCATACACATGCCAGTGCACGCCGAGTTAGGAGCGACACGCAGCGTCGAGAGCCAGGGATAACCATTCGCAACCCAGTGCGTACAAGAGCTGCTGACGGAGGTGCACGACTTCTACAGCACCCGCATAACGCTGGAGGACATTGCTGACCTGCCCAACGATGCAGCCGGATATGTTGCGCGTGCACGCAGCATGCTACAGTGTGGCGAGCATGTGACATGGGCACACCTCCTTGGCAAGCCTGAGTATGGAGCAAACTTGCTTCATTCCACATGCTCTGATTCAAATCGTCGTCACCCGTTTGATTGCGTCGTCAGAGTGCGCTTTGGCGGCATGACCTTGCAGCCTGATGGTTCGTACTTGGTGCGCTTGATGGCCAAGGGCGAGCGTTCACGTTACGACGACGATGTGTGAGAAGGCTGACTCTGTAATAGCTGCGGCTGTAATACATGCGAGTTGAATTGATTCCTATACGGCCGCTGCATTAGCAGTGGTCAAAGCATGCAACACACGCGTCTGTAACCTTACGCGGGCCAATACACATCTTTGCAGCGAAGACTCATCATGATTACCGTTGATATGCCTTTCAATAGATTGACCTCGTTCAAGACGTGACAGAGCCATAGGATCTACCAACTTGGGCAATTGCCCAACAATTGTGAAACCAACTTTTTGCATTTTGAAGCCGGCGCCCATGCGACAAAATTGCCATGAACTTTTGTGCGCGGAGCAAAATAAAGTGTTGTCATTAATTGGGCAATTGCCCAAAAATGAGCAATCCATTGAACCTGCCATAGTATGAAGCATGTGCAACCATCTCCTTGACATATCATCAGTTGACAGTCCACACACATCTTCAGCAATGTGAAGGAGGGTCTTGCATGGGGTGGCATGCACTCCCGTTGCTGAAGCGCTTGCCGTTGGGCAGGTACAAGTCATACTGTTCCTGCAAATGCAAGCAGCGTACATCAGGCTCAGCTTGATTGAAGTGAGCGTGTTCATGTCAAACTATTGCGAGTCTGCAGTCACATGGAGCACACCAACCTTGTTGATTGTGCGCTCAAGATCCTTCTTGTTTTGGTCGCCAGCCACCAAGCGCAACCCACCAAGTGCACCCTTGATATCCTTGACGCTACCATCAGCACGCCGCGCAAAGTGAAAGTCAGGCGCACCCTCCTCCGCAGCCTGCCTGCATGATGCACCAGCAAACATCGCAATGTTTTGACATGTCATGCGCATGTGTGTGCTGATGACATCAGGAGCAGCACAATGCCCAACTACTTACCACATGAACTCAATAGCAGTCCCCAACTGAGATGCGGCACCAATGTCAACCTTGCTCTTGACCTGAATGCGTCACCGCACACAGTACAATTTGCTATAGACCTTGCTGATGGCTGACTGACTTGATGACTCCAGACCCATAACCCAACTCACCTCTACAACCTTGACACAGTTGTCTGCCACAATGATGCCATCATACTGCCTGCTCTGGCCACCTTTGTTCTTTAATTCATCCACACACAACCGGAATGCTTCAGGGTGGTGCTGCATCATGTCTGCCAGGGCCTTCTCAACCACCTCATCCTCCAAGGATTTGGACTGCGTGCTCTGAAACCCCTCTGCATCACTGACCTGCAAGCACATGCTAGATAGCATGGATTAATTGCGTGCAAGCCAATGGCCAATTGCATTTGGACAGAATGACTACATACGCATACGTACCCGCTTGCTTAGTGTTCTGTCAGTCAGGTACCTGCCCCCATCCTCCAAGCGTTCCCATGTGGCAACCACCTGCTTTTTGCCAGTTGGCAGCAGCTGAGTCAAGCTGTTGGTCTGAATCCACCTGTTGAAGTCCTGCTTGTAAAATGACAGCTCCTCCTCTGTCCCAGTGCTGTCAACAAGCACAATCGTCTTGCCTGGGCCTGTAAAGGCTGAGAACAAGTTCATGATGCAGCACATGACGCAGCACATGATGCAGTAGAGTCAGCAGAGAGGTCGGCAGCATGAACCAGAAAAGTTGGCACCATACCACCATGCAAACACTCACTTACCTTCACAAAATGCCTGCAGCAGTGCTGAGCGCACCGCCTGTGGCTGTATACCTATAGCTTCAAGCGTCTGATTGCTGAGCCCAGGAACAAGCACTTGCTTCGCCCCTGTGAAGCCAGCTGCTGTAAATTTAGACAGCACCTCATTCTGCTCTTCTTTGCTGAGCATCGACACGTATTTCGTCAAGTCCTCTGCTGAGTTATTCGCGGACAAGCAGGCTATGCGAATGCATCTAGCAACTCTGCTGCTATGCGTCGGGGCTGGGTTGGCACGGAACACCGGCTGTTGATGGAGCATGCTTCACGCGCACACAGCTGCACAGTATGTACTGAATAGGGAGCAAATCTGCATGCATGGACGGGGCTATTCGCGAAACTTCTGGTATTCTATTTTTCTCAGGTTCTCTACGGTTAAGGTGGTTGAGGGCAACCACCCGTGGCCTGCTGTGCCTGCGACTGCGGCTGTGACTGCGACTGCGACTGCGACTGCGGCTGGTCTGGCTAGCGACAGCGATAACAGCGAGGACGTCGACGGTGGTGGGGAGGAGGGTGATGATGGTCTTGGGCCTGCGCGGCACGGTAATGCGGGTCCTGGGCCTGGCAGCATCCACCCACCCCCATTGCATGTGAGGCGTGAGCATGGCAATTCTGTGCGTGACGCCGTGGTTCAGATGTTGGCTGCGTTGTAAGGCGTCTGCTCAAACTCTCCTCGGCTTCGTGTTTGAGCTTTGTGTCGGGCTGTTGGTGTTTTAAGGGGGGGTGGCTGTTTTGTAAGGCAACTCTTCAGATGCTTCACTGCTTACAAGGTCATGCAGTCATGCCACTCAGGCAAATCAGTAACAGCGTTTTTAGGAATTGCGGCCTGAGATTTGGCACATAGGCCTATGACGTGGTTGTAACATTGGGGTTTGAACGAAAATTCATAAATAAGCCTGGTTGGTGAGATATCGCCAAGGTGATGTATCGTGCCACTCGGTGTGGTACAGTATTGCACAATGGGGTGTAATGCAGTAGTGCACTAGCGACTGATGCAATACTACACCAGGAAAAGCAAATAACATTTTAAGGAAGAACAAGCTCCAAACCATTAAAATAACAATGAATTACCAACATAACTACTTTATTACATCATAAAACGACTAGACTGTATATGGTGCAGTTTTTCACATTGAGGTTTGGTACACTGTTGCAGCATTAGGTATGGTGCAGTACTACACTATAAGGAGTAGCTTTAAAAAGGGGGAACTAAATATTGAATATATAAGTCACGAATTTCGCTGATTACTACGAGATTTCCAACGATGTTGGTGGGCATGGGACATTAGTCTCATTCCGAGGCGAACCGTGTACAAAAAACACCCCCTTAGTTCCGTTTTCATGCGTTATAATAGTTAATAGCCTGCTATTTAAGAGACTTAGTTCCCTATTATGCTCTTAAAAACGCGGGACGCGGACCATTTTAGAAAAGTGCATAGCTGGTTCAAACTGGCTACCGTTGCAAGTCGCGTATGGTGCTACCACGCCCCGCCCTTCGCTCCAAAACAAAGTGTTGCTCCAGAAGTGCGGCTTCGCCGCACAGAATGTAGCCACAACGCACCTAAAACGGAACTAAATTAGATAGTGGAAGCGCCCGGGGCGTTTTAGGCCCCCAAAAACGCTCGGCCTCGGCAATGGAGCGTAACAGCTCGAGACCGAAGCCAGGAGCCGCGGAGTCGCTACGCTCCGCGGCTGCTGGCTTCGGTCTCGAGCTGTTACGCTCCAGCGCCTCGGCCTCGCGTTTTTAGGGCACCTAAAACTACCGGCGCTTCCACTATCTACTACTTAAAGCCGCTATTTGTGCACTAATTTGCGTGTGGCCCTGCAGCCTTGCACTCGCGCCGATTAAGGGCGGAAGTCGCCTACAACATTTTCACCCGGGAGGCATACCGCAGATTGCCCCAGGAAAGGACGACTCATCGCCGTTGTTGTCATTGAAAAACTCAAAGTCCATGCGATGTTATAACCAATGTTAACATGCAAATTCAGACTGTGGGCACACTTTTTCAGACCATTGACCAGGCCTGATAGGTCTGAGACCGGCCCGTTTCTAACCAGTCGCCGTGCTCTATGCAATGGGACCGCGTGGCAAGCGTAGACAGTATGAGACATATGAGAACGCGGACAGTGAAGACGCGGAGGACGACGGACCTAGCAAAAGCTTGACGAAAAGACCCAGGCAGTCTCCGCTGACGAACAGTGTCGCTGTCTTGCAACAAGTGTACTCAACCACACCCCACCGCGTAAAACCAAATACCAGCAGATGCTACGCGACGGCCTGGAAGCATTTCGAGGTGCAACTGCTTGCTAGCTGGCTGGCTTGCAGGCTTGCAGGCTTGCAGGCCGGGACCTGACCGGATGTTGACCGGCGCAGGCGTGGTGCGTTCAGCAGAAGCTCGACACAGCACTCGAGCACTTGGTCGACAACGCGACCAGGTACATGCTTCACCTCTGCGCTGCGGATACGCGGCTCAAGGAACTGAAGCGCCTGCCCAGCCGCGCCGCCCAGGAGCAAGCAGAGATGCTTCAGCTCGAGAAGGAGCCGCACATCGTAAGTTTGCTCCACAACTTGAAGTGCTTGCTGAGTTGATGTGCTTACTGATGAACTGGTAATGCTGTGCTTGCAGAAGCAGTCAGCCTTCAAGCAATTCCATGCAGGCCTGCAGCAGCAGTACCAGAATGCTAATGCGAAGGTTGGCTTCACCTCCAGTGTGGACATCACACAATGTGCAGCATACAGCCGAGCGTACACCACTGCCTGGAGGCAAATTGCAAACCACGACAAGCAGAGGTGAGCTATGATGTTTGCATGCATCTTTCAACCCCCTGTCCCTAGCCTTCTACACATGCCTTGCAGTGTCCCTGGACACTTCATCAATGGGGGCAAGAAGTCAGCAATCCTGACTAAAGCCGACGTGGCGAAAGTCATGCATGCAACCCTGCCAGCAGTCAATGACGAGAAAGCCATGCTCAGGTGAGGCCTGTCAGCATGTCAGCATGTCACCTGCAGCACTTTGAGCATCACCACTCCGTCTCTCTGCAGGGCTTTGATATCAGTCTTGTGGGTCAATGCAGCCAGGGGTGACAGTGTCAGGCAGTGCCTACTGCAAGGCATGACAGTTGAAGAACAAGACAGTATTGGCCCCTGCCAGTGCTTGAAGTTTGACATCAGCTACACAGCTGGCAAGACAACTGTGGTGAGCTGCCTGCCCCTGCCCCAGCCCCTGCCCCAGCAGCCCCTGACCCTGCCTGGGCCCCTGCCCCAGCCCCTGCCCCAGCAGCCCCTGCCCCCTGCTCCTGCAGGCGGGCTGTGTGGATCATCTCTCCTTCGTCCGGGCCAGCAGTATCTCCTGCTGCCCTGCTCATGCTATGGCGATGTATACGTACAGCAGATTCACAGTAAAGAAGGAGACTCTGCACCTGGATGACCACCTGCAATTCACGCAGCTACCCTTGTTCTCTGGCAGAAACCCACTGCAGTCCATCCAGTACGACTCCATGTATGAGAAGATGGACCAACTGTTTGTGAGCAACGGCGTGGATGTGGCGAGCACTACACATGCCCCTCGCAAAGGCGCGCCCGTGGAGATGGCCAAGTCTGGGTGAGTGAAGCAGCAGCAGCAGCAGGGCAGGCCAGCCCCAGCCCAGCCAAATGCACCACACCTAACTGTTTGTGTGTGTATGTGCATGTACAGGGTGCAGCAAGGGGACATAAAGAAGAACTGTGGGTGGTCCAAGGATGTCGCAGAGCAGCACTACCTCCATGACTCTCTCATGGGGCCCCTCCTGGCCATGTGCGGTTGGGAGTCAGATCATGTCAAGTGGCTTACCACGTTCTACGCGGAGAGGTGAGGCTTGTGCATAGAGGCCTGTGCATAGAGGCCTGTAGCTTGTTGCAAATGGTGCTGGAAGCTCATCTCTGTTTGCCCGTCTGCCTGGTTGCCTGCCTGCCTTGCCAGGTTCGAGATCCCACTGCCTCTTGTGTGGCTCAGGTTCGAGGCTGGGCCCCACCTCTTCCCCATCCTCCCTGCATTGCGAGAAGCCTGCTCTACAGGCAGCAGCCAGACGGCAGACAGCCGTGCCTGCTTCAAAGCCTTGCTGGCAGTCTTTGAGGCATTCGTCACCTTGCTTTGCCAGGACTGCATCTGGCTAGACATGCATGCTCCCAGCATCAGCTCCCGCCACATGGTCTGCACTCACCTCCACAGCCTGCCCAGCTATCACCAGCATCGGGACAAGGCAGCTGAGCTGTACCGAGGAGGGCAGTTATCAGCCAGAAAGCCAAAGGCATTTGATGAGTGGATGCGTGACATGTATAACTTGCAGCTCGCAACCCCTGCCCTGACAGCTGCCTTATCTCGCTTGGATGCCAGGGGGGCAGCAGGAGGGCAGGCCAGCCCTGCCCCTGCCCTCACCTGGGGGGCAGCAGCAGCAGCAGGGCAGGCCAGCCCTGCCCTCACCTGGGGGCCAGCAGCAGGAGGGCAGGCCAGCCCTGCCCCTGCCTTCGCCAGGGGGGCAGCAGCAGCAGCAGGGCAGGCCAGCCCTGCCCCTGCCCTCACCTGGGGGGCAGCAGCAGCAGGAGGGCAAGCCAGCCCTGCCCCTGCCCTCACCTGGGGGCCAGCAGCAGCAGGGCAGGCCAGCCCTGCCCTCCCCCTGGGGCCAGCAGCAGCAGGGGGGCAGGCCAGCCCTGCCCTCACCTGGTGGCCATCAGCAGGAGGGCAAGCCAGCCCTGCCCCTGCCCTCATCAGGGGGCCAGTAGCAGGAGGGCAGGCCAGCCCTGCCCCTGCCCTCACCTGGGGGGCAGCAGCAGCAGGAGGGCAGGCCAGCCCTGCCCCTGCCCTCACCTGGGAGGCAGCAGCAGCAGCAGGGCAGGCCAGCCCTGCCCCCCCCCTGGGGCCAGCAGCAGCAGGGGGGCAGGCCAGCCCTGCCCCTGCCCTCACCTGGGGGCCAGCAGCAGCAGCAGGGCAGGCCAGCCCTGCCCTCCCCCTGGGGCCAGCAGCAGCAGGGGGGCAGGCCAGCCCTGCCCTCACCTGGTGGCCATCAGCAGGAGGGCAAGCCAGCCCTGCCCCTGCCCTCATCAGGGGGCCAGCAGCAGGAGGGCAGGCCAGCCCTGCCCCTGCCCTCACCTGGGGGGCAGCAGCAGCAGGAGGGCAGGCCAGCCCTGCCCCTGCCCTCACCTGGGAGGCAGCAGCAGCAGCAGGGCAGGCCAGCCCTGCCCCCCCCCTGGGGCCAGCAGCAGCAGGGGGGCAGGCCAGCCCTGCCCCTGCCTTCGCCAGGGGGGCAGCAGCAGCAGCAGGGCAGGCCAGCCCTGCCCTCACCTGGGGGGCAGCAGCAGCAGGGGGGCAGCCCAGCCCTGCCCATGACCCTGCTCTGAAGATTGCAGAAGCCCTTCCCATCTCCCCCATGCCATACTCGGTGCAATCTCTACAACAGTGGGGTACTGCCAGCGAGATCATAGCTCTGTGGGAGTCTGGTAGGGGGGGGGGCCCTAGCTTGCGATCTTTGGAGGGAGGGGAAGGGGGGAAGCAGTGGCGCGCCAACAGAGGGGTTGAAGGAAGGCAGGTGGGGAAGAGGGTCAGCGAGATCAAGCAGATAGTGTTGCTGATTGAGTGGTATCTCAGAACCAGGTTTCCTAACATTAGTAGGAGTGTAGCACTGCAACATTTGGACAGAAATACAAGACATATCAAAGCTTGGAGTGGCCTTTTCAGATGGCTGCAACGTGAGAAAAACCCAGCAGCAGCAGGCCAGCAGCACTTGCAGCAGCACCAGCAGGCTGCAGCTGCAGGCCAGCAACAGCTGCAGGCTGCAGCAGCAGGCCAGCAGCACCTGGAGGCTGCAGCTGCAGGCCAGCAGCACCTGGAGGCTGCAGCTGCAGGCCAGCAGCACCTGGAGGCTGCAGCTGCAGGCCAGCAGCACCTGGAGGCTGCAGCTGCAGGCCAGCAGCACCAGCAGGCTGCAGCAGCAGGCCAGCAGCACCAGCAGGCTGCAGCTGCAGGCCAGCAGCACCTGGAGGCTGCAGCTGCAGGCCAGCAGCACCTGGAGGCTGCAGCTGCAGGCCAGCAGCACCAGCAGGCTGCAGCTGCAGGCCAGCAACAGCTGCAGGCTGCAGCAGCAGGCCAGCAGCACCTGGAGGCTGCAGCTGCAGGCCAGCAGCACCTGGAGGCTGCAGCTGCAGGCCAGCAGCACCTGGAGGCTGCAGCTGCAGGCCAGCAGCACCTGGAGGCTGCAGCTGCAGGCCAGCAGCACCAGCAGGCTGCAGCAGCAGGCCAGCAGCACCAGCAGGCTGCAGCTGCAGGCCAGCAGCACCTGGAGGCTGCAGCTGCAGGCCAGCAGCATCTGGAGGCTGCAGCTGCAGGCCAGCAGCACCTGGAGGCTGCAGCTGCAGGCCAGCAGCACCAGCAGGCTGCAGCTGCAGGCCAGCAACAGCTGCAGGCTGCAGCAGCAGGCCAGCAGCACCTGGAGGCTGCAGCTGCAGGCCAGCAGCACCTGGAGGCTGCAGCTGCAGGCCAGCAGCACCTGGAGGCTGCAGCTGCAGGCCAGCAGCACCTGGAGGCTGCAGCTGCAGGCCAGCAGCACCTGGAGGCTGCAGCTGCAGGCCAGCAGCACCAGCAGGCTGCAGCAGCAGGCCAGCAGCACCAGCAGGCTGCAGCTGCAGGCCAGCAGCACCTGGAGGCTGCAGCTGCAGGCCAGCAGCACCTGGAGGCTGCAGCTGCAGGCCAGCAGCACCAGCAGGCTGCAGCTGCAGGCCAGCAACAGCTGCAGGCTGCAGCAGCAGGCCAGCAGCACCTGGAGGCTGCAGCTGCAGGCCAGCAGCACCTGGAGGCTGCAGCTGCAGGCCAGCAGCACCTGGAGGCTGCAGCTGCAGGCCAGCAGCACCTGGAGGCTGCAGCTGCAGGCCAGCAGCACCAGCAGGCTGCAGCAGCAGGCCAGCAGCACCAGCAGGCTGCAGCTGCAGGCCAGCAGCACCTGGAGGCTGCAGCTGCAGGCCAGCAGCATCTGGAGGCTGCAGCTGCAGGCCAGCAGCACCTGGAGGCTGCAGCTGCAGGCCAGCAGCACCAGCAGGCTGCAGCTGCAGGCCAGCAACAGCTGCAGGCTGCAGCAGCAGGCCAGCAGCACCAGCAGGCTGCAGCTGCAGGCCAGCAGCACCTGGAGGCTGCAGCTGCAGGCCAGCAGCACCTGGAGGCTGCAGCTGCAGGCCAGCAGCACCTGGAGGCTGCAGCAGCAGGCCAGCAGCACCAGCAGGCTGCAGCTGCAGGCCAGGGAGCATGTCAGCAACACTTGCAGATTTGTACCCCCACTAAAGGGTCTCAACAGCAGGTATTATCAGCTTTGGCAAAGGTCCTAGCTGCAACAAGCCGGGGGATATCAGTTAGTGCTCTAGCAGCCGCCCTAGCAGCAGCAGCGAAGGGGCCAAGCCCGTCCACCTCCCCTACTGAGGCACCAAGGAGGAGTCAGCAGCCCACATTAACATATCTTCCCACTACAACAGAGGGGGTTGTTAATGCTTTCTTGGGGATGCCAGTAGCCAAGGGAGGTACGTCAGGCCTCCTCAATGGCTGCAGCCTCTTTGTCTGCATGTCAGCGGCGTGCAACAAGGCCAAACCGCCAGGGCTCCGCCACATGGACATGTGGGGGTCCTTCGAGCATCAAGACGTGTTCAATCAGGCCGCGCGTCTCCTCAACGTGCAACTGGGAAGGGTGCGCAAAGGAACACGGGTGAAGGGCGCTGTGCGGCAACCGCAACCTGTTGTGAGCTCGCTGTCGCTGAGCTCGCTACCCACTGCTCCCAGCCAGCCCGCCGGATTCCTGCCAGCTATCAGCTATGGCATTCGTCAGCCCACGTTTATCTAAGTTTGCCTGCATTTGACTTGCATTTGACTGCTTTTGACTCGCATTTGACTGCTTCGCACTGTTCGACGCGCTAGTCCGTGCTTTCGGTTTGCGTAGAAAGCCTTGTAAGCGGTCTGACAATGCTCTGTGTCTCTTAGCTCCGGAGTTTTCTGCAGCTTTCCTGACTGTGCTTTCCCGCTTCCCGCGTATTAGTGTAAGAAAAGGGCGCCGCTGAGCTATGCGCAGCTGAGCTTTCAATTCCAACTCGGTCCAGTCAGCTGTCAAGTCGAGGTCGCGGTCGCTTGGTCGAGGAGCAGGCAGAAAGCAACGGGGAGCAACGGGGGCCAGGAGCGAGCCAGCGACGGGGCCCCGAGCCAGGTCCGAGCTTCAGGCCCCTCACTCGGCCCGTCACACCCTGGGCCTGAGGCCTGGTCCGAGTGGCGTCGCTAACCATTTGAAAATGGAAAAGACCCTGCGCAGGGTCCTGGCGACCCTGCGCAGGGTCCTGGCGCATCGGCCGTTTGCAGGGTCCTGTGACCTTGGGCACGGTCCTAGCGACCCTGCGCAGGGTCCTACTGACCTCATTTGCAGGGTCCTGCCGACCATTTGCAGGGTCCTGCAACCCTGCGCAGGGTCCTGCCGACCCTGTGCATGGTCCTGGAAACCATTCTACAGGGTCCTAATGCCCATTTTACAGGGTCCTGTGACCCTGCGCAGGGTCCTGGTGACCCTGTGCAGGGTCCTGCCGACCATTTTACAGGGTCCTACACACACGCAAATTAGTGCACAACTATCGATTGTGAGGGGGTGTTTTTTGTACACGGTTCGCCTCGGAATGAGACTATTGGCCCATGCCCACCAACATCGTGAAAAAACTCGTAGTAATCAGCATAATTCGTGAGTCAAATAACTAATATTTAGTTACCCTCTTCTAAAGCTACCCCTTATAGTGCAGTACTGCATCATATCAAATGCCGCAACAATGCACCAAACATCTCCGTGAAAAACTGCACCATATACAGTCTAGTAGTTTTGTAATGTAATAAAGTAGTTATGTTGGTAATTCATTGGTATTTTACTGGTTTGGAGAATGTTGTTCCTTTAAATCACATTGGCTCCCATGGTGTAGTACTGCACCTGTCACTAGTGCACTACTACAATGCACCCAATTGTGCTACACTGCACCACACCGAGTGGTACAACACACCACCTTAGCGATATCTCACCAACCATGCATATTTATGAATTTTCGTTCAAACCCCAACCTTACAACCACGTCATATGGCTATGTGCAAAATCTCAAGCCGCGAATCTGAAAAATGCTGTTACTAATTTGCCTGAGTGTAATGCCCATTTTACAGGGTCATGTGACCCTGCGCAGGGTCCTGGTGACCCTGTGCAGGGTCCTACCAACCTCGTTTGCAGGGTCCTGCTACACGTTTGCAGGGTCCTGCCGGTCAACATTAAAGTACATGTCTTAACGTCGCAACACCTCGCAACACGTCGCAAAGGACCTACATAAGACACGTCTCAACGCTAAATCACCTTCCACAAACACCTCGCACACCTTGCTCAAACACCTCGCACAGGTTCTGCATAGTCACTCCTACAAATTAGTCCCTGCATTCTTCCCTGCACCTTTGGCCAACCTTGTCCGATCGGGCTGCAATTTTGACAGATGGTGTTTTGCAGAAAATAAAACATATCATTTTTTGAAAATATTTCTCAGAAAACAATATGTTTTATTTTCTGCAAAACACCATCTATCAAAATTTCAGCCCGATCGGACAAGGTTGGCCAAAAGTGCAGGGAAGAATGCAGGGACTAATTTGTAGGAGTGGTACAAGTCGTTACGTCCATACACCTTGCAACACCACGCAACACCACTGCAAAATGTATGCATCGTCGCCTGAATACCTCGCAGCACCACTACACAACGTATGCAACGACGCCCGAACACCTCGCAACACCACTACAAACGACATGTATTGCTGATGCTAAGCACATGCATTGATGCAAGGTGACAACACCACACAACAACACAACACAACATCACTACAGCAACAACACAGCGACTCATGCCTTACACACCACTTATGCCATGTGCACAACTACAAGGACTGGCTGCACCTCCTTGCTGTGGGCTAACACCTCATCACGGGACTGCTAAGCACTTTGCTTGCTGCCTATGCCCCATGGCACCAAATCAGGTTGGGCTAGGCTGGGCTAGGCTAGGCTAGGCTAGGCTGGGCTGGGCTGGGCTAGGCTAAGCTAGGCTAGGCTGGGCTGGTCTAGGCTTGGCTCCAGGTTGCCCGCTCCAGGCTGCCCGCTCCAAGCTGTTACGCCAAGGGCTGCTGGGTGCCATGGGGTGGGGGGAAGGACAGGGGAGGGGAGGAGGGTAGGTAGGTGGCAGACTCGGAAGTGGTGGTGGTGGGATGGGGCAGGGAAGGGAGAAGGGGGCAATGGGCAGCAGTGTGACCATCAGACCTGCGGCAGCAAGAGGCATCCTTGCAATTAGGCTTGGCGTTGGGGACAACTCATGTGCAGGGACTGGCCACTTACAGTTATGCTCCATGTGACGCCGCTACCGCCTTGCTTGGAATCACCAAGCTATGCTACACCTGTCATGCTCCAGCTGTCAACAACTGCAAGCAAACATCAGCCAACACGCAGATGAATAAGGACATGCATGACCAGAACTGGGCTGGGTAGGCTGACACCACCAGAGCATGTGCACTCACCTGAAGTCCTGGCTGCCGCTCCAAGCGCCTCCTATCTGCTGCTCTTGGCTGCTGCTCTTGCTTACTGCTCATGGCTGCAGGGGAGGAGAGGGGAGGGAGTAGGGAGTAGGGGAGGGGAGGACCTGCAGCAAAGAAGGGGTCACAAACACATTGGGTGGGGGCTCGCCGCTCATTAGGTTTGTGAGTGGGACCAGAGCATACTAAGCTTGGTCTTACCTGAGTGGTTCCTCCCGGCGTTGGGCAAGAGATAGGGGTGGCAGTGGTGGGCGTACCTTTGTTGATGGGGGAGTGGGAGTGGGAGAGGGGAAGGTGGAGGGGGAGGGGGTGGTTCCAGGTTGCAAGGTAGGATAGGGAGGGGGTGGGTCTCCTGGCTACTGGGTAGGTGTCACAAAGTAGCAATGCCAATGGGCCTACTTGCCCGCGGAAATAGTAAAGTGGTGATTGGGTCGCTCCTTCCTCGCGACTCAACGTCCGTAGCTTCCTATTGGGGATGGTCTCTTGTTGCCCTTGCACCAAGTCCCGTTTGCTCTACGGCTCGCGGTGATCTTTCACCGTCACACTTCGTGTAAACAGATGTTAGGCCTCTCCCGAGTCATGCACTCTGTTACAATCCCCCCGACTTGGCCAAAACCCGTCCTCGGGATAAAAGACCAAGGGAGCTCCATTCCACGAGGTAGCTAGTCTCATGAGGGCTCCGGCAGTGTTGGTGCACAGGATTAGAATCATTGCGTGATCAGCGCGAATGCTCTGGGCGTGTTCGGACCGGTACCGAGTTGTTACGCCGCACCAAGGACGACAGTGCACACATACAGACGGCTAAGGGCATTATCGCTCATGAATGCCCTGCTTACACTGTTTGGGAGGTGCACACATACAGCAACCAGGGTCCTGCTCACACCACGTCTGGTGTGCACATACAGACGACCACATAGTCCTGCTTGCACTCCTGTCCTTATGTCACTGCACTGTGCTCTATGACAATTAACACTGGGGCTTTGCAACAACCACGCAGCTTGTCATGCACTTGTCAAATGTGAAGCTCATGTTCACCATGGAGCAAACACAAATGCTTCGACACCCATGAGGTGCCGGCAGCTACTTCATCTGGCCCGATGAGTAGAGGGACTAGATGATCTCGGGGGTCGGGATCAAAGTACCCTTGTATTCTTTGATGAGATCCTTGGATATGTTCTTGGCAGGTTCCCATAAATCGTGTTCGGGGCCATAGCCAGCCCACCTGACCAAGTATTCAACTCGACCCTTGACGGTCCTATGTTTTAGGATGCGTTCGACCAGGAACCACTGACCGTCGCCCAAGTCAAGGGGAGGAGGGGGTAGGATCATCTCCGGCCCATCTCTGTGGAGCTTGAGCTTAGACACATGGAATACATCATGTATCTTGAACCCATCGGGAAGCTTGACCCTGTAGGCTACTTCAATGATCTTTGCCGTGATAGGCATCGGGCCAATGTACAAGGGTAGCAGCTTAGGAGATCCCGGGTTCTTGAACCTAAGGTGTTTGGTACTAAGAAGCACCTGATTACCCACTTGGAACTTAGCGTCCGTATGGTTCATGTCATAGTACGCCTTCTGCCTGTGCCGGGCAGCATGGATAGCCTGTTTGGCTTTTTCCAAGTTCGAGTAGATGACCTTTGTAAAGTCTCTTGCACTTTCATTTGCCGTGGACTCTAAATCCAGAGTGAGAGGGAGACGGGGGTCGAAGCCACTGTTCAACCGGAATGGCGTTGTCCGTATTGATGTGTGGAAAGAGTTGTTGATGGCAAACTCGATGGGTGCCAGGAACTGATCCCAATCATTAAACTCTGCCCCCACATAATGTCTCAGCATGTCTTCCACTACTTTGTTGACCCTCTCCGTTTGACCATCGGTCTGCGGATGGAAAGCAGTTGACATGCATTGCTTCGATTGCATGATCTTCACAAGTCCTTTGAAGAACTCCCCTTGGAACCTTGTATCTCTATCAGAGATGATGGTCCTAGGCATGCCATGCAGTTTGAAGACATTGTCAAAGAAGAGCTTTGCTACTTGTATTCCTCCACTCTTTTCGGTCATGGCCATTAGGTGTACCATCTTGGTCAACCTATCGACGACCACGAGGATTGAGTCATTGCCAGCCTCGGACTTGGGTAGCTTGACCACAAAGTCCATACTCACACTATCCCATGGGTATTCAGGCACGGGAAGGGGTTGCAGCAAGCCAGCTGCACTCAGGCAAATTAGTAACAGCATTTTTCAGAATCGCGGCTTGAGATTTTGCACATAGCCATATGACATGGTTGTAAGATTGGAGTTTGAACGAAAATTCATAAATATGCATGGTTGGTGAGATATCGCTAAGGTGATGTGTTGTACCACTCGGTGTGATGCAGTGTAGCACACTTGCGTGCATTGTAGTAGTGCACTAGTGACAAGTGCAGTACTACACCATGAGAACCAATGTGATTGAATAGAACAACAATCTCCAAACCAGTAAAATACCAATGAATTGCCAACATAACTACTTTATAACATCACAAAACTACTAGACTGTGGGGGGATTCGCGACTTTTTTGGTATTCTATTTTCTGTTTTCTCCCCAACCGCTGCACTTTTTGGCCGCCCCGCCGACTGGCTGCACCGATGCGAGTGTTAACCATGCACGATTCTCCTGTGTACCAGCTTCTGCCCGGGGAGTGTCTCAGCGTTGCAAATACACGCTGTTAGAAGCCGTCACTCGCGCCGTCAACCGCCCAACGGCGGAGAAAGTTCAAATTTTTCTTAGGCCCCTAGAAAACGACCCGAGTAAACTTGAACTTGCTCGGGGGTTGGGTCGTTGAGATACTCTCGATGTCCCACCTCACGGAGCTGGCTGCACGAGCGTTCGCTTCAGTAGGCTTTAATTTATCCGCCGTTGGGGGCGAGGAGCAAGCCCAATTAGTCGCCCTCTACGTCCAAGCGCTGCAAACGCTGCCAGCGGCACAGCATGTGCAAGCGCAGCAGTCTCAAGCGCAGCTACAGGCGCAGCTTCAAGCGCATGCACGGGCTCAAGCGCAAGCGCAGGCGCTGAGATCTCATTTGGCTGTCGCTGGTGCTGGTGGCAGCCCAATCCCTGCAGCTAGTGTCAGCCCTCTCCTTGCCATCCCGCTTACACCCTGCACCCCGCTTGCCCAAAGCACCCTGCAAGCCCATGCTCACCTCACTCTCAGCAAACGCACGGGCATCATGCATGCTACCTGCATTACCCACCTCCACAGCCACCCACAGCCCATCACCATCACACAAGGCCTGCACATTGATGGAGGTGAAGTGCTTGCGGTTGTGCATGGCAGGCACACCAAAGTCACGATGTGCAATGTGCGTGCCATCAACAACAAAACAACACTGTGGCACGCCTTGACCGGCCATCATGAATTTGGCTGCGCTGACTGTGAGTTGAGCTACAGTGGTAGGCATACTAATCATCCCGCCCAACTGGCTCATGATGGCTGAACAAACAACGTGCACGGCGTCGTGCACCGTTGCATGCCCCCGACCCATGTCATCAGCGACGACTTGCATTGTGGCACCTGAGGCCAGGTACCTGAGGGCCAATGCAAGACGTTGCCCCGCAGTGAGCCGCTGGGTCTTAATGCGGGGGCGCAGCTGAGCTTTGAGCCAATCAAACGTGGCTCGCCCCATTCTGAAGGCGCTGACGTAGTGGCTGTCGTCGCACAGCCACTGGCCATCGTCGGTTCGTGCTTTGAGCCCCGTCTTGTACCAGTCGTGAGATCGAGGACTGATGTCCCACTTGCGCCTGCAGCAAGTACGCAGGCCTTCACCAAGCTCGGTTACCCGCCCTACCCCGCACTGGGTGCCGCACTACCCCCGCCCAATAGCGCACCTACGGGCCTCCCCTCCCTGTTGGAGGATAAGGAAGGCTGCGTCCGCATCAGCATCTTCGTCCTCCAGCCTACGCCGACGCCGACGTTGATACTCATCCTCGCTGTCCTCGCTGTCGCTTGCCAGAACAGCCGCAGTCGCAGTCGCAGCCGCAGCCGCAGTCGCAGGCACAGCAGGCCACGGGTGGTTGGCCCCAACCGCCCCAACCGCAGAGAATCCGAGAAAAATAGAATACCAAAAAAGTCGCGAATCGGGCCTGTATATGGTGCAGTTTTTCACGCTGAGGTTTGGTGCATTGTTGCGGCATTAGATATGGTGCAGTACTGTACTATAAGGAGTAGCTTTAAAAGAGGGTAACTAAGTATTATTTGAATAATCCACGAATTTCGCTGATTACTACGAGATTTTTCACGATGTTGTTGGGCATGGGCCAATAGTCTCATTCCGAGGCGAACCGTGTACAAAAATCACCCCCTCAGAATCGATAGTTGTGCACTAATTTGCGTGTGTTATGGTTTCTTTGTGCTTGACTTGTTTCGTTGACACACTTGGCACCCGCGCACATATGCTGTCACGAAAGCATGCATCCCTGGCCACCAGAAGTGTGAGGCCACTGCCTGGAATGTTTTCTCTAGACCTCCATGCCCACTTGTGGTTGCATTAAGGAGCTCATAGAGGATACCGTTTCTCAACCCTGGGACGTCAGGCACGACCACTTGTTTGTCGCGGTACCATATGCCTGAATCACTCAGCCGCAGGTTCTGCGTATTGTGATCGTCCTCAAACCATGGGTCTTGTTTGTACCCTTCTTGAATGGTCAGGAGCACATTGTATGTGTCATCCGGGGTCTGGGAATTCCTTAGTTCTGTGTGAGTCACCTCAAAAGTAGCCTTGTTCTTTGCAGGCCTCTTGGGTTTTGGCTTCTTAACCACCTCTGCGGGAATAGGCTGTTGCGTCGGTTTCGCAATACCTGTGCCGCTACGTGTCACGGCCATTAGAAGCGCCGTCACTCGTACGGGTGGATAGCGAGACAATGGATCGGCCACATTGATCTTGCCGGGTTTATACTCCCATGAGAGTTGTTTGAATCTCTGTAGAAATTCTGACCATCTGGTCTGCCGTCTTGAGAGGTTAGGCTGTGTTTGAAGGTATACCAATGGGTTGTGGTCTGTTATGACTCTGAACTTCACCCCCTCCAAAAAGCATCGCCATGTCTTTAGAGCATGGACGACTGCCAAGAGCTCACTCACGATAAACAAGGACCGATCGCGATTGGGCCGACCATAGCGCGTTGAAAACTAGAGTAGAAGGCCGTTCGAACGGTATAAGTCTTACGTGAATCCGCGCAACCGTTGCGACGCAATTTGGCCGCGATTGTCTTAACCAAGCAATCTGCACAGATGTCGTATGTCCTTAGTCTGCACAGCTTTTGCTTGTCGACATCTGCACAGCTGCAGGCGATGTCGACATCTGTGCAGCTGCGGGAAGTCAACATCTGCACAGATGTTGTATACCGTGACCGACATCTGTGCAGCTGCTGACGACGACATCTGCACAGATGTCGACTTTTACATTCAATGCTTGGCTGTGCAGATGTCGTGACCGACATCTGTGCAGCTGCTGACAACGACATCTGCACAGATGTCGACTATTACATTCGAGCCTTGGCTGTGCAGATGTTGTTTGTAGCATCTGCACAGATGTCGACTATTACATTCGCGGCTTGGCTGTGCAGATGTCGTGGCTTCACCTGCACAGATGTCGACTATTTCATCGACTCTTACATCCGCAAAGCACATGCATTGACACCCAAACATCCCGCAACACCCCCGCAAAACACATGTATTGACCACCAAACACCCCGCAACACCTTGCTACACCCCCGCAAAACACATGTATTGACACCCAAACATCCCGCAACACCCCCGCTAAACACATGTATTGACCACGAAACACCCCGCAACACCTCGCAACATCCCCGCAAAACACATGTATTGACGACCCAAACATCCCGCAACATCCCCGCAAAACACATGTGTGGACACCCAAATATCCCGCAACACCTCGCTACGGGACTTGCAAGCACATGTCTCGATGCACCACCACTCCACAACACCTCAATATGGCTATGCTAAGCACATGCATTGATGCACCCAATGACCATAACACCTCCCTACGATGTGACAAGGTAGCAACGACACAACACAACAACAAGGTGACACCACACACCACCATCACCATCACCATCACCACATTCAGGTTGAACATGCATCACCATCACCATCACCATCACCATCACCATCACCATCACCATCACCATCACCATCACCATCACCACACAACCCAACAAGGCGACAACACAACAACATCGCAACAAGGCGGCAAGATGACGAGGACAACAAGCACGGGCTGACAACCACCCAATCGCTCAACTATCCCTTTTGAGAGGGATGGGTATGGTCATTGGGGTGTGTGTGCATGGCATGGCCAGGGTGGGCTGGGTGGGCTGCTACTACTGGATCCCACTCCAAGCTGCCCGCTCCAGGTTGCCCGCTCCAGATTGCTACGCCAAGGGTAGGGTAGGGAGAGGGCTACTACGCCAAGGGTAGGGTAGGGAGAGGGCTGCTACGCCAAGGGTAGGGTAGGGAGAGGGCTGCTACGCCAAGGGTAGGGTAGGGAGAGGGCTGCTACGCCAAGGGTAGGGTAGGGAGAGGGCTGCTACGCCAAGGGTAGGGTAGGGAGAGGGCTGCTACGCCAAGGATAGGGTAGGGAGAGGGCTGTCGTGGGGCGGGGGGTGGGAAAGGCGGGAGGTAGGTGGGGTGCCAGGCTTGGAGGTGGTGGGACATGGGAGGGGAGGGGAGGGGGAAGGGGGAAGGAGGAAGGGGGGAAGAGGGAAGGGCTGACCGTGGGACCTGCAGTAAACAATGGGCATCTTTGCGGTTAGGCTGGGCATCGGACCACCCATGTGCAAGGGTTGGCCACTTACTCTTTGCTAGCGCCACTTCTATACCTACCTGGCAGCGCCTCCATGGCTGCAGCTCCTGGCTGCTCTTGCGCTCCATGCACCTGCTTCTTGTGGTAGGGTGATGAAGGAGGTGGTGGTGGGGGAGGGAGGGGAGGGCTGGGCTGGGCTGGGCTGGGCTGGGTTGGGCTGGGCTGGGCTGGGCTGGGCTGGGCTGGGTGTAGGGAAGGGGAGGTTGGGACCATTGAACCTGCAGCAATTCAGTGGTTGGCAAATCATCAGGCAAGGTACTTGGAGCCACATGACTGCAAGATAAACTACTCACCATTCGCTAGGATTGGGTTTGTGTGGGTGCACCCAACTTTGTTTCAAGTGCACTCAGCTTCGTCTCTTGCATGTCTCCTGACCGCCTCTCCAGGCTCCTCCACTCCTCTTCCGCTCCGTCTCATAGGCTTCGGGCTACGTGTCCAAGTTGCACCTCATGCATTTCTTATGCCGCATCGCTGCATCGCTGGGTCGCTGCATCGCTGCACCTCCTTCCGTTTTCTGTCGCTATCTCTTGATCCTATCGCTTAACCTGATGGCATCTGGTCGCCTAAGCGGCTGGCTGGCTCGTAGCTAGCCTTTTGGCGACGATTTTTGTTGGCTGCTCCTGGCTGCTCATTGCTGCTATATGGGGCAATCTAAGCTCCTTCGCGGTCCCTTGGCTTCCTTCGCGCCACCTTTGCGAAAACTTCATGCAGATATCACACAGATTGTTGAATAATTGATTCCTTCGCGGTGACTTTGCTTCCTTCGCGGTGCCTTTGCGTAACCTTTATGCAAGCCTTTTCTTCATGTGCACAGCTGCACTACTTGGCATCTGTGCAGATGTCAAGGTATTCATCTGTGCAGATGTCGACATTGTCGGCATCTGCACAGATGTCGTCCTTAAATTATAACCGGCATCTGCACAGATGTCGCCCTTTTATGCATCTGCACAGATTTAATTACCGACATCTGCACAGATGTCGCCTTTATTAGCATCTGTGCAGATGTCGTCCTTAAATTATAACCGGCATCTGCACAGATGTCGCCCTTTTATGCATCTGCACAGATTTAATTACCGACATCTGCACAGATGTCGCCTTTATTAGCATCTGCACAGATGTCGTCCTTAAATTATAACCGGCATCTGCACAGATGTCGCCCTTTTATGCATCTGCACAGATTTAATTACCGACATCTGCACAGATGTCGCCTTTATTAGCATCTGCACAGATGTCGTCCTTAAATTATAACCGGCATCTGCACAGATGTCGCCCTTTTATGCATCTGCACAGATTTAATTACCGACATCTGCACAGATGTCGCCTTTATTAGCATCTGCACAGATTTAATAACCGACATTTGCACAGATGTCGCTTTTCCTAAAGGCATCGACATGCAGCTGCACAGATGACATGCTCATTTAACCGACATCTGCACAGATTCCCAAAAAGGGGGGGGTACCTCGCGCGCGGATCGATGTATCTTCGCAACCGCTGCGAGTTAGGACTTCATTCAAGAGCGAGGTCCCCCTTAAACTCAACGCTCTATCGCTCTATCGGAGCAGAAAGTCCATCCGATGCAAAAAAGGCCCCCGCGTCGGCCTTATTTATCGTGAGTGCTCCTGCTCACCCGTTGTGTAGTTAACTTCAGCCGGCAACAAGCGCTTGCTTTCGTAGGCGATAGGGTGTTTGTCTTGCATTAACACCGCGCCTATGCCAGTCACAGATGCATCACAGAGCACCTGGAATTCTTTGTTGAAATCTGGCAATGATAACACGGGAGCATTTGATAGAGCGTGCTTGACGCCTTGAAAAGCCTCCTCACATTTGTCATCCCAGCACCACGTTACATCCTTTTTGGTTAGGTTTGTCAGCGGTTCCACCAGCTTGGCAAAACCTTGGATGAACATCCTAAAATAGGTGGCGAGGCCGACAAATGAGCGTATAGCGGCAACATCATTGAGTGGTGGCCAATCTTTAATGCTCTTTATCTTAGCTGGATCAGGACGAATGCCATTGACACCGACTAGATGTCCGAGGAACTTAAGCTCAGACTTCTCAAACTCGCACTTTATCAGCTTGGCATATAGTTCATGCTCCTTAAGGATGCGGAACACAATTTCCAAATGCTTCAAGTGCTCAGCTTTGTTTTTGCTGAACACAAGAATATCGTCGAGGTATACCACGACAAAGTCATTGAGGTAATCCCGAAATATATCATTCATGACCGCCTGGAACGTGGCGGGAGCATTGGTGAGGCCGAAGCTTAGCACTTTGAACTGATAATGTCCATAAGGTGTGCGAAAAGCCGATTTGGGTACATCCTCTGGTTGGATGCGGATTTGATGATAGCCAGACTGCAGATCAAGGCTGCTAAATATTGTAGCACCATGCAGACGGTCGAGCAGTTGATCTATCCGTGGCAAAGGATATTTGTTTTTCACAGTGACCTTGTTCAATGCCCGGTAGTCAATGCACATGCGTAGAGAGCCATCTGCTTTGGTCACAAACAAAACAGGTGCACCATTTGTTGTATAACCGTGCATCATAAGAGATAACGCTCAGGATCACGGTAGGTCAAGGGCATGTAGAGCGTGCTTTCGAAATTTTGCGTCCGTTGCGGACATGGCCTGCGAGTGGCGCTGGTTGTTCAAAGGAGGACGTCGAACTACCTGGGGCCTTCACTTGTGCAACTGGCCATCCAGAGGAATGACATGAAATGAGTGGTGCCATGCCATGTACCAGCATTGTGTGTGCCATGGCCTGTGCCCCTTGCGTATTGAGGACCACGGCATAGTTCTAGGAGTGCATGCAGGAGTGCATGCAGGAGTGCATGCAGGAGTGCATGCAGGAGTGCATGCAGGAGTGCAAAGTTGTTGGGCAAAGTTCTGCAAAGTTGTTGTTGAGTGTAAGGATCCCGCTGCGCTTCACTACCTCTAATGCGCGCTGCTTGCTTATAGTTATTACGCGTGAAGGGGGAGGGGGCTGAGGGGGAACCTATGGCAGTTATCTCCTTAAAATCCCTGCACTGGGCTGTTCTTAAAAGAGCTTGACAATAACTGGGGCGTTAACATGTGCAAGGCAGGCATGGCCAGGTGGGCTGACGAGTCAGGCCCCGAGCCAGTCACCCGAGCCAGTCACGCAACCCCCCCAAAGGCGCTGCAGCGCCCGCCTTGCAGCGCTTGCACACGCAGCACCCACTGGCCCTCCCTTGCCCCTTGACTGCGAGGACCCTGTCATGCTGAGGCAGCTCAAGGACTTCTGCATGTTCTTCGCCAACCCCAACTTCAAGACATGCTACAACCAGCTGCAGCGGCGCTTTGTTCGGCACCGCCACCCCATGCTCATGCCAGCCTTTGAGGACCCCAGCAACCAGGCGCTGCTGGCCAAGCTGCAGGAGCTGTGCAGCATCAACCTGACGGGTGACGCCAACTCCATCGACGCACACTCCGTGCAGCTGGCGGTGGCCATGCAGCAGCATTACTCCAACCCAGGCAAGACCTGACCTGACCTAGACCTGACCTAGACCTGACCTGACCTTATACCTGACCTATACCTGACCTATACCTGACCTATACCTGACCTATACCTGACCTATACCTGACCTATACCTGACCTATACCTGACCTATACCTGACCTATACCTGACCTGCAGAGCGCTTTGTCAAGCTGTACGCCAAGGCTGCCAGGGCCCAGCTAGGCTGGAGCGGGGAGGAGGCGCAGCTGTTCATCAAGATGGCGTGCGGGTATGGCATCAACGCCAACAGCTCGGAGCTGAAGGCCGCCACACTGGACAAGGGCCATGTGGCGGACCTGATAGAGCAGGCCAACAAGCACCGTCGCCTACTGGGCATGAAGAAGCAAGGCTCTCTGAAGGACACCCTGCCCCTGCCCTGCCGCATGCGCCATGCAGTGCATGTGTGCCGGTGGCTAGAGCGGTGGCAGCAGCCCCACCCCCCCCCTGTGCCAGGGCAGCCAAAGCGCGGCAAGAGGCGTGGGGTTGGTCCCCGGACCCTGACCTGCCCACCCCCCTTCACCCTCACCCCCATGGCCAGGGTGGGGGTGCATTTCATCGAGGTGGACAGCAGGGTGCTGCATGGGGTGTGCAGGCAGCTGGGCCTGACCAAGGAAACCCGGGCAGCATTCACCTCAGAGCCAGCACTGAGCCATCACTGGGCCAGGTGGTTCAACACCAACAAGCTTCGAAACAAGGAGTTTGCTTTCGAGAGGTTGGTGGACACAGATGGTGTCAGTGTGTGCGTGCACTACACACGCCCCCTTCCCCCTCCTCCAGCCCCACCTCCAGCTGCCAGCAGCAGCAGCACCAACAGCCGCCCAAGTGCAGCAGCCGCAGCGGCCCATGAAGTGGGACTCCCCCACATAGGCAAGGGCATAGCTGAGATGCGTGAGTTTGTGTTTGACCCAGACACACAGATTGGGGTGGGCATCTACCCCGGCGTCACCCAGGCAGTCAGCGCAGCCTCTGGGGTGTGGGATCCAGCAACAGGCCAGCTCATGGCAGACCAGCTGCGCCGGTGGAAGCTGACCAAGGGCCAGGTGAAGCATGCCAGCGGCCTGAACAATGCCCGCCCTGACACTGAGCGGTGGCTGGCTCCGGTCCAGCCCCACCACCAGCACCTGGCAGCAGCCAGCTCAGCCGGCACTTCCCTGGAGGCCAACCTGAAGCACATCACCGTCACCCTGGCCACCTGGGATGCGGTGTGCGAGGTGTACCTGGACCCCAAGTGGGCACAGCAGCGGCTGAGGCTGTACGGAGCCCAGGACCGGGCGCTGGAGCAGTTCTTCAACAAGGTGAGGGTGGGTGGGTGGGTAGGTGTGTGGGAGGGAGGGTTAGGGACTGAGAGGTGGTGGTCGGGCACGAAACGAAAGAGTACTTGATTGTGCCATGCCTAACCTGGTGTCACCATGTCAGCCACCATGTGTGTGCCTTGTGTGCATGGCTGCAGTTGGAGGAGGACATAGCTGAGGTGTCCATGAAGCGCCATGGGCATGCCAAGCAGCTGGTGGTCTTCTTTGGCGCTGCTACCATTGGCACTGGGGGTGGGTGGGGTGCTGACGCGGTGCTGCGAGCCTGCTGCAAGGTGGTGTGCAGGCCCAGGGGCACAGACCAGCTGTGGGGCAGGGTGGTGCTTGTGGATGAGCACCGCACCAGCCGGGTCAGCTCAGCAGTGCATGGCCAGCAGCCCTGTGAGGAGGAGCTGGACAAACTCAGTGCCACAAGGCCTGCAGGCTGGAAGCCCCCAGCAGGGCAGGTGGAACAGCGCCTGGTGCGCCCAGCCTGGAGCCAGGAGCGTGGCCAGCCAGTGCGGGGCCTGATGTGGTGCCCTGTAGTGGCCCCCCGCAAGCCCCCACAGGCCCCACGCAGCAGCCAGGCAGCCACACAGCCAGCAGCCTCAGAGCCAGGGCCCAGCACTCCCCCTCCAGCCAAGCGCAGCAAGCCGGCAGCTGAGCCCACCAAGGGCAAGGGCAAGGGCAAGGCTGCCAAAGCCAAGCCAGCACCACAGCCAGGCAGGTGGCTGGACAGGGACTGCAATGCAGCGCTGAACATGCAGCGCATTGGGAGAGCAGGTGGCGTCCACTGGAGCTGTGCTACTGGCCAGACCAGGGAGCTCTGCCAGCCAAGGGCAAGGAGTACCCTGGCCTGGGCTACAAGCGGGTGCGAGACGAGCCTCCCAAGGTCCAGGAGCAGCAGCAGCAGCCTGCTGAGGCACAGTAATGTGTGCCCCCTTTGTTGAGCTGTCATCAGCTTACAATTAGTGCATGTTTTGTCATGCCAACTCTACATCATAGCCCTCGGGTCAAGCAATAGTGTAGGTGGTAGGGCGGCTTATGTGCCATGTGCACTGGGTTTACTCCACACAGCCCAATAACACTGTTTGAGTCGGATCTAGTTAGTGGCTGCTAGTGGCTGCTAGTGGCTGCTGGTAGGTACTTCTGATCCGGCTCAAATGGAGGCCCTAGTGAGGGACAAGAGGGCTGACGACTCAGGCGATGTAAACCACCATCATCGGCATGCTTCTTTTCATGCGCGTCATGCAGCCCCCAACCACTGTGCAGCTGCCATAACATCTGCCATCGCAACTCCTTCCTCATCGTTGAGGTGTCCAGCGGTTTCGTCCAGCAAGCTGCCGGGCATCCACGTCAGCAGCTCCCAGTTGAGCCGGCAGGCGGTCTTTGGCACAGCGTTCTCCAGCACCCGCTCCAGCAGAGGCTGCGGCAGTCGCCTAGCGCAATGGGCAAAAGGGAAGGGTGGGCAAGGCATGGCTCCAGACTGGTGGGCAGGTTGTGCACCTTCTTCAACCAGGGACTGGCCCCTAGCATGCCATGCACCTAGCGGCGGTTGCATGAGCGATGTGAGGGGCTGTGTAGACACATGAGGGGAGGCAGTGGAGGCACCCCTGAAGCAGCCCTGACCTGAGGTGGCTGTGGGCACCCGCCCGGCCATGCGCCCCTGCCAGTACCGCCATGCGAGCCGCAGCCCGCCCCTGCACCTCAGCCATGGCCACCTGCAAGGCCGCCAGCTGACCCGGCTCCACCAGCCCTGCACACACAGGCAGGCCACAGCTGCGTCTGGCCAGCAGGCTGGCAGCTTTGCGGCAGCCCATCTGTCTGCAGCCTGCCCCTGAGCAGGCAGAGCTGCAACCCGAGTGAGGTGAGAGGCACATCAGGCTGCCCAGGCATCAGCCTCTGTGTCACGAACAGCAAACCTGATTCGCCCCTACACACAATAGAAGACGACGAGGAAGACATAGAAGAACAAGACAAAGAAGATGATAATTACTCCGCCTGGGAATCAGCCTGCTGGCCCCCCGGCACACACACACACGCACCACCCTGATCCCCATCCCTCTTGGACCCTCCCTGCCGCCCTTCCGCACCCACAGCCTGCCCCAGGCAGCACTGCCCACCTGGGGGTGTGGCCAGGCATATCTCCCGCAGCCCAAGATGTGCCTGCAGGCCAGGGGGCGGCGGCAGAGGAGGGCTGGGCCAGGGGTTCAATCAAGGCTGGGCTAGGGGCAGGGGCTGATGCCATACAGGCCACCAGCCCTGCACGGCTGAATGTGTATGCGCAGCACACAAGACGGGGTGAGGTGTGAACCCAGCCTGGCAGGGCCCACGTCTCAAAAGGGGCTGGAGGTCTAAGTGCACCTGGGCTGACCCGCGCCCCCTCAGCAGCTGCCCTAGTGAGGGACGAGGGGCTGACCTGCGCCAGTTCAGCAAACGCCCTCAGCAGCTGCGCCCACAACGCCAGCAGCTGAGGTGGGCACACCCCCCCTGGGCCTCTCTGTTGCAGCAGCTGGGCGTACAGGCAGGTCTTGGTGAGGGCCAGGCTGATGCGGGTGAGGCCGGGCTGGGACCTCAGGCGCTGCAGCAGCACGCACAGAGCCGCCACCCCTGCGGCTGCCTCCGCCGAACCGCCTTGCCAAAAGGGCACTGCAAAGAGGCAGGGCAGATTGCACGAGGACCCACATACATTCCTGCCCACCGCGGCACCATCGCTAAACCTCACTCTGCTGCATGGCAGTGGTGGCACTGACAGCAGCATGGGGTCCTACCAGGCCTATGCTTCTGCATGTGCCGGGTAACACACGGCAGCCATGTCTTTCGACCCTCAGGTCCCTGACCCACCCAACCCCACCCCCCCAGCACGCCCACCTGAAATGTGCAGTTCCCGCAGCCCCTGCACCTGCTGGCACACTAGCGCCATCCCCGCCACTGCTGCGGGGGACGTCAACAGCACTGCCTGCGTCGGGGGTACCGACCAGTGTGGCAGCACCAGAGCTGCAGCTCCCATTATGGCAGCGTTGCGTGCCAGCGGTGACAGCTGCAAGCTCGCCCTGCCTACAGGGGAAGGGGGTCAGGCTGGCTGGCTGACACAGCTGGCTGGCAGCCCGAGCCAGAGAGTCAGGGGTGATGAGGGCTGCGGCACGGTGAATGAGAGACCCGCCTCGCCCTGCAGCAGCGCCGCACTGCCACTGAGTGTATGAGGTGGTAAGTGTGTAACGGGGCGGTCCTGATGCTGGTCACAGGAAAGGGTGGGTGCTGCCGCCACTGCTGCTGCTGCTGCTGCTGCTGCTGCTGCGGCTGCTGCTGCTGCTGGTCCCCTTCACTTCAATGTTGGATCAGGGGCACAACTTGAAACTGTCAAGTGGCAAGCAAGGCAGTGATGGCGCACCCCCCGCACCTGTATGGTGAGGAAGCTGTCGCAGCCATTGCGAGTGTAAACTAGTGCAAGCTGCTTGCCTTGACATGCTCTCTGGGCATGTAGATATGGAGTCTGTTCCGTTGATGCAGGATTGGCTCGTGCGGCTGTGACTCGCCAAGCGTGTTATGACCGGGTCCCTGGTAGCCCATGTCGGCTGGTGGTTGTGGGGGCCGACAGGAAGAGCCTCAAAGACAGAGATGCATTCAGGCCCAAGGGTGTTCCGACGATGACGGATGCCTGCGCATTCATGCAGTATTGCACTGTAATTCGTCGTCGCTGTAGCATTACTAATGTACCCTTGCGGCAACACACCGCCACAATGTAGCTCCCATGCTTTGTCCGACCCTACGACGCGGCACCCGCATGCCGCACAAAATCGCTCTATGTGCGCATGAGCTTTCCTCTTCATTGAACGTGCCAGAGCCGTATGTATCCGTGGGCAGCCCAAGAACCGTAACAAAGTTTGTTGGTGGTTTGTAACAAAGAAGTACGTAGCATGTAACATAGAACTGATATGGCGCTGTAAGGGATAGGGGATGCAACGAAGCAGGCAGCATAAACGTAACCGTGATGCCTCGGACAGTGAAGTTGACCGTGAGCTCGACGTCCAGCCTGAACCAAGCCAGGCGCAGCAGAACAAGAAGGCTTGTGGTGAAGCGCGCTGGGCACGTCGCAAGAATAATACATGGCACGCCAAGAAGTACAAACTGCATACAGTGATTACCGGTGTGCGCTCCTCAATTAGAGGTGGGAGCGGTCGTGGCGTCCGAAGTGGTCGAGGTGCGGCTCGTCACGCAAATCAAGGCCGTGGCGGAGGCCTGCAGCATGAGGACGCTGCTCGGGAGCTTGTTCTTGGGCCTCATGGTGCGCGGCTGGTAAACGCGGGTGTCTGTGCTTCCGGACGGCCAGGAGGCCTTTGAAACAATTCCTGCCGAGGCCGCGGTCATCCCCAACCTGGCTGAGCCGAACCTGTACCTGCAGCTGTGTCGCTGAATGCCTCCTGTCAGCGAGCAGTCCCGGCTCAGCGAGCTTGTGCAGGATGTGTTGACCGCGTACCCGGATCTCCGCGCCCGCCTCGACGCCGCAGGCTTGAGCACCAGCGCCGCTTTGGGCTGCCCTTGGGTGGCAGGCCAGCCTGGACTGAGCGTCAGCGCAGCTGGTTGGCGCAGAGTGTGCAGGGGAAGGAGGTGACCTGGCTGCAGGGTGTGGGTAAGGGTACGGGTGGGGTGGTGCCTACTGAGGCCATGCGCGATGAGGTGACCAGGCAGCGGAGGTTGCTGGGGCTGCG
Source organism: Haematococcus lacustris (assembly GCA_030144725.1). NCBI lineage: Eukaryota > Viridiplantae > Chlorophyta > Chlorophyceae > Chlamydomonadales > Haematococcaceae > Haematococcus > Haematococcus lacustris. The sequence continues at coordinate 21,121,118 of JASKMD010000008.1, read as the reverse complement.
TCAGGGGGGGGGGGTGGACAAAGCCTGGCTGGAGGAGGGGTCAACCGGGGCAACCTGCTACGCCATGCAGTGGACACCAGCAGACAGCTGGAGGAAGCCCACGCCAGCTGGCAGCTGGACTGGGCGGACTGGCAGGCAGTTGGTCGGCAGCTCAACACCAGGCCCTACCGGCCCCCCTCCCCCTTTGCACTCACACCCGGCTGCAGCTGCAAGGCGCACCACTTCAAGCTGGACACCCAGGCAATCTATGGCCAGATGCGTACTGCTGGCATGCTCCCAGCGGACGTCACCTCCTTGCCCAAGTTCAGGAATGGTGTGGCTGGGCCCAAGGACAGTGAGGTGAGTGAGCCTTGAGCTCCCTATCTATGTCGCCTTGATCTATGTCGCCTTGCAGGTGGCTGCACCCGGTGCCCAAGCTGCTGCTCTTCCCCCCTTTAAGCGAACACATGGCGCTTCCCCTTGACCGTGCCTGGCCCTATGGCCCCAGTCGCCTGAGTGGCAGTGAGGGCCCCTACCCTGACTCCTCTGCGTCACTGTCACCCTGGCCACCTGGCATGCAGTGTAAGAGGTGTAACTGTACCTGGCATTGACTCGGCCCTGTACTGGGCCAAGGGCGCCCGGGCGCGTGTCATGTGAAGTTGTGAGTGAATGTGCACCCTGTGTTGGAGGTGTGCCACTAGCTTGCCTACTACTGTTACAATCAGCAGGCGCTCGAGCAGCATTTCAAAACGATGCCTTCTTGCCAACGAGCTGAATGATCTGAAGTGATTGGTTAAATAGGTTGAGTGCGACCCTGTTATGTCATGTCAAAAACGTGTGACCTGCGTATCAGGTGCATCATACACCTCAAGAATGAGATGACCAAGGTGTGCCATGGAATGCTATGTCTGCGTCAAACAGCTGGTCTTCTGGTGCCGCTGGCAATGGAATGCAGATGCGGTGCTGCCGGCCTGCTGCAAGGTGGCCAGACCTGCGGCGGGGCAGGGTGGCGCTAGTGGATGAGTTCCACACCAGCCGGGTTAGCTCAGCAGTGAATGGACAGCAGGCCTGTGAGGAGCCAACGAAACAAACGGAAGGCCACAAGGCCTGCAGGCTGGAAGCCCCCCGCAGGAAAGGTGGTTCGTTTTTATTGCTCCGCCCAGCACATTATTCCCCTACTAATGCGTAGGGGCTGTGTTATCTGTGATCCGTACTGTTTGTATGAGACAAGCCTCCGGTACCAATACCTATTTTCCTACCCCTCCCCTGTTGGGAAGATCGGTCAATCGATGTTGGCACGAAACACATGCTCTAATGAAAGCAACAGCTTAAGCTTTGCCTATGGCACTTATACTACTGTGCTACAGGCTGCTGGGCTAGGGCCATGGGGGCTCGGTCTCGCAGCTTCTTGAAGCCCAATGCTCGGTACTCCTTGCCCTTGTCTGGCAGCCTTCCTCGGTGTTCTCACCTACACAACTCTAGTGGGCGCCACTTGCTCTCCCCTGTCCGCTGGAGGTTGAGGGCTGCGTTGCAGTCCCTGTCCACCCATTTGCCAAGGTCCCTAGGGGTGGCCTGGTGCAGCTGTGGGCACCACATGAGCCCCCGCACTGGCGCCACGAACCGCTGGCTCCAGGCTGACCGCAACAAGCGGTTTTTGCACCTGACCTGGCTTGGGCTTCCAGCTTTCAAGCCTGGTGGGCTTGCTGCGATCCAGCTCCGCCTCACAGGGCTGGGGGCTGTCCATCGCTGAGCTGACCCTGCTGGTGCGGAACTCATCCACTGTCACCACCTTGCCTGGCACCCTGTCGGTTGGCTTGCCGCTGTTGGCCCTCTCCACCACCTTGCGGCAGGACGTAGCTTACCAGTGTAGCTAACCACGGTCTGTGATTGGGACACATCCGGGGTAACATGTGGCTGCCCGCATCGAATGACTCCGATGGCAATTCCAGTCTGACATATAACGCGCATTACCACATTGCAGCAAACGCAACAAACGTTGCATCAAATGATTGAGTTGATGGGTTGCCGTTGCATGAGGATTACCACCCCATGTTGGGAACGCCTGAGTGTAATGGTTGGGTGGTGTATGGGATGGGCGGGGAGTGGCGAGAGGGGAGCGGAGATAGGGGAGCGGGGAGCGGGGAGCGGGGAGCGGGGAGCGGAGAGCGGGGAGCGGGGAGCGGGGAGCGGGGAGCGGGGAGCGGGGAGCGGGGAGCGGGGAGCGGGGAGCGGGGAGCGGGGAGCGGGGAGAGGGGAGTGGGGAGCGGGGAGAGGGGAGAGGGGAGAGGGGAGAGGGGAGAGGGGAGAGGGGAGAGGGGAGAGGGGAGAGGGGAGAGGGGAGAGGGGAGAGGGGAGAGGGGAGAGGGGAGAGGGGAGAGGGGAGAGGGGAGAGGGGAGAGGGGAGAGGGGAGAGGGGAGAGGGGAGAGGGGAGAGGGGAGAGGGGAGAGGGGAGAGGGGAGAGGGGAGAGGGGAGAGGGGAGAGGGGAGAGGGGAGAGGGGAGAGGGGAGAGGGGAGAGGGGAGAGGGGAGAGGGGAGAGGGGAGAGGGGAGAGGGGGGAGGGGAGAGGGGAGAGGGGGGAGGGGAGAGGGGAGAGGAGGGAGGGGAGAGGGGAGAGGGGAGAGGGGAGAGGGGAGAGGGGAGAGGGGAGAGGGGAGAGGGGAGAGGGGAGAGGGGAGAGGGGGGAGGGGAGAGGGGGGAGGGGAGAGGGGACCATCGAGCCTTGAGATGTTGTGTGTTGATGCCATGTAGCTCAGCGAGTTTGAAGTTGCTGCCACCCCACTGTGGCCACTGACGTTGATATTGCACTACTCCTTATTGATCTTGATCTGCTGTGCTTGATGGCTGCAATGGTTCTTGTATGGTCATGCATCTCCTGCTGTAGGCAGTACTGATAGTCGAGTGCTAACACCACACTCCTCTCCTTATGCATGACACTTTCATTTTCATTGAACATCTGAATGTAAAAATCTGAAGATTCACAAGCCTGCCAATTGCAAGCAAGCATGGTTCAGCAGTCGAGCTGGTCGGACGCTTCACCGCAGCTATATTGGCAGAGCTGGCACGACTACGATGAGCATGCAGCTCGTGGGCCATCGGCAGGACGCAAACTGTGAGGTTACAATGGCGGGGAGCTGACCAACATCGACAGCACATAGTCCACACCGCAAAATTAGAGCAGCTCACTCTGCTACAACCCAACACTCTGTGCTGACGTACAAACTCCACTCAAAAACTCTCAATCGAATGTCATCTGGTGTGAACTAATACAAGGGTTGCCGTGGACGCCCACAGCACACCATATGTTCATTAGTACCCTGCTATCCTGTGGCGTTTACGCAGCAGTGCCACACAGAGGGCACAAGGCTGGCTGCAGCTGCACTACCCCCCTCCTCTGCCACCAAGCATGAGGTGATATACAGCAGCTGGATCACGCCACACAAGTGGCGCCACCTAGCCACATTCTGACAACCACCCTCCCCCCGCCCCCTTGGCCCGGCCCAACCGGTGGCACTGCCCACCAAACCATGAGCCATGCTGCTATGCCTACTCTGCTGCACCTTGCCAGCCGGCATTGCTGCCAGTCACTGTCCTACTGACCTACCAGCACCCATGCCTGCTGCTGCTGCTGCTCACCGCCCATGCCCTGCATTGCGGCGTGACGCAAAGAAGTCCGCTGCCATCTGGCGAAGCGCTGCTGCAGCTGCCTCGCCAGTCTTGTCCACCAGCTTACTGAACATGGAATCCCGGTCAGACAGCAGTGCGCTGGGCTCCGCATTCTCCTTCAGCACACCAGCCTCCATCACCAACACCTGGGGGCCAAGGCAGCCAGACGCAGAGGTTCAGACGCCAGCCCACATTCAGCATGCCCGACCCTCACCGCAGCTGCCATTCCCTCCCGCCCCACCGTGTTCTGCACTGGGCTGCTGGCCTGCGCCCACAGCCAGACGCCGCTCACCTTGTCAGACTCGATGACGGTGTCCAGCCGGTGGGCAATGGTGATGATGGTGCGTGCCATGAACACACGCTTGATAACGGCCTGCACCTCCTGCTCAGTGGCCGGGTCCATGGCGGCAGTGGCCTCGTCCAGGCACAGCACCGGCACCTTGCGCAGGGCGGCGCGGGCGAGGCACACCAGCTGCTGCTGGCCCAGGGACCAGGCACCGGAGCCAGTGCCAGCCACACGGCCGTCCAGGCCACCAGTGCGCTTCACCTGCTCCTCAAGGCTGGCCTGCGGGGGAGAGCAGGTGGCAAGGGGTCAGAACAGGGGCGGCAGGAGTGGGGCCGTACAAGGGGTGGGGTCCGACAAGGGGCGGGGCTGGTGTGGCAGGGTCTCAGGCGCGCAGGACTGGGGCAGAGGGACAGGCGCCACACAGCAGCACAGGTCACAGTAACACGCCAGCACTGCAGGCGCGCACCTGCTTGATGACGTCCCACAGCTCCACGTCGGTGTGCTCGTTGAAGGGATCCAGGTTGGTGCGCACGGTGCCGCTGAACACCACTGGCTCCTGGGGGATGATGCTCAGCCCGCGGCGCAGGCGGCGCAGGGTCATGCTGGCAATGTTGGCGCCATCCACAAAGATGTTGCCCTTCTCCAGCTCAAACATGCGGTACAGTGCCAGCAGCAGAGTGCTCTTGCCCGAGCCTGTGCGGCCGACCACGCCAACCTGCAGGCCAACAGCACAGCAGCAGGTCAATGACATGGCCAGTGTGGATGGCAGCCCATCCCAGGCTGCAGCTGGGGTGCAGGGAGGTGCAGGGCCGCAGGGCCCGTGAGGGTGCATGCACTGCCATGCCAGGGTGACGGCCCAGCAGTGTGGGTGGCACCAGCTGACCATCATGGGCTGGTGGGCGCACCTTGTCATGGTGGGCCAGGGAGAAGGTGACACCCTTCAGGGCGAAGGGGGCAGAGGGCGCGTCTGCAGGTCACCACCAGGCAACACAAGCATGTCACCAGCTGCCCAGGCACACAGGCCCAGCCAGCAGCAGGGTGCACAAGGAAGCCACAGCCCAGGCCACAGCTACCACCCACCCCTCAGGTCTCTCCACACCACCCTGCTTGCTGCTCACATTTCATCCACACGTTGTCAAACACCACGGTGCCACGGCTGGGCCAGTTGATAGGTGCACCGTCAGCGTCCAGGGTGCCGGCCTTGCCCTTGTCCGCAGTCACCACAATGCTCAGGTCCGGCTTGCCACCATTGCCAGCCTCACCACTGCTGGCTGAGTCAGCCTTGGCAGCGCCTTCCACAGGAATCGAGGTGGCTGCGGGGCAGGGAGTGGTAGGGTGGGGTGAGAGCACAGGGCTGGGCTGGTGCAACAGGGTCAGGGCAGCAGGCCAGGCAGGGCGAGGCAGGGCCTGTGCAGCCAGACGCATTGGCAGGCTGCCAGGGTGCAGCGTGGAGGGAGTAGGGCGCTGAGCCACTCACCCAGCCAGCCGATCTTCTCCACGGCAGCCAGGTTGAACAGCGACTCAGCCATGAAGCGCACGGACCAGGTGTAGAACACAAGCATCTGCACAGCACACAGCAGCCAGCAGCACAGTGATCACACGAGGGCACAAGGGGCAGCGGCAGCAGCAGCAGCAGGCAGGCGAGAGACAGGGGCTTGGGGTGCAGCTGCTGACCTGGATGGTGTTGCTGAAGGCCAGGCCCACGGTGGCTGCACCCAGCTCCTCTGCCAGGCCCACGGCAAAGCAGGACACGGCCAGCACCAGGATGGCTCCGTACAGGTCGCACCAGTGCGCCAGCCACAGGTTCAGGGACTCGCCAGTGAACACAGCAGCGTGGTGCACGTCATTCCTGCGTGCAGCAGCAGCCAGTCAGCCAGGGGCACCAGGTCAAGCCAGCCGCCAGGGCGGGAAAGCAGGCAGCCAGTCCCAGCTCCTGCCCTGCTGCTGTCAGTCCCAGCTCCCGCCCTGCTGCGGCTGCGCACCTCTGGATGGCGGTCTGGATGAAGTACTCGGTCTTGTTGAAGGCCTGGATGACGGACAGCCCCTCCAGCGTCTCAGCCACCAGACCCACCAGGGCGCCTGAGGACAGGCAGCAGGGTGCAGAGCAGTGGGCTCACCAGGCACAGGCACCCAGGAAGCTGCCCACTCCTCGCATCCCTGGCCAGCAGGGCCAGCAGGTAGCCCCTGGTGGGGACTGCACCCACCGGCAGTGCTGGTGCGGTGGCCCTTGAGCTTGGTGGCAGCGGGCAGGTAGAACACCAACATGATCAGGGTCACGATGATGAGCACGCCCGCAAAGACGGAGAAGTAGTAGATGGTGGTCGACACCGTGATGATGGTGGACAACATGATCAGGCCTGCGACAGCAACCAACACCATCAGTCAGTGCTGTGCAGAACAGGCACAGCCAACAACAGGCTACTGCTACAGCTGCTGCTGCTGCTGTCTGCAGGCAGGCCAGGCCAGCTGGGCTTGCAGCTCACCGTAGATGCCCAGGTAGTGCAGGGAGTCCACCAGGTTCTCGTCCATCATGTCCTGGTCCTTGGTGAAGGCCAGCAGCAGCTCGCCCACTGGGTTTTGCAGGAAGAAGCCCAGCGGAGCGTACAGGGTGCTGCAGGGGGCAGCAGGCAGGGGGCAAGGTCAGGGGGCAGCGGCCACAGCGCAGCTGCAGCGCTGGTCACGATGCTGTCCCTGCGCCCGGGAGCGTGCCTGACTGTGGCCTTGGTGCTGGCCTGCTGCAGCGGGCCTCACTTGTGCACGGCGCGGGAGTGCAGGCGCTGGCCGGCTCCGTGGGTCCACCAGTGGAAGCCAGCACCGCGGAAGAACATGGAGAAGATGAAGAACAGCACTGGGATGGCGTAGGTGATGATGTAGGCCTGCGCCAGGTCAGCAGGCAGGTCAGCAGGCAGGTCAGCAGGCAGGCCAGCAGGAGCAGCAGCAGGGCCAAGGCAAGGAGCAGCAGGTGCAGGTGCTGAGCAGGCGCGCCTGCGGCTGTGCTGGCCACACAGGACTGGGCGGTGCCACTGCTGTGACTGCTGTGACTGCTGCTGCTGGCCCCAAGGCAAAGACTGTTCATTCTGCCTGGCACTGACCTGGCCAGCAGTGAGGGCGGTGAAGGGGTCGTCAGGGCCGGTGCCCACGGGATTCTTCTTAATGATGCTGTTGGGGTACCACACGCGGGCGTCGCTGGTCCACTGCCTCAGCCACCAATCACTGATCTGGCGGGAGGTCTGGCAGGCCAGGAAGATGAGGAAGGTGATGGTGAACACCGTGCCCCAGCCCGGGGAGTTTGCCACCAGGGTGACCATGGCCTCGTTCACAGTCAGGGCAGTCTTCTTCTCCTTCTTCTTGCCCATGCCGCCCTTGAGGTCGGTCACGCCCAGGTTGAGGGAGCCAGTGCCGGCGGGGCGGGTCTTCTTGGGGGCGTCACGGGGCTGCTCTGCACCGCCAGCCGCTGCCAGCAGGTGGGAGGTGGGCAGCACCTTGGACAGCAGCTCGCGTGCGCGCTCGTTCCAGGGGCCAAAGTACAGCATGCGCCCGTCCTCCATGATGGCCACCTTGTCCATCTGGGGCAGGAACTCGACCTGGTGCGTGATCATGACCACGGCCTTGTCGCGCATCAGGCCGCGCACGCAGTTGCTGAACATGTGGTGAGCGGTGTGGTGGTCCACGGCTGACAGGGCGTTGTCCAGCAGCACCATGTCACTGTCAGCGTAGGCGGCGCGGGCAACGTTCAGGCGCTGGCGCTGCCCTGCACGCCGGCAGCAGCAGCAGCAGCAGCAGCAGGGTCAGGCACACATCTCAGCGGTGCAGGGCACAAGGTGGGGCGCTGGGCAGCAGGGCGAGGCAGTGGGCTGGCAGGAAGCTGGCCTGCTGGTTGGCTGAACTGCGCCTGCCCACCTCCGCTCAGGTTGATGCCACGCAGGCCAGCATAGCTCTGGTCACCCTGTGGCAGGATCTGCAGGTCCAGCTCCAGGGCACAGGCGTGGATGCAGGCTTCATAGTGGTCAGGGTCGAACTCCTTGCCAAACAGGATGCTGTCACGCTGCGGGTTGGCAACACAGAAGGCACTCAGCAGTCAGCGGCACAGCTCAGGGGGCTGGCTGCAGGCAGGATGCGTCAGTGAGGGACACTGCGGTGTGGAGGCTGCCCTGCCCGGTGCTGCGTCTGCCCTGTGCTGCTGCCCTATGCTGCGTCTGGCCTGGCCTGGCCGGTCCGTGACTCACCAGGGTCAGGTTCTGGCACCAGGGGTTCTGGGGCACGTAGGCCACACGGCCGCCGCAAGTGGCACTGCCGCGCAGCTTCTCCATGTTGCCCAGGATGGCTGAGACCAGGGACGACTTGCCAGCGCCCACACGGCCCACAATGCCCACCACCTCGCCCTTCTTGACGGAGAACTCGGGCACAGACAGCGTGAAGGGGACGGTGGCGTTAGGGTACTTGAACTCAGCGTCGCGCTGCACATGGCCAGGACAGCAGCAGCAGCAGCCAAGTCAGGCAGAGGGCAGGGCAAAATTGGGTGCAGGGAGGAAGGCCTGAGGGAGCAAAGTGGTGGGCAGGTGGCCGCCGTGCCTGCTGCTCCTGCTGCTGCATCTCCCTCCCCAAGCCCCTAGCCCCTGGGCAGTGGTGCGACTCACAATGCTCACGCCCGCCATTGGGTTCATGGGCTGGCGGTCCGGCACCTCAGCCAGCAGGAACTCCTCCACACGCTGCAGCGAGGCAAGCATATCTGATGCTGCGCGCATGGCCTTGGGCAGCACCACCAGGGGGAAGCGCAGGATGTTGAACAGGGACAGGATGGGGAAGGTGAGGGTGCTGGTGATGCGCGCCACGTTGACCTCGTAGGCGCTGAAGATCACCAGAGCGGTGGCAGGGGGCGTGGAGAACACCATCCTGCACAACACATCACCAGGGGGGCGCGGGTCAGCATGCGCCACAGCATGCTGCGTGTGGTGGGATGCGGGGGACCAGGCAGGCTAGGTGCAAGGCGTGGGGCAAGTACAGGCACAGCTGGCCCCCACCCTCCCCACTCACATGACCTGGATGGTCTTGATCAGGGCCACACGGAACTGGATGGCCAGCTCACGCTTGCGAATCTGCACACCAGGCAGCAGCGTAGGGGTCAGGCCATGATACCGACCACAAGATAGCAGTCAGGGGCAGCGAGGGCTGCTGCACTCACGTCGCTGACGGTCTTCTCGAAGTAGCGCTCCCAGGCATAGTACCTGCAGGGGCAGGGGCAGGGCCAGCACACCCGCAGCTGAGCAGGGGCCAGCGCTGCTTCAGGCAGCACTGGGCAGGGTCACTGCAACACCCTGTCCACTAGCCTGCACACTGCAAGTGCTGGATGCCAGGCAGCTGGTGGTGGCGCTCACTTGACCAGCTTCATGGCGGGCAGCAGCTCCTGGAAGATGGAGCCTCGCTCCTGGGTGTTGGCTGCGTTGGCCTTCTTGTGCAGGATGATGCGCCAGCCGAACAGGTACTGGCAGGGCATGACGATGAACACCACACCCCAGCCAGGCAGCGCCCACTGCTTGACCAGCACCACCAGGATGGTCAGGATGGCCATGGCCTCAATGGGGGCAGTCCACAGGTAGTGGATGTCCTGGATGCCGTCAAAGATCTTGGTGATGTCACTGGCCACGAAGGACACGGCGTCAGAGGCCATGGCCTTGGAAATGCTGGCCATGGCAAAAGACTTGCGGCAGATGGCGTTGGTGAGGGCGGCGCGCACAGACACGCCCACCGTCATGCAGCCGTACGTCATGCGCTGGAGGGCAATGCCTGCGGCCAGGCACAGCACCGGGCACAGGGGCAATGCAGGAGGGACTGGATCGGCAGCAGTTGAGGCTGACTGCGAGCACCAGGCAGTCTGGCCCATTGAATGTAAGCACCACCAGTACGCAGACAAGGCACGCCAGGTGTGCCAGTCCTGTGGGCAGACGAGGTCTCTGCAGCTCCAGCCACCCACCCAGTACGTAGCCATCCAGGAAGAAGCAGGCGGCCAGCACCCAGCCCTGGTAGGGCTGGTACCACTCAGGGTGCCTGTTCACGTGGAACTGGAGCGTGCGCACGAAGAAGAAGGCGCCCATGATGACGCATACGGACCACAGCAGCTTGAACAGGCCTGCAGGGAGCAGGGGCAGAAGCAGGGCCAGGGGCAGGGTCAGGGCATGCGGGCAGGCAGGTGCAAGTGAGGCAGGCAGGCAGGTGCAAGTAAGCCAGGCAGGCAGGCAGGCAGGCTCTCACCCGCCAGGAACAGGTCCTTGCCATACACAGACATCAAGACCTGGCGCAGCTTGGGGTTACCCTTGGCCACTGCGGCCTCCCAGGCGGTGCGGAACCTCTCATAAGCAACCTGTGGCAGCGAGGCAGCACGCAGAGTGAGCTGGCGAGGGTCGAGTGCAACGCAGCACCTATCGAGCGACGCAGCATGCAGCGCCACGTGACCGGCATAGTAGGGTTGAGCCGCACTAGCACGGCGCAGTGCAGGGCTGGTCAGCAAACGAAGTGACTGATGCGCTTGCAGGATCCCTGCCCCAGTAGCCTACGGCCGAGGCGGCCCGGCAGATTTGCCAGATAGACTTGGTACGAATTCAGGCTCACATCTGCAGTCTGCTCTGGTGGCAGCACGCAGGCCTCCAGGGGCACGTTGTCTTTGCGGGCAGCGGACACAATGGGGTTGATCCATCTGCGAGGTCGCCCGGTACCACGGGGCATGAGTTGCTGCAAGTCGTGGCAAGTGAGTGCCCTGCGCTGCCAGTTCAAGCTCACTTGAAGCTATACTTGTTGAAGAACCCAGCGGTGGCGTCCGACTCGGTATACTTGTTCCCGGCGCCCATACTGGGGCGTTGCGGGTCAAGTGAGGCTGTGCTTGTTCCCTGTGCGAGAGGGATCTGCGGACAAGTGCTGAGACAGCAGATATATCGTCCAGCCTGGGAGCGGTTACGGCAGTTGACCTACTACCGATTCGTGGACCTCCAATCCCGGCGTCGCATGCATCTTATCCTTCCACATCCGCACAACCATTCCATCGCTTCCCGGCACAAAGCCTTTGCTGTAGGCCATCTCTGGGTGCGCCGACACACCGCTGATGTTCATCGAGGCCAGTGTGGCGAGCTGGTGTCAAGGTGTGAGAGCACATGTTAACACACACATGCGGCGAGCCTTATCGTACCCGCCCACGAGCGGATCAGGTGCGTGGTAGAGAGCTGCGAATGAATTGCCCCATCTCACGTTTCCGCTCAGCTGGTCCGCACTGACAGCCGCGGAGCACCGGCAGCACTGCCAGCCGCGGAGACACCTGCAGCCTCCAGCCATTGGCGCCGATGGTGCCGTGAGCCCGTCATTAAGGCTGACTGCCCCGGCGGGCGCGGCCTGGTGACCTGAGGTTGTCTTGAAGTGAGGGGATTGGAGACCTGGAGTTGTCTTAAAGTAAAGACGAGGCCAGTGTGAAATGCACGCACTGTACAATGCCTGCTAAAGGCCAAGCAGCAGGCACAGGTCGCAGCAGGATGTGCTGGCCGGCCGCATGGTTTGCTAGACAGAGGGCAGAGCATGCTGGGGACATGCTCATCAGCATTGCACACTGGAAAGCTGGTGGTCAGGTCTAGAGGCCGAGTTCACGAGGGCACCTGACTATGCAGCCATGCTGGCCATGTATTGCAGTTCAGTGTGTTGTATTGATGTCATTGGTGTGATTCACCACGCCACTGTTACGCCTGCGACAGCGCCTTCCTCATCAAGTAGGGCAACAAGTACCAGCACAAAGAGAGGATGCTGGGACTCTCATGAAGGGGCGCTGTGTAGCCTGCATGGAGTTATGTTCCCACACACATGGCATGGGGCGACTTCCACCGCCACTATTGCCTGGCCCCTGTGACAGTGCCAGCCGCCTAGTTTGCATGGATTAAGCCTCATACACAACCTGCATGGGCGCCTTCCACACACACCACTGTGACAGGGCTGCAGCCTATAGTTGGCATGGCAAACATGCGCTGATGTGAGCTGAAGAGCTCAAAAGGGGGCACACTACTGTGCCTCAGGCTGCTGCTGGTGCTGCTAGGCCTGTGGTGGGATTGGCAATTGGCCTCTAGCCCTTGGCCTTCGACCTTCATGGGCCGGGTTGGCTCGGACTCCTGCTCAGCCTTGGTGCGCTTGGCCGACGGCTGGGCCCATGTTCAGATATTGCTGGCTGTGTTGATGCTGGCTCTATGCTGGGCGGAGCAAGCCCCGGTGGCTCAATGAGCTAGCTGTGGGCCCATCTGGCAGCAGCCCAGCAGCAGGCCCATCTGGCAGCAGCCCAGCAGCAGGCCCATCTGGCAGCAGCCCAGCAGCAGACCCATATGACAGCAGCAGCAGCAACAAGCGCCAACCAGCTGACATAGGCAGTGGCATGGCTAACGAGCGGGCGTTCCTGTTTGACCCAGACACTCAGATGGCATGGGGCTGGACCCTGGGGCCATCCAGGCAGTCAGCGCAGCTTCATGGGTGTGGGATGAGGATGGCTGCCTGGACAGCTTCATCAGGAGCAAGCTGACCAGGAGCCAGGTGCAGCATGACAGCGGCCTGATCCAGGCTCGCCGCAACACTCAGCGGTGGAATGACAACATCAAGCACCTGGAATGACAACATGGAATGACAACATCAGCACCTGTGGAATCGGTGGAATGACAGCATCGGTGGAATGACAACATCAGCACCTGGCAGCAGCCACCCCAGCAGGCACTTCCCTGGTGGCCATCCAGCGGCATGTGGCCGTCACCCTGGCCACTTGGGATGCAGTGTGGGGGGAGTACCTGCATCCCAAGTGGGAAGAGCAGAAGATGAGGCTGTGCGGCGCGCAGGAGAAGGTCCTGGAGCGCTACTTCGAGAAGGTGGGAGTGCCAAGGGTAGGGAGGGAGGGGCAGGGCCAGATGCAGTTGAAGGATGTGTGCCATGCAGTTGGAGGAGGAGGCAGCCATTGAGTCCCAGAAGCGGTGAGGGACCGCAACCAGCTAGTGGTGTTCTTTGGCAACGCAGGCATTGGCACTTGGGGTGGGTGGGGGGCTAAGGCTGTGCTGCAGGCCTGCCGCAAGGTGGTGGAGAGGGCCAACAGCGGCAAGCCAACCGACAGGGTGCCAGGCAAGGTGGTGACAGTGGATGAGTTCCGCACCAGCAGGGTCAATCCAGCTATGAACAGCCCCCAGCCCTGTGAGGCGGAGCTGGACTGCAGCAAGCCCACCAGGCTTGAAAACTGGAAGCCCAAGCCAGGTCAGGTGCAGCACCGCTTGTTGCAGTCAGCCTGGAGCCAGCGGATCGTGGCGCGAGTGCGGGGGCTCATGTGGTGCCCACAGCTGCACCAGGCCACCCCTGGGGACCATGGCAGTTGGGTAAACAGGGACTGCAATGCAGCCCTCAACCTCCAGCGGGCAGGGGAGAGCTAGTGGCGCCCACTGGAGCTGTGCAGGTGGGAACACTGAGGAAGGCTGCCGGACAAGGGCAAGGAGTACCCAGCATCGGGCTTCAAGAAGCTACGAGACCGAGCCCCCATGGCCCTAGCCCAGCAGCCTGTAGCACATTAGTGTGTGTGCCATAGGCAAAGCTTAAGCTGATGCTTACATCAGAGCATGTGTTTCATGCCAACATCGATTGCCCGACCTTCGCAAGGGGGGAGGGGTAGGAAATTAGGTAATGGTACCGGAGGCTTGTCTCATACAAACAGTTCGGATCACAGATAACACAGCCCCTACGCATTAGTAGGGGAATAATGTGTTGGGCGGAGCAATAAAAACGATCTACCTTTCCTGCTGGGGGCTTCTAGCCTGCAGGCCTTGTGGCCTTCCGTTTGTTTCGTTGGCTCCTCACAGGCCTGCTGGCCATTCACTGCTGAGCTGACCCGGCTTGTGTGGAACTCATCCACTAGCGCCACCCTGCCCGCAGGCCCGCAGCACCGCATCTGCATTCCATTGCCAGCGGCACCAAAGAAGACCAGCTGCCTGACGCAGACATGGACACCTCTAGGGTGCGTCAATCTATATTAGATCTATATTAGACGACCTAATATAATACGGGTCTAATACGCACCTAATATTAGACGGCAAGAGCAGGTTCCCACCGGGGTTCAAATCGCGGGGATCTCAGTAGGTTGTTCATTTGCGCCAAGCTGTGTGTTTCGCCTGTGAGGCTTGCTCAACCCCTAAACAACGGTTGTTGACATTGCACGTGCATATGAAGGCCATGCTGGGCGATGGATGGGCGGTGGCAGTGATTATTTTCGTAGGTCAGGCCCAATGCTGACTAGTTGCGCTCTGCCGCAGCTGTCGTATTGTTACTATCGGGCTGTGAGGTCCCAGAGATCGCGGCGTACGCTGACAGTCTTCATAAAGTTGTTAAAGTAGTTATAGTTGTCCTCATCAATGCGCCACTTGCCAATGAGTGCCGTATATAGTGTGCATCGCAGCGGATGCTGCCTCTCAGTTTGAGTTAAATTTTTACGCTGGCACCCTCATTGTTCTCTGCACGCGGGCATCGCTTGCAGAATGCTTTGGCGATGCCCTCCACGAACTCAAAGTCCCAAGTTGCGATGAACTTGCGAGCCTGGACTTTTAACATCACCACAGACGTGTCAGTATTCTTGCCATTGTACTTCTGTTATCTGATTGCGGCCATCGCCGCTTGGCTGCCAATGCAGCTGCCTGCCTGCCGGCTGGAAGTGACAATGTGACGCGCTTGCAATTGCGACCAGTGCGCTAGGGTCGCACGGCTGCACTCACAGCGCCCAGGATCAAACATCGTCATCTAATACGCATATTAGATCTAATACCGGCCGGATTAGATCTAATATAATCTAATACCTAATATTAGGCGGGGGGAGCCGCGCCCTAGACACCTCTCATTCTTGAGGTGTATGATGCACCTTATATGCAGGTCACACCGTTTTGACATGACATAACAGGGTCGCACTCAACCTATTCAACCAATCAATTCCAGATAATACACACGGTTAAAAATCGGACCATTCTCAGATTCGGTACATCAGTAAAAGTCAGAAAAGTTTGAAGCCCCAACCGCCGGCTCCGCCAGGCCGCAGCCGCACCCAGCCACAACTAGCCGTTTACAGCACGTTGCGGGGCAGCCAAAGCGCTGGCTCCCTGCGCCCGCCCCCACCCCAACGCTGAACGCTCCTCAACTCGCAATGCAGCCAGGTAACCCACGCCGAGAGCGGGGCGCAGGCCATAACATAAAGTTCAGCACGAGCGGTGCTGCCCCGCAGCCAGCCCAGCCTATGCGAAGGCGAAGCCGCCCTGGTCAGCCTGCTCCCATGCGTGCATCTCAACGTGCAACCCACGACCAGCCGGAGCTCTAGGACCGCCGCATCCCAGCTCTGCCCCACCCCTCCCAGCATCGCGTTGCCCCTCCCCTCCCTGCCCAGCCCTGCCCCACCCCCTCCCAGCCCTGCCCCAACCCCATCCCAGCCCTGCCTAGCCCTGCCCCACCCCCTCCCAGCCCTGCCCCACCCCCTCCCAGCATTGCGTTGCCCCTCCCCTCCCTGCCCAGCCCTGCCCCACCCCCTCCCAGCCCTGCCCCACCCCCTCCCAGCTCATCCCCACCCCTCCCAGCCCTGCCCTGCCCCTCCCCTCCCACTCTTGCCCCACCCCCTCCCAGCCTTGACCCACCCCTCCAAGCCCTGCCCTGCCCCTCCCCTCCCAGCCCTTCCCCACCCCCTCCCAACCCTGCCCCAACCCCATCCCAGCCCTGCCTAGCCCTGCCTCAACCCCCTCCCAGCCCTGCCCAGCCCTGCCCCACCCCCTCCCAGCCCTGCCCCACCCCCTCCCAGCCCTGCCCCACCCCCTCCCAGCCCTGCCCCACCCCCTCCCAGCCCTGCCCCACCCCATCCCAACCCTGCCCCTCCCCCTCCCAGCCTTGCGTTGCCCCTCCCCTCCCTGCCCTGCCCTGCCCCACCCCCTCCCAGCCCTGCCCCACCCCCTCCCAGCCCTGCCCCAACCCCTACCAGCCTTGCGTTGCCCCTCCCCTCCCTGCCCTGCCCTGCCCTGCCCCACCCCCTCCCAGCCCTGCCCCACCCCCTCCCAGCCCTGCCCCACCCCCTCCCAGCCTTGCGTTGCCCCTCCCCTCCCTGCCCTGCCCTGCCCCACCCCCTCCCAGCCCTGCCCCACCCCCTCCCAGCTCTTCCCCACCCCCTCCCAGCCTTGCGTTGCCCTGCCCTGCCCTGCCCTGCCCTGCCCTGCCCTGCCCTGCCCTGCCCTGCCCTGCCCTGCCCTGCCCTGCCCTGCCCTGCCCTGCCCTGCCCTGCCCTGCCCTGCCCTGCCCTGCCCTGCCCTGCCCAGCCCTGCCCAGCCCTGCCTGTTGGTGTGTGGCAGTGCAGGCTGCAGGTAGCAGCAGGCTGCAGGTGTGCTGCAGTGCATGAGCTGCAGCAACAGCACCAGGCTGCAGTGCATGGCAAGGACAGCAACATGTGCGGTGTGTGTCTGGTTGCATGCAAGCTCATGTCAAGGCATAGATCTGGCATGGTCTGCGGTGGTCCTGATAGCTCCATGCAAACAAAGGCATGCAATTTCGCGGTTGTTTAACCATGCCATTGCTTGTGTAGACGCATATGGACACCACATTGGTTGTGTAAGACTGTTTCCCCGGTGATGGGCAATTGCAACTCGATCAAAGTCTACAATAGACCTAGCGCACTTGACCGTGCCAGTTGCAGCGTCGATGTAATACCGCATGGTGCCATATGGTTGGATCTGGTGTGGATCACTGCCAGGCCTGCACTTGCTAAGCATGACCGTGACATGCAAAGGGGGTATGTAGCAGGTGGCTACCACGTTTGCAGCATTAGCGCATCACCGCGTGGTGGTGTTGTCCATACAAGGGCATGTGGCGCACCACACCCTAGCATGTGGCTGGATCTGGTGAGCCTCCACTATAGGTACCATCCGCAGTCCAGCTAGCTGTGACACATTGGGTGTGGATCACTGCCAGGCCTGCACTTGCTAAGCATGACCGTGATGCATACATGCAAAGGGGGTGTGCAGCAGGTGGCTACCACGTTTGCAGCATTAGCGCATCACCGCGTGGTGGTGTTGTCCATACAAGGGGCGTAAGTATCATTTGTGAAGAGGATACACGGCTAATGACCACCACGGAAGCTCATGACAGCCTTTTGACAGCTTTTGTACCATGCAACATTCTTCTCAGATGGGCTCAAAGTTGCTGCTGATTGCTAATACAAGACTAATACAAGACTGCCACACACCTACAGCCTGCTGCTGCTGCTGCTGCTCATGCACTGCAGCACATGCACTGCAGGCTGCTGCTGCAGCTCATGCACTGCAGCACACCTGCAGCCTGCTGCTACCTGCAGCCTGCACTGCCACACACCAACAGGCAGGGCTGGGCAGGGCAGGGCAGGGCAGGGCAGGGCAGGGCAGGGCAGGGCAGGGCAGGGCAGGGCAGGGCAGGGCAGGGAGGGGCAACGCAAGGCTGGGAGGGGGTGGGGCAGGGCTGGGAGGGGGTGGGGCAGGGATGGGAGGGGGTGGGGCAGGGATGGGAGGGGGTGGGGCAGGGCAGGGCAGGGCAGGGAGGGGAGGGGCAACGCAAGGCTGGTAGGGGTTGGGGCAGGGCTGGGAGGGGGTGGGGCAGGGCTGGGAGGGGGTGGGGCAGGGCAGGGCAGGGAGGGGAGGGGCAACGCAAGGCTGGGAGGGGGTGGGGCAGGGCTGGGAGGGGGTGGGGCAGGGCTGGGAGGGGGTGGGGCAGGGCTGGGCAGGGCTGGGTGGGAGGGGGTTGAGGCAGGGCTAGGCAGGGCTGGGATGGGGTTGGGGCAGGGTTGGGAGGGGGTGGGGCAGGGCTGGGCAGGGCTGGGAGGGGGTTGAGGCAGGGCTAGGCAGGGCTGGGATGGGGTTGGGGCAGGGTTGGGAGGGGGTGGGGAAGGGCTGGGAGGGGAGGGGCAGGGCAGGGCTGGTAGGGGGTGGGGCAGGGCTGGGAGGGGAGGGGCAGGGCAGGGCTTGGAGGGGTGGGTCAAGGCTGGGAGGGGGTGGGGCAAGAGTGGGAGGGGAGGGGCAGGGCAGGGCTGGGAGGGGGTGGGGCAGGGCTGGGAGGGGGTGGGGCAGGGCTGGGAGGGGGTGGGGCAGGGCTGGGCAGGGAGGGGAGGGGCAACGCAATGCTGGGAGGGGGTGGGGCAGGGCTGGGAGGGGGTGGGGCAGGGCTAGGCAGGGCTGGGATGGGGTTGGGGCAGGGCTGGGAGGGGGTGGGGCAGAGCTGGGCAGGGCTGGGATGGGGTTGGGGCAGGGCTGGGAGGGGGTGGGGCAGGGCTGGGCAGGGAGGGGAGGGGCAACGCGATGCTGGGAGGGGGTGGGGCAGAGCTGGGATGCGGCGGTCCTAGAGCTCCGGCTGGTCGTTGGTTGCACGTTGAGATGCACGCATGGGAGCAGGCTGACCAGGGCGGCTTCGCCTTCGCATAGGCTGGGCTGGCTGCGGGGCAGCACCGCTCGTGCTGAACTTTATGTTATGGCCTGCGCCCCGCTCTCGGCGTGGGTTACCTGGCTGCATTGCGAGTTGAGGAGCGTTCAGCGTTGGGGTGGGGGCGGGCGCAGGGAGCCAGCGCTTTGGCTGCCCCGCAACGTGCTGTAAACGGTTAGTTGTGGCTGGGTGCGGCTGCGGCCTGGCGGAGCTGGCGGTTGGGGCTTCAAACTTTTCTGACTTTTACTGATGTACCGAATCTGAGAATGGTCCGATTTTTAACCGTGTGTATTATCTGATCAATTCAGTTCGTTGGCAAAAAGGCATTGCTAAATGTAACAGGTCACCCCCGCCATTGGCCGCACCCCCATGGCTTAAGAGATATCTTTCTAACTCATTTCTCCACGGATGAGGCCGCCGATTGGTGCGATGGGCTGCTTCCGGCCTGACGAGTGTGCAGCCAGCCCAGCTCCAAACTCACTCACCTCACTGTCCTTGGGGCCAGCCACACCATTCCTGAACTTGGGCAAAGAGGTGACGTCCGCTGGGAGCATGCCAGCAGTACGCATCAGGCCATAGATGGCCTGGGTGTCCAGCTTGATGTGGTGCGCCTTTCAGCTGCAGCTGGGTGTGAGTACAAAGGGGGAGGGGGGCCGGTAGGGCCTTGTGTTGAGCTGCCCACCAACTGCCTTCCAGTCCGCCCGGTCCGCCTGCCAGTTGACGTGGGCTTCCTCCAGCTGTATGCCGGTGTCCACTGCATGGCGCAACAGGTTGCCCCGGTTGACCCCCCTCTCCAGCCAGGCTTTGTCCACCACCACCCCCTGACGCAGCCCCAGCAACCTCCGCTGCCTGGCCACCTCGTACCGCATGGCCTCAGTAGGCTCCACCCCACCCGCACCCTGACCCACACCTTGTAGCCAGGTCACCTCCTTCTCCTGCACACTCTGCGCCACCCATCTGCGCTAATGCTCAGTCCAGGCTGGCCTACCACCCAAGGGCAGCCCAAAGCGGCGCTGGTGCTCGTGTGAGCCAGCGATGACCCTAGCTCCAGTCAGAGGC
The DNA here is from genome assembly GCA_030144725.1 of Haematococcus lacustris. Taxonomy (NCBI): domain Eukaryota; kingdom Viridiplantae; phylum Chlorophyta; class Chlorophyceae; order Chlamydomonadales; family Haematococcaceae; genus Haematococcus; species Haematococcus lacustris. The sequence goes on along the minus strand of JASKMD010000008.1, from coordinate 21,101,678 downwards.
ACCGCTTGCTCAAGCCTGCGGGGGAACAGCTCGGTGAGGCTGTTGGCAAAGTTAGTCTCCAGCTTACTGCCAACGTCGTCCACGGTGTTGTAGTCGTAAAGATAGCTGAAACGGCGTCAAGGCGGGCGCGGAGGTCCGGGTACGCGGTCAACACATCGTCCACATCTTCGCTGTGCCGGGACTGCTCGCTGACAGGAGGCATACCGCGACACAGCTGCAGGTACCGCTCAGCCAGGTTGGGGATGACCGCGGCCTCGGCTGGGATTCCTTCGAAGGCCTCCTGGCCGTCCGGAAGCACAGCGACCCGCGTTTACCAGCCGCGCACCATGAGGCCCAAGAACAAGCTCCCGAGCAGCGCCCTCATGCTGCAGGCCTCCGCCACGGCCTTGATTTGCGTGACGAGCCGCACCTCGACCACTTCGGACGCCACGACCGCTCCCACCTCTAATTGAGGAGCGCACACCGGTAATCACTGTATGCAGTTTGAACTTCTTGGCGTGCCATGTATTATTCTTGCGACGTGCCCAGCGCGCTTCACCACAAGCCTTCTTGTTCTGCTGCGCCCGGCTTGGTTCAGGCTGGACGTCGAGCTCACGGTCAACTTCACTGTCCGAGGCATCACGGTTACGTTTATGCTGCCTGCTTCGTTGCATCCCCTATCCCTCACAGCGCCATATCAGTTCTATGTTACATGCTACGTACTTCTTTGTTACAAACCACCAACAAACTTTGTTACGGTTCTTGGGCTGCCTACGGATACATACGGTTTTGGCACGTCCAATGAAGAGGAAAGCTCAAACGCACATAGAGCGATTTTGTGCGGCATGCGGGTGCCGCGTCGTAGGGTCGGACAAAGCATGGGAGCTACATTGTGGCGGTGTGTTGCCGCAAGGGTACATTAGTAATGCTACAGCGACGACGAATTACAGTGCAATACTGCATGAATGCGCAGGCATCCGTCATCGTCGGAACACCCTTGGGCCTGAATGCATCTCTGTCTTTGAGGCTCTTCCTGTCGGCCCCCACAACCACCAGCCGACATGGGCTACCAGGGACCCGGTCATAACACGCTTGGCGAGTCACAGCCGCACGAGCCAATCCTGCATCAACGGAACAGAGTCCATATCTACATGCCCAGAAAGCATGTCAAGGCAAGCAGCTTGCACTAGTTTACACTCGCAATGGCTGCGACAGCTTCCTCACCATACAGGTGCGGGGGGTGCGCCATCACTGCCTTGCTTGCCACTTGACAGTTTCAAGTTGTGCCCCTGATCCAACAATGAAGCGAAAGGGGACCAGCAACAGCATTAGCAGCGGCGGCAGCACCCACCTATTCCTGTAACCAGCATCAGGGCCGCCCCCTTACACACTCACTGCCTCACACACCCAGTGGCAGTGTGGCGTTGCTGCAGGGCGAGGCGGGTCTCTCATACACCGTGCCGCAGCCCTCATCACCCCTGACTCTCTGGCTCGGGCTGCCAGCCAGCTGTGTCAGGCAGCCAGCCTGACCCCCTTCCCCTGTAGGCAGGGCGAGCTTGCAGCTGTCACCGCTGGCACGCAACGCTGCCATAATGGGAGCTGCAGCTCTGGTGCTGCCACACTGGTCGGTACCCCCGACGCAGGCAGTGCTGTTGACGTCCCCCGCAGCAGTGGCGGGGATGGCGCTAGTGTGCCAGCAGGTGCAGGGGCTGCGGGAACTGCACATTTCAGGTGGGAGTGCTGGAGGGGTGTGGTTGGGTGGGTCAGGGACCTGAGGGTCGAAAGACATGGCTGCCGTGTGTTACCCGGCACATGCAGCAGCATGGGCCTGGTAGGACCCCATGCTGCTGACAGTGCCACCACTGCCATGCAGCAGAGTGAGGTTTAGCGATGGTGCCGCGGTGGGTAGGATTGTATGTGGGTCCTCGTGCAATCTGCCCTGCCTCTTTGCAGTGCCCTTTTGGCAAGGCGGTTCGCCGGAGGCAGCCGCAGGGGTGGCGGCTCTGTGCGTGCTGCTGCAGCACCTGAGGTCCCAGCCCGACCTCACCCGCATCAGCCTGGCCCTCACCAAGACCTGCCTGTACGCCCAGCTGCTGCAACAGAGAGGCCCAGGGGGTGTGTGCACACCTCAGCTGCTGGCGTTGTGGGCGCAGCTGCTCAGGGCGTTTGCTGAACTGGCGCAGGTCAGCCCCTCGTCTCTCACTAGGGCAGGTGCTGAGGGGTGCAGGTTAGCCCAAGTGCACTTAGGCCTCCAGCCTCTTTTGAGACATGGGCCCTGCCAGGCGGCTGCTGAGGGGCAAGAGTGGGATGGGCTCACACCTCACCCCGTCTTGTGTGCGGCGCTTACACATTTAGTTGTGCGGGGCTGGTGGCCTGTATGGCACCAGCCCCTGCCCCTAGCCCCAGCCTTGACCTGACCCTTGGCCCAGCCCTCCTCTGCCGCCGCCCCCTGGCCTGCAGGCACATCTTGGGCTGCGGGAGATATGCCTGGCCACACCCCCAGGTGGGCAGTGCTGCCTGGGGCAGGCTGTGGGTGCGGAAGGGCGGCAGGGAGGGTCCAAGAGGGATGGGGATCAGGGTGGTGCGTGTGTGTGTGTGCCGGGGGGCCAGCAGGCTGATTCCCAGGCGGAGTAATTATCATCTTCTTTGTCTTGTTCTTCTATGTCTTCCTCGTCGTCTTCTATTGTGTGTAGGGGCGAATCAGGTTTGCTGTTCATGACACAGAGGCTGGTGCCTGGGCAGGCTGATGTGCCTCTCACCTCACTCGGGTTGCAGCTCTGCCTGCTCAGGGGCAGGCTGCAGACAGATGGGCTGCCGCAAAGCTGCCAGCCGGTTGGCCAGACGCAGCTGTGGCCTGCCTGTGTGTGCAGGGCTGGTGGAGCCGGGTCAGCTGGCGGCGTTGCAGGTGGCCATGGCTGAGGGGCATGGGCGGGCTGCGGCTCGCATGGCGGTGCTGGCAGGGGCGCATGGCCGGGCGGGTGCCCACAGCCACCTCAGGTCAGGGCTGCCTCAGGGGTGCCACTGCTGCCACTGCCTCCCTCCCATGTGTCTACACAGCCCCTCACATCGCTCATGCAACCGCCGCTATGCACAGTCCCTGGATGAAGAAGGTGCACAACCTGCCCACCAGGCTGGAGCCATGCCTTGCCCACCCTTCCCTTTTGCCCATTGCGTCAGGCGACTGCCGCAGCCTTTGCTGGAGCGGGTGCTGGAGCACGCTGTGCCAAAGACCGCCTGCCGGCTCAACTGGGAGCTACTGACGTGGATGCCCGGCAGCTTGCTGGACGAAACCGCCGGAGACCTCAACGATGAGGAAGGAGTTGCGATGGCAGATGTTATGGCAGCTGCACAGTGGTTGGGGGCTGCATGACGCGCATGAAAAGAAGCATGGCGATGACGGTGGTTGACATCGCCTGAGTCGTCAGACCTCTTGTCCCTCACTAGGGCCTCCATTTGAGCCGGATCAGAAGCAGCCACTAGCAGCCACTAGCAGCCACTAGCAGCCACTAGCAGCCACTAGCAGCCACTAACTAGACCCGACTCAAACAGTGTTATTGGGCTGTGTGGAGTAAACCCAGTGCACATGGCACATGAGCCGCCTACCACCTACACTATTGCCTGACTCGAGGGCTATGATGTAGAGTTGGCATGACAAAACATGCACTAATTGTGAGCTGATGACAGCTCAACAAAGGGGGCACACATTACTGTGCTTCAGCAGGCAGGCTGAGTCGTCAGCCTGCTTGGCCATGCCTGCCTTGCACATGTTAATGCCCCAGTTATCGTCAAGTTCTCGTAAGAACAGCTCAGTGCAGGGACTGTAACGAGATCCTGAGATGAGATGGACTCCAGGCATGCGGGTGCCGAGACTCTAGGCCAGTTGCACAAGTTAATGCCCCAGGCAGTTCGACGTCCTCCTTTGAACACCCAGCGCCACTCGCAGGCCATGTCCGCATCGGACGCAAAGTTTCGAAAGCACGCTCTACATGACCTACCGTGATCCTGAGCGTTATCTCTTATGATGGCTAGCTCACGGCCGCTGCTCCTCGAACGCGCCCATCGTCCGCTCTATCCCAGGCATGGGCGCTCGCGGTGCGTCTGTGCCACTGGTGGCGGCTTCGGCATCAAACCTGTTGTAGGCACATCAAAGAAGGCACGTCCCTGTCCATGCGGCACAGACCTACCCTACAAGGTACGGAGCAGGCGCCAAGTCTGTTGCGACTACGTTGCTGACCGTGCACCCATTATTGCTGGCAAACAGCAAGCTCCCCACAAAGCATATGCTACTGGCAAACATTTGAAGTAGAGGTCGGAGCAGGTCACTCTGTGGCTATCCAGGCCAACAAAACTCATTCAACAAGGAACAACATGTTGGACTGTGGGTAATCTCACTCAGCTACTCCAAACATGTTGAAGCAACCTCGGTCGCACCCTTGATGAACACAAACCCCAAGTCGATGGCACGTTCCGGGGGCAAACCCCCCGACCACTGGGCACACCATCAAAACTAACAGCTTTACGCTTATATGGCTACCAGCCCGTTGCACTAGCAAACACTGTCCCCATCCCTGTCTGTCCTCTGTGGCTATCCAGGCACAAACTCACTTAACATGGAACAAGGTGCATCGTCATGATTGACGTGGGACACAGGCTGGAGAAGGCCCAACCTAAACCCAAAAAAACCTTCAGTCCATACACAGTGTCATGCAAGAACATAAACTACCGTTGTGCCTGTCAGTTGTGGGTGGTTAGCTCCAGAGAGACCAGGGACCTGGCTACCTTCTCCTCCTCCAACCATCATACAGCTGTCCAGTGAAACAAAGCCTGGTAGCTTGCTGCATGCTGGTTCCAGGACTGCTGCTCACCCCTCCATGAGAGCGCGAATGGCGCAGGCCTCCAGAGACCCACCTCAGCTGAGCAGTGCCTCCGTGCCCGCTTCTCCGCATATGCCCTAAAGACACACCACAAGATGATCATGCGCAGCACAGCTGCCAGCAACCCAGCCCGCAGGTCAGGCAGCCAGCCAGGCCACCAGGACAGCTCCATGGCATGGAGGTGGCATGAGGCTTGCGCCATGCGTGTATGCACGTGATTGCCTCCTGTCATGTCATCCCTGGGTGGGGTCAAGAAGCCACCAAAAGCACTGCATGGCATGAGAGCAAGAAAAGACGGTATGGAAAAAAACTAGTTTTCAACCCCTAGCCATGTGCTGTATACAATGTGGCCTGATGTCCAGTCTGCTGCTCACCTCCTCCCTGATGCCACCAGGGTGGCAGATTGCTCAGCTGCCTCAGCGTGCCTTCACGTTGCTGGCTGGGGTGCTGCAGGGGCAGTGTGAGCAGTGATGGCAAGGTGACCACCACCTTTGAGCAGGATGTCAAGGTGAGCTGCACTACAGGCTGTGGCTCTACCTCCTGGCCTGAGGGTGCTCTGCACGCTGCTGCTCCTGGGTGCTGAGTTGCCTGGGAGGCTGTGCCTGCTGTGCCTGCCTCTGCTGCTGTGCCTGCTGGAAGCTGCATTGCAGTCATGAACAGCTGCGTGCTGGGGTGCATGCTGGCGGGTGTGCAGACCACTCAAGCCTGGATAGACTACTCCAAGCTGCAGATCATGGGTCAGAGGGCAGCAGCAGACGGCTCGGAGGTGCTGCTGGACATTCAGTACTGCATCAAGCAGGTGTATGACCTGCACACCGGCAAAAAGATTGACGCGCCAAAGACGCAAGTAAGGCAACACACCGGGCGACTTCTCCACAGGATTGCAAACTGCACAAGCTGGCTGTGGGGCGGCATCAGGCCGATAGGCCAGATCTTGTTTCATGTGCAGGCGGCTTTTCTGGTTGCTCCCTCTGTGACTGTGATTGGTATTGCTGCTGCTGCTGCTGCTGCCGCCTCTGCCGCCGCCGCTGCTGCTGCCTATTTTGTCCATAGCTTCACATAGTCACATGGGCCTGCTGCTGCCCTTGCCCTGTTCCTCGCCTTGCCGTCGATAGGGAAGTGGTCTGCAACTGCAGCTTACCCTCTCATGCCAGCTCGCCCCTCACCCCTCGCTGCTTACAGGTCATTCGCGAGACTGCCCGGTTCGGCCAGGAGGAGGGTGCTGGCTGGGTGCTATTGGGCACTGAGTCAACTAACTGGGACCGTGAGCTGCTGCAGGTCAAGGACGCCACTGTGCCGACCACTAGCTAAGCTAGGGCCCTCAATACTGCCCAGAGCGTAAGGCCACGGAGGGCTGCTGTCCCTACTTCCTGTGCTCCTGTGGTGGGAGCAGGCCGCGCCCCAGGCAGAAGCTTCTCCCTTACTGCATGTTAGTCTCCTGTAGTAGTATTCTTCTTCTTCTTTTCCTCCTTCTTCTTCCTGGTGACAACTGCTCATACCAGCTTTGGTGCAAGGGGAGGGCCCAGAGTGACGTAGCAGCACGTGAGGCGTGTGCTGATGTCCGCCCTTTGGCCGCTACAACGTTAGCGTGAGCGCTGAGCTGAAGCTGCATCTGACCTCACAAGACACTAAATGAATATTGCCGCTCCGTCTCCGAGGATGCTTCAATAGGATTGTAGCGGAGCGAGATTACCCACAGACAAACATGTTGTTCCTTGTTGAATTAGTTTTATTTGACTGAATAAACATTGCCCTGTTTGTTTGATTACATGATTGAGGCATGCATGGTTGTGGCGAATGTGTGACACGAGTTTGCCAGGCAAGCATGAACCATGAATCAGCACACTGTTTCGGCAGGTCAGCACCTCGCTCTTTGGCCCAGCGGGCAACAACCAATGACGCAAAGGCTGGGCGATATGACCCTCTCTAGGGGTGGTGTTCTGTCTGTGCTTAGTAAACCTTCCACACATTCTGCATGGGCGCCATCGACGTCCACTATTGTCAGGCCAGGTTGCTCCCGGTCGCAGCTGCTGGCCACTCTTGCCGCTAGAGGCCTACACAAGCACGGATACGTGTAGGCTGGGCAGCATAGCTGTGGGTGACCCGTGCATGCATGGGATGCGTTTGAGTAGCAGCTGACGACGTGCACTGAGGTGCGAGGCTGAAATGCTAGAGAAGACAACAGTGAAGCAGCAGCTATCAAGTTTTCAAGGGGGAGGGGGAGGGGGAGGGGGAGGGGGAGGGGGAGGGGGGAGGGGGAGGGGGAGGGGGAGGGGGAGGGGGAGGGGGAGGGGGAGGGGGAGGGGGAGGGGGAGGGGGAGGGGGAGGAGGTGGGGGTGGAGGAGGTGGGGGGGGGAGGAGGTGGGGGGGGGGGGGTAAACGTTGAGAAGAAGGCGGAAGTGGAGGTGGAGGAGATGGTGGTGGTGGTGGTGGTGGGGGAGGAGGAGGTGGAGGTGTTTGGTGGGATGGGAGGGAGGTGTAGGCGGAGGGAGGTGAATGTGGATATGAGGGCGGGGTAAAGATGAGTTGGAAGGCACCCAGGAAACCTGTTAACCAGGTAGAAACAGGGTTAGGGGTGGTGGTGGCGGCGGCATAGGGAGAGGGGTTGAAGGTGGGTGTGGGAGTGGGGGTGGAAGTGGCGATGGGGGTGGCAGTTGGGGTAGCGGTGGGGGAGGGGGTGGGGTTGGTGGTGAGGGTGGGGGGTGGCGGTGGCGGTGGAGTAGGGGTTGGGGTTGGGGTTGGGGTTGGGGGTGGGGGTGGCGGTGGGGTGGGGGTGGGGTGGGGGTGGGGGTGGGGGTGGGGGTGGGGGTGGGGGTGGGGGTGGGGGTGGGGGTGGGGGTGGGGGTGGGGGTGGGGGTGGGGGTGGGGGTGGGGGTGGGGGTGGGGGTGAGGGTGATGTTGGGGGTGGCGGTGGCGGTGGAGTAGGGGGTGGGGGTGGCGGTGGGGGTGGCGGTGGCGGTGGCAAAGGGAGTGGAGGTGGGGGTGGGGGTGGGGGTGGGGGTGGGGGTGGGGGTGGGTGGTGGGGGTGGGGGTGGAGGTGGTGGTGGTGGGGTTGGGGGTGGGGGTGGGGATGGGGGTGGCGGTGGGGGTGGGGGTGGGGGTGGGGGTGGCGGTGGGGTGGGGGTGGGGGTGGGGGTGGGGGTAAGGATTGGGGTGGGGCAGGAGCTGGGGGTGGGGGTGGGGGAGGAGCTTGGGGTGGGGTTGGGGGTGGGGGGTGGGGGTGGGGGTGGGGGTGGTGGTGGTGGTGGTGGTGGGGGTGGAGGTGGTGG
>JASKMD010000008.1:21055891-21093056 GCA_030144725.1 Haematococcus lacustris | reverse complement strand
GCAGGCAGGCAGGTGCAAGTGAGGCAGGCAGGCAGGCAGGCTCTCACCCGCCAGGAACAGGTCCTTGCCATACACAGACATCAAGACCTGGCGCAGCTTGGGGTTACCCTTGGCCACTGCGGCCTCCCAGGCGGTGCGGAACCTCTCATAAGCAACCTGTGGCAGCGAGGCAGCACGCAGAGTGAGCTGGCGAGGGTCGAGTGCAACGCAGCACCTATCGAGCGATGCAGTATGCAGCGCCACGTGACCGGCATAGTAGGGTTGAGCCGCACTAGCACGGCGCAGTGCAGGGCTGCTCAGCAAACGAAGTGAGTGATGCGCTTGCAGGGTCCCTGCCCCAGTAGCCTACGGCCGAGGCGGTCCGGCAGATTTGCCAGATAGACTTGATACGAATTCAGGCTCACATCTGCAGTCTGCTCTGGTGGCAGCACGCAGGCCTCCAGGGGCACGTTGTCTTTGCGGGCAGCGGACACAATGGGGTTAATCCATCTGCGAGGTCGCCCGGTACCGCGGGGCATGAGTTGCTGCAAGTCGTGGCAAGTGAGTGCCCTGCGCTGCCAGTTCAAGCTCACTTGAAGCTATACTTGTTGAAGAACCCAGCGGTGGCGTCCGACTCGGTATACTTGTTCCCGGCGCCCATACTGGGGCGTTGCGGGTCAAGTGAGGCTGTGCTTGTTCCCTGTGCGAGAGGGATCTGCGAACAAGTGCTGAGACAGCAGATATATCGTCCAGCCTGGGAGCGGTTACGGCAGTTGACCTACTACCGATTCGTGGACCTCCAATCCCGGCGTCGCATGCATCTTATCCTTCCACATCCGCACAACCATTCCATCGCTTCCCGGCACAAAGCCTTTGCTGTAGGCCATCTCTGGGTGCGCCGACACACCGCTGATGTTCATCGAGGCCAGTGTGGCGAGCTGCTGTCAAGGTGTGAGAGCACATGTTAACACATACATGCGGCGAGCCTTAATCGTACCCGCCCACGAGCGGGTAAGGTGTGTGGTAGAATTGCGAACAATTGCCCAATCTCACCTTTCCGCTCAGTCCGCACTGACAGCCGCGGAGCACTCTGGTCCGCCCTGACAGCCGCGGAGACACCTGCAACCTCAGCCATTGGCGCCAATGGTGCCGTGAGCCCGTCATTAAGGCTGACTGCCCCGGCGGGCGCGGCCTGGTGACCTGAGGTTGTCTTGAAGTGAGGGGATTGGAGACCTGGAGTTGTCTTAAAGTAAACACGAGGCCAGTGTGAAATGCACGCACGTACATTGCCTGCTAAAATCAAACAGCAGGCATAGGTCGTAGCAGGATGTGCTGGCCGGCCGCATGGTTTGCTATACAGAGGCAGACCATGCTAGCATGCTCATCAGCATTGCACACTGGAAAGCTGGTGGTCAGGTCTAGAGGCCGAGTTCACGAGGGCACCTGACTATGCAGCCATGCTGGCTATGTATTGCAGTTCAGTGTGTTGTATTGATGTCATTGGTGTGATTCACCACGCCACTGTTATGCCTGTGACAGCATCTCCCTCATCAGCCCAGCGGGCAACACTTACCAACACAACAGCAGGATAAAATGACCCTCACTAGGGGAGGTGCTTTGTCTTCATGTAGCAAACATCTCTCCTGCATGGCATGGGCGCCTTCCACCTACCACACTGTGACAGGGCCATAGCCTAGAGTTGGCGTGACAAACATGCACTGATGTGAGCTGGCAACAGCTTGAGGAGTGCACCCTGCCGTGTCCAAGGCTGCTGTTGCTGCTGCTGCTGCTGCTGCTGCTGCTGCTAAAGTGGGCGGTCTTGCACCCGCTTTTGACCCAGCTCAGGGTGTTTCTTGGGAAGCTCGGCAGTATCTGTCACGAGCATGTCTCCAGCCCACGCCGCTTGCTGTCCTTTATGCATTGCGTGTTCAGCGCTGCAGCGCAGTCATGGTCCACCCGCTGGCTGAGGCACCCAGGGGGTGAGATTGGCAGCTTGGCACTTGCCTTTGGCCTTTGCCCTTCATGCGCCTGGTTTGCCTGGCATCCTGCTTAGCCTTGGTGCGCTGGGTTGGCGGTGGGGTGTTTGGCCGAGGCCCTCAGGCTGCTGGCTGTGTGGCTGCCTGGCTGCGTGGGGGATGAGAACCCGCCAGCACCACTGCCACAGCAGCTGTTGTCGCCTGGCTACGTGAGGGCTTTGTGAGCTGGCATGGTGCTATAACTGTGCACCACATCAGGCCCCGTACCGGCTTATCATGCTGCTGGCTCTATGCTGGGTGGAGCAGTTGACATTTCACCTGCCCTGCTTGGTGCTTCAAGCCTGGTTAAGGCCTGGTGGGCTGCTCATGGCCCAAGGGGGTTCCAGCCTGCAGGCCTGGTGGGCCCCCGCGCCTCTTCAGCTGCACCTGCCACAGCACCAGGCTAGACACGCACAGACTGGGTGTCCCTAGCAGGCCAGGTCATCAAGCGGCTGCTGCGCCCAGCCTGGAGCCAGCGGCATGTGAAGCCCCTTGGCCATGAGATGCCGCCCGAACCCCCTTCCCCTGCCCAGGCCCCCCTTGCCCAGGCCTCACCGCCCCTTGCCCAGGCCTCACCGCCCCTTGCCCAGGCCTCACCCCCCCTTGCCCAGGCCCCAACCCCCCTCTTCAGGCTCCACCTCCCCTTGTCCAGCCCCCACCTGCTGCACCTGGCACCAGGCCACCCCTGCCCAGTTGGCTGGTCCGGGACACCAAACCCCTGCCTCAACTTCCAGCGCATTGGGAAGAGTGTGCAATCCCTGGAGATGGCTGCTAGCAATGCCCGGCTCCTCTGCCTGCCCCTAGCAGGGACCACCAGCAGGGCAACAAGCTGGTTGATGACCGGCTACCTTAGTCCGGCTACCTCGCTACCTCGGCTACCTCGTCACACAAAGCGTCATACAACCGTAAATTGTCACGGAAAACCCAAGTTGCTTGCAGAGGCCACCGCCCGTCGCACTGCGCATCGCGTGATGGCTAAGAAGAAGCACAAGAAGGACCCGGGAAAGAAACAGAAAGGTGCGTGTCCCCAGCCGACTGTGAGATCCGTGAGTTACGCGCTGTGTGATAACCCGTCGCTCCTGTTCGTTCCATCGCAGCGTCTCGTTCTGCCCAAGGCAAGCAACGACAAGATCGTCGGGATGGCTGGACCACGCGCCGACGTCAGGTGACGGCCACGCCTTATGTGTCCCCGCACTGTTTGTGTCCCCGCACTGTTTGTGTCCCCGCCTGTCAAAGTAGCCTATCAAAGTGTCACTTGTGCTTGGTTGCAGGTTATCAAGGTCCCCGAGGGCGCAGTGCTGCGCGGCTGCAAGAAGACCAGGCGCAAGCTGCGGGAGCACCTCCGGCTGCGGGCTGAAATCCACTCCCAGCTCCGCCTGATTGCGTCGCTATTTGTATCGCGCATTTTTCTCACCTGCCTGGTGGGTAGGGCGCGACCGGACCTTGTTAAGGTTAATAGTCTTAACACAACCTTAACACAGCCGCCTGGACCCGCCCGGCTCTCTTTCTGCCCCGCTCTTGCTGTGATGGATGGAGAAGCAGCCAATGATTGGGATGCCGACGAGAGCGAGTGCTTTAGCGTTCTGTTTCGCAAATGCCAAGGGTTTGTTAAGGTTTTTGTTAAGGTTTTGTTAAGGTAGTTAAAGGTCCAAAACATCAGGCTGTTAATATTAACAGTCGCGCCCTACTGGTGGGCTATCCTACCCCGGGTTTCACCAGCGCCCCTCAGCCTCCAGCCGTGCAACCCCCGCAACCCCCTGATGCTCCCCCCCTACCCCCACGGGCCCCCCTACGGGCCCCTTCCCAGCCTGCCCCTGCCCAGCCTGCCAGCATGGAGTTTGACACTGACTCTGACTCCGAGTCAGACTGTGGCTCAGAGCCAGAGCCACAGTCTGACTCAGAGTCAGAGTCAGAACCTGAGCCAGTCACGCAACCCCCCCAAAGGCGCTGCAGCGCCCGCCTTGGCTGCTAGTAGGTACTTCTGATCCGGCTCAAATGGAGGCCCTAGCGAGGGACAAGAGGGCTGCAGATTATCGTTGGCATAGCAGCTGGCATAAGGCATAGCAGCTGATCTAGTAGCCTTACATGCATCAAGCTCTTTTTAGTCCATCCGTATGTTGATGGCCTGCCATGGTACCCAAGTGATTGGACGGAAGGGGGTATGGCACCATTCAAACATCATTCATTCAACACCATACATTCAAATTGCAGAGTTTACTCACATTAACACGTATGCCACTAGCAATGCGTACTTCTGTTCTTCTTGCCAGGTCAGGAACTGCATGCGCACGATGGTGAGACGCCTGACTACATCCATGATGCGCTCACCCAGTGTGTAGCAGCGTGGTTATACTTAGACTGGGCAACCGGGGTCTGGGCAATTGTGTTCTATTTCATGTTTCGGTGCACCTAATGCACCTAGTATTTACAAAAACAGGGACATGAAGAAGCTCGTTGTTAGGTTGTGTGCCCCCATCTGTGCGCACGCCACCGTGGAGCTGGTCTAGTTATGAGGCTCATCAGCCATGGCGTTGTGAGACAGGCACGCACAGGCAGTTATCACCTGGCCTCCCTGTCTTCAGCATGAATACCAAACAATGAGCATGGTTATGCATCACTTTTTAAAAGGATTGACAAAAACATGGCATACAATGCTACCGATGCAGATCATGCTGTCTATACAGTTCTCGAAGCTAGTCTTGAGCATCAACAGAGAGGGGCCATCCTGAGAATCCGGACTGCCTTCGTCCATGGCGACTGCAGACATGCTGAAATCACCCCACGCCCCACAGCTCCTGCCTAGCTGATTGTTTCAATGGACGGTGCACTCAAGGCACGGCTGCACAGCTGGGTCTGACTGGGGAGGCATCAGGAACACAACCTTCATTGCAGCAACTCGGTAGCCTGACATGATGATATCAAGATGACGGCAAAATGACATGCAAGGGGGCGATGCAAGGGTGGCGACGACATCAAGCAGCAGGAGGGCGCAGCATGGCGACGACATCAAGCAGCAGGAGGGCGCAGCATGGAGTCTTGCCTGCTGTCCATCGAGTGCATCCAGTAGGGATGCTGGGGCAGGCCCAGCCCCGGGACGTCTGCCCCTGCCGCACCCACCCCCCCTGCTGCCCCCGCTGTGCCATCTTTCAGAGCGCCATGCACTCCTGCATAGCCCGTGTGGCCTTCCCTGCCGTGTGCTAGGGGCTGCTGTGTACTGCCTGCTGCAAGGCTGGGGCTGGAGGATGCTGCAGCAGCCAAAGCCACATGCTCGCCCAACGCTGGCCCACAGCCCGTCTGCTGACTTGATGGCAGGCTGCATGCAGTGGCCATGCCATCCTGCCGCATGCCTGATGACGCATACTGCTGGCTTCCCTGTGGTGCAAGGTGCGGCTGCTGCTGCTGCTGCTGGCTGGACAGCTCTGGCTGACTAGTCATGGAGGGTGAGATTCCAGGTGACGGCAGCAGGGAGTGGCTGGGGAGACCTACTGCGGCTGCAGCAGCAGCAGCTTGCAACTGCAGGGAGTTGGCCTGGGCAGCTGCAGCCGCCGCCATGGCTGCCACCACTGCGGCATGGTGGTGAGGGTCCACCAACCCTTGTGTGGGGAGCTGGGGATGGAAGCCAGATGGGCCCGGCATGCTGGACATCCCGGACATGCCGCTGGGTGGCAGTTGCATTCCGCCCATCCCTTGCATGGCATTGGGGGGCATTTGCATGCCTGCAAACATCAGATCCCGAATCCACATCACACTATACACACATGTGTGCATGCTTCAACAAAAGCCAGACATGCTCCTTGATCATGCATAAGATGCGACGGGGTCTTGTGCCAGACAGCTCACAGCAAACAAGCCCACCTGGCTGCATCATGCCCATTGACATGCCACCATGCTGCATCATCAGGCTCTGTTGGTAGAGCTGCTGCCCCTTTTCACGCTCAAGTTGGCTGACACGCTGCTCCAGGAACTTGTTCAGTTGGGACAGCTGATTGTTCTCCACCCGCATCTGGGTGATGTGCTTGATTGCATCAGCTAGAATGCTGGGCTTGTCAGACTTGGGATCCTTACTCCCTGGATCAATCAGGGTGGCAAGCTCTGAAAACCTGCACGTGAGTATGCTTCGAGGTTAACAGGAAGCTTATGTGCAGCGGGTTCGATGCTGTTGAGGTCACCTGTCATTGATCTTCTCGCGGCGCGCCTTTTCCCTACACGCTTTACTCTTGGCAGCGCTGTCCGTCTTCGGCTTCTTGCCACTTGGCCGCGACCCAGCAGCCTCCTCGTCCGAGTCGCTATCCAGTTCGGAAACCCGCCTTCGGGTTGCCTCAGACGGCTGGCTTGGCATCGCGACATTGTCAGCTGCGCAAATGGCAGAAAAGGTTGCCTGGTCGAGAGCAGGGAAGTCTAATGGAGGAAAGGCCGCGCCGTCCACCAGGTAGTCTGACAGGGATACAGCAGCTGCGGCTGCGGACACCTCTGCGCTCCAGGTGCAACCCGGGCCAGAGGATGCCATTGGCAGAGGTGCAACCCGCGCAGCTGCTAAAGAAGACAATAGAGAAGCAGCAGCTGTAAAGTTTACAGCAACAGTGGCCAGAGATGAAAATTGAAAACGTAACCATGGGGCGGCGTTGCAGCCTGGTCCTGGTTCCTGGCGTTGGCAGCCCCCTAGTCCCTCACTAGGGCTTCCATTTAAGCCGGACCACTGGGGACCACTAGCGGGACCACTCCAGTAGTTGGGGGGAGTACACCCAATGCACATGGACATGGTGCATGAGTGCCTACGACCTGCACTATTGCCTGCCCCCGGAGGGCTATAGTCTAGAGTTGGCATGACGGACATGCGCTTATGCAAGCTGATGACAGCTCAAATGGGTGGGCACACACTACTGTGCCTCAGCAGGCTGCTGCTGCTGCTGGGCCTTGGGTGGGCGGTCTCGCACCCGCTTGTAGCCCAGGTCAGGGTACTCCTTGCCCTCGACTGGTAGAGCTGCTTGCTCTGGCCATCATTTCTTGTCCTAGCAACTTGAGTATTCCCGGAGAATTATGGAGTTATGAAGCTCTGTCATTCCAGGAATGGCCTGGCCTAAACTGGACCATGGGCAGGTGCTAGACCAGAGGCACCCGGTTCGTACTGACAACCCTTTCAATCCTTTCATGTGTAGCAAGAGGTGTGACGTAACACAGGTTTCAAGTCCTCGCCTGGAACAGCTTCTGCTATCGTAGCCTAGCCACCCTCCTAGCTCTGCCAACCAGAGCGTGTACCTTCCCTTACCGATGAACCCCAGCCGCACAGCATGCGATGCGTTGAGGTGCACTGTCGCTAGGTCCACATCAACCTGGTCACTCTCTTCCTTTCAGCACTAAGGCAAGTAGGCAAGTCTTGCTTCAAGGGTTTTGCAAACGGGCCAACAGGACAACTTCTTGCACACACACTCATGCACATTACTATGAATAGTCCAGCGAGGGTTCGCTACGGTCAAGCACAATACACTCTGACATGCAGCGTCCATCTCATATTACGCGAGTGTTGTATGACCGACAGTGAGGGCATGCATGGTATGCAAAGTGGAAACGAGCAAACCCGGTCTTGCTGCAGTCATTGCATAAGACCTGCGTGCAAGCAGGAGCGGGCAGAGGCACATGAGGAAAGCAGCTTTGCATGCACCCAAAGAAGAGACACATGGGGCTTGCATGCACATGGCACACTCACCTGTTGCATGCGCCCACTGTACTCAGGCGGCAGCGTCTCTGAGGCCAGGAGGGAGTCCAGCATCTGGAAGTAGACCCGCATGTCACCCACAGACCTGCACACACACATGCACACAGTCATACCGACACTACCCATCAGCATGCCTGACATACTGCTGCCGCCACAGCTCCCATACCCACAAACAACGCCTCAAGGAGCAGCTGCTGTGCAACACCATGATGATGGCCACACAGCTACGCACATCGTGTGACACCACTGCAGCCACTGACAGCTCGTGCAGTACAAACACCAGACAACAGATAGAAGACACGGTCGGTTATAACTGGTGACCAGCACATGGTGCCAGGCCACTGTGCCGCACTGTGTAGGAGTTGGGCCCCGTTGCAACTGGTCATACTGTGGGTAGTGACGGCATGCAAGCGAGCTTTATCAGGCACGGTTGCACCAGCCTCAGTGGTTATGATGCTTTGGCTATGATGCTTTGGCAGGTAGCTGGTGTTGAAAGCATACCTTCAGCCACATGTTGGCATGCAGTGATGCTGAGTGAAGAATGCCACGTCAGAATGATGACTAAGACACACCTTGCTCCTAATCTCACCAGCCCGGAACCCCACACCATACCCTTACCTCTCACGCTCTCACATGCTCTCACATGCATGCACCACAGCCATTCATATTCATACTCACCAGCACTGCTCCCAGTCTCTGCCCTTCCCTACCTCTCCAGCTGTGCCCCTGTGGTTTGCTGTACCCTCAGCCTGCCAGCCTGCCATTGCTACTGGCCATGGCCACCCTGCACCCCACTGACTTGCTGCACAGGGGGCAGGTGTAGTTGTAGCGCGTGTACTCTGCAAAGCAGCTGCTGTGCAATAGGTGGCCGCAGGGCAGCTCCTGCATCAGGCAACAGCAGAAAGAGGAGGAATGATTGGGGCATGGGGTTGCACATGAAGGTAGGGCACACACAGACCTGTTCCAGCCAGCTGCCTGGCATCCCTGCCTGGCAGCCCAGTCATGGGGCCTCTTGCCTGCCAAACTTGGCTGCCTGCCTGGCGTCCTTCCTACCTTAATGGGGTCGGCGCTGTCAAAGAGGTATTCGCTGCACACTGGGCAGTTTGATTCCATGGCGCGTTCCCGGCACACGTGCTTCTTAAACATGGAGAGGCTCATGCAGGAATTGCAGCTCATGCAATGGAAGAAGTCAATGCCAAGGCCCCGACCCCGCCTGCAGGCAGCACAGCACCACTGAGCTGGTCATCATTGAGGCATGCTGCACACAACACACGATGTCAGACACAAAGCGCCCCGGGTGAACAGTTCAGCTACTACCAGACTGCTGCCTGCAAGTTGGGGGCCCACAGGGACTCCCTTCCATTCGCACCATTGCCTGGTGAGTTGAGTCTACTGTCTTTGCAAACTTGCTGTTGCCCAGCAGCTGAATAACAATGCGAGCCAGCTGCCACCTGCCAACACACCTGCCTGCCTGCCCGCCTGTGGGCGTGGCTGCCTGGCTGCCTGCCTGCCTGCGGGCGTGGCTGCCTGGCTGCCTGCCTGCCTGCCTGCGGGCGTGGCTGCCTGGCTGCCTGCCTGCCTGCGGGCGTGGCTGCCTGGCTGCCTGCCTGCGGGCGTGGCTGCCTGGCTGCCTGCCTGCCTGCGGGCGTGGCTGACCTGCACACATTGCAGAAGGGGCAATGGTAGATGCTGCGGCCAGGCTCGTCATCCAGCAGGTGGCAGATGTTACAGTAGTACCTGCATCCACCGCACCACACAGGTCAAAGGCATTTCAGGCCCAGGCACTGTCGCAGTCAGGTACATGCAGCCAAAACGACAAACCCAGCCCATGGTCAAGACAAGGCGTGATGAGCTACTGCTTCTCTCTTCATCTCTCTGCTGCAATGTGGCTCTACGTGGACACCAGGCTATGATGGTGAAATGTGATGGACACAGCAGTCATTGCACAGCAGTGAGCTGAACTGAATACAGTGGTCAATGCCCCCATTCCCACTACCAGAGTCAAGTCAGCTGAGAGCATGGCAGATCTGCCTACCCCGGCTATCGCCCAGCCCCAGCTGCCCAGTGTCATCACGAGCCCTACCTGGCCAGCTTGGCAGCGCAGGCCCAGCACTCCCCCGCCACAGGCTGCTGCACACCACACTCCATGCACACCATCTCCGTCACCGCATACCGATCCATGCGGTGGGTTTCAGCTTCATCATGGCACAGCCTGCAGGAGCACACCACACCAACATGGCTGCGGCCTGGGCGCACCCCAGCAGGCAGACAGCTGCCACCTGCATTGCCAGTTGTCAGCACGGCACCCATGGGTTGGGTACCACAGCAGGCACCAGCCCACAACTGCATATCTCGCCCTGTATGCATCGTTGTTACTCAGGCCTGCCCTTTCATGTCAGGTGAGGCCTAGGTTGGACTCTTAAAGTCAACCCAGCAGCCTTTGCATGTACCCCCTCTCACCTTGCAGGCCTGCTCATGTGCACTCACGCAGTGTTTGGCTGAGGTGGCTGCCAGCAGCTGGGCCCTCCCTTGCTCTAGCTACTGCTGCAAGCCCTGCACCGGTCAGCAGAGCCAAGCTGCCCTCCCTGCCCCGTTGGCCACCCCACCTGCAGGTCACCACCCTGGAGCAGCAGGGCGCCACCAGCTGCGCCCGCCGCTTGTAGTGCTTGCAGCCGAGCACCCCGGCTGCTGCATCATGGAATGTTCGCCTCACATGCTGGCGTGTCACCGCCGCCACCTGGCCTGTCCCTAGCCCGCCCGAGAGATGCAGGCCACTCTGGTCCCCTGCTCCCAGCCCTCCTTGCAGTGAGGCAGGCTGGCCGTGGGGCTGGCAGCCCAGGCCCGCATCCAAAGCACCGCCTGTAGCTGGTGGAGGCTGCAGCAGCAGATGGTGCACACTGGCAGGCCCATCTCCACTTGGACCGGCTGCCCCCTGCAGCTTGCTCCCTGCCCACCCCACCGCTGCTGCTGTATATGCGGTGTGCAGCTCCGGCTGCCCTGCCTGCTGCGCCTGCTGCTGCATGCGCCGCTGCTGCGCCACAATGTACTTGGACACCATGATGTTTTGAATCAGGTATGCCTTGCGTCCAGGCTCCAAGGTTGGGTCAGCAGAGACTCGCATCACGGCTGCCTCCAGCTGCTTCTGGTTCATGCGGAAGATGTCCTCCCAGCCAGGCCGGAAAGTGCTGCTCTCGACAGCCTGGCTGGGTGCATCGCTGGCTGTGTCCACTGCTGCTGCAAGCGCTGCCGCAGCGGCGGCATCATCAGTGCCACAGACTGTGGTGACTGGCAGGAGGGGAAGGCTGGGCAGCAGATTTGAGGGGTGCTGAGCAAGGGCGGCAGCAGAAGGTGCAGGGCCAGGTGTAACTTTGGCAGCATCAGGGCAGTTCCGAATAGCTCCTACTGTGCACCAGGCTGCCCCACTGGCCTCCGGCTGCTGGCTGCTCTGTGGCAGGCCTGCCCAGAATGCTGCTGTGGGAGCTGCGGGGATGGTGGCAGTGGCTGCAGCCTCAGGGGTGTGGGCAGCAGCAGTGGTGGCAGTGCTGGTGGTGGTGGCAACAGTGGCGGGGGTGTGCGTCACTGCCTCCAACCACTGGTCAAACATAGTGTTCTTGGTGGCCTGGCGCAGGCTGCCAAGCATCTGCTCCTTTTCCTCCACGCAAAAGGACTCCGCAATCCAGGGCAGCAGCGTCTGCAGCACCTGGGCGCCGGTGCGGCCAATGATCACTCCCACCTGACAGGGAGCATGGATGCCAGGCAACAGGCCAGCTGACAGCCAGCTTGACCAGATGAGGCGGGTGGGCGAGCGGGCAGGCAGGCAGGCAGGCAAGAAGGTTGGCAAGCTTGGGCCTACACATGTCGTGCTTGCACCTTGCACTGCCTCCAAGCCCGTATTCTGCCCTGCACAATTCACATCCCTGCTTCCCCTGCTCTAGGGCAAGGACTTTCTCCCAGGCCCTGGCCTCGTCTTCTGTTGGCCCTGAGCCCAGAGTCCTAGCCTCCTTCCCACTGCCACACACCAGGTACTGCTGCTCCTCGGTGCTGAAGTGCTCTGTGAACAGCGGCCACAACTCCGACTCCTCGGCACGGATGTGCGTTTCCAGGGACGCCCGCACCGCTGCACACATGCGCCGGACTGCCAGTGCATGGCTGTGCAGCTGTGCCAGGCTGCCGGTGAAGCGGCGCAGCACGTCTATGACCTGGGCGGCAGGAGCGGGGCAAGAAGTCTGTGATGAAGGCAGCCTATAGACCAAGCATGCCTTTCCAACCAGCAACCTGGATTGCTTCTGCCCCTTCACCTGCAGTGAGCCGTCTGCCCTGCTGCCACCCTGCCCCTTCATCTGCCTTGCTGCCCCCTGCCCAGCCCTGCTGCCACCCTGCTATGTTCATTTGCTGAGTGTGTCTGCCGCCTGCAGTGCCACCTCACACCTTCTCCAGGTCCAGGAACAGTTGCTCCTCCTGCTGGTGGTCCAGCGTGTAAGCATGGCTCACGTTGCGCAGCGCCTGCTTGCTCTCAAGAGCAGGGAACACGATCTCGTCCTCACTCAGGCTGTGAGATCTGAGGTGATGGTCAGGCCACAGCAGGCGAGGGGTGGGCAGCTCAAGGCACAAGGAGGGCAAGGATAGTGAGAAGTTGGCAGGGAGAAGCAGCAGCAGAAACAGCAGCAGCAGCCGGTGCACAAGGCAGAACAGGCCGCAGCGCCTGTGCAGGAGCAGCAGCAGGAGACGGTTGCAGTACATACACAACACAAGCGAAGAGCTAGCGCAGCATGCAGTTGCAGGTTGAGCATGAGGTGTTTCAAAGGTCAGCAGCGCTGCTGCAGCAGTAGATGCCTGACAGGAGGTGGGCGGAAGGAGGTGGGCTGAGGAGGTGGGTACCTGTAGATGCCCCACAGGAACTGAAAGCGCCCCTCAAGAGCCTGGACAGCGACCGCAACATGGCGGGGCAGCAGCAGGGCGCTGGGGGCTGCAGGTCCACCCTGGGTCAAACCTTGTTGCTGCTGCACCTGCACCTGCCCTGTCCCGTGCTCTGTCCCGTGCTCCTGCTGTTGCTGCTGTACTTCCACCTGCTGCTGACTCGCTTCCTGCTGCTGACTCACTTCCTGCTGCTGCTGCTGCTGCTGCTCAATTTGCAGCTGTAGCTGGATGGTAGCCTCCACGTGCAGCGCGTCCGCCTCCAGCTGCCTCAGCTCCTTCCTCAGTGCCTGGTGGAACTGAAAGATGTGGTCAATGGGGTTGAACTTGGTCGCCTGGCGTGGAGCAGCCGCCGTGCCAGCCGCCGTGCATGTATCAGCACCACTAGCAGCAGAAACTGGCTTGAGCACAGACCCTGACCCTGGCCCTGACCCTGGCCCTGACCCTGGCACTGTCCCTGCCGCCCTGCCTGCCAGCTCCCCCAGCCCCTGTGGACCCTGCACACCGCCACCGTCCTCCAAGGCAGGGGCGTGTCGGGTGGAGAGTGACTCCTCTGCTGGACAGCTTGGCGCAGCAGCAGAGGGGCCTGGCCCGCTGGGAGGGCTGCCTGCAGACACTGCACAGCTTGGCTGTCCCAACTGGTAGCCTGCCTGGCTAGCCCCTAGTTGCTGCATGCTGCCTTGCATTCCTGCCTGATCGCGGCAAGGGTTGTGCTGGGCTGCCCCTGCAGCCGTGGCAGTGTGCAGATGGCTGCAAGGGCTGGGGCTGGGGGTTGGGAAGGCAGCAAGGCTCGGCTGCAGGAGGGTGTCACAAGAGGAGGTTCTAGGGCTGCTGCCGCATGTGGCCAGTGCAGGGTCAGAGCTGGAAGGGGGCAGGAGGGCACAGCCTGCCTGGCCCTGTGCCGCAGAGGCTGCCAGGCCTGCTGCTGGAGGTGAGGTATCAGTCGCCAGGGACCCTGACACTGTTGTCCAGGAAGCAGAGGGTGCACTGCCCCTCACCAACGCCTCCTGCGCAACTGTTGGCTCTGCACCTGGCACCTGGCAGTGGCTCTGGCAGCCATGACCAGCTCTCCTCCCTGCCGCTCCTGGTGCCTGAGCAGGGTCACATGCTGCGGTGTCCCTGGTCTGCTGCACCCCTGGGTGATGAGAGCAGGGGAGCAAGGAGGTCACCTGCTGCAGCCTGGCTGTCGGCGCTGGGGCAGTGGCGTCACCATGTGTAAGCAAGTGTGCCATAGCGTCGTGCGCAGCATGTGCTGGAGATGCATGCCCCGGCCCGTCCACATGCTGCTGGCTGCTGGCCGGTGAGCTACCGCGCAGGCAACGGCGTTTAGCCTGCATCTCACCCTCAGGGGGACGCTGCACCCTGTCAGCAGGCGCCAACTGGCAGGCCAGGTGTGACTCACACACTCGCCCCCCCAGTGCCACATTCTCACTCTCTCCCACTGGCTTTGCACACTGTTGTGCCACCTCTGGCCCTTTTGGCACAGTTGCTTGGGGCCCAGACAGTGGCAGCAGGGGCCAGGCCCCCGCCCCTCCTGCCCTGCATGGCTCTGCCCCTGCTGCGACGGCAAGCTCCAAGCTGCTGCGGCAGGTGGTGGTGCCCCGGCTGCGGTCTGCGACCTGACAGCTCAGCAGTCCTGCTTCCCCACTACTGCCCTGGCTCAAGCTGCTGTGCAGGCCCAGCTGCCCAGTGTGAGTGCTGGCCTGCTGTGCACAAAGCACCCCTGACACCTCCGATGGCCCCTGAGACCAAGGGCCTGAGCAGGCCAGCTGGGGCAGGTGACTGTGGTCAGCACCTACCTGTCCCTGTCCCAGCTGAGGTGGCCAGGCCCCACTGCCCCTGTCAGCTGCATCCCCCCCTGCACCCCCACCAAGCTGGCCACTGCTAGTAGCACTGATGCAAGCCAGCTGGCTGGGTGCGCTCCCCGACCCCACCCCTTCGCCCGCTCCTGGGCTGCTGCCCCTGCACCAGCCCTCCTGCGTCCCCTGCACCCTGCCTCGCTCAGCCCAGCAGCTGAGCAGCTGCACCAGCGCCTGGTCACCCTCCGGGGCGCCCAGCCGGATGTTGTTCATCAGCTCCTCAGCCTCCTCATGGCTCAGCCCGGCTGTCACCCAGGGCATCAGCCGCTCCAACAGGCGCAGCGGCATCGCGTGCAGGGTGTGCCACAGCATAGCGCGCTGCTGGGAGGCGCACAGGTGGCGGGCCAGCAGCGGGAACAGCTCCACCTCCTCCCGGGCCATGTGCTCAGCCACATTGCCGCGCACCTGTGGCAGAGGGAGGGTGGGGCGAAGAGGGATTCACACAGCGATGCAGTAGGGTGGGGTTGGGACAAATAGAAAGGATTGCTGCAGTGGCAGAAGGGGGTGAGGCAGGAGGGTGGACGAGATGTGGTGCTGCAGTGGGGTCAGTGTGGGGAGGATTGAGCGAGAGGGAGGTGAATGACATTGTGCACAGGGCAGTAAGGGTATGCCCTGACACACTGCACACCATCAGACTCCTGCTAGCTGCTAGCTGTCGCTGGCTCCTCTTGCTGCAGCCCTTGCCTTGTGTGCTGCCCTGCACTGCCAGCCACCCTGCCATCCGCCCTTATGCCACTGCAGGCGCTCACCTGTTCAGCACTGCTGCTGAGCTGGCCTAGCAGAGCGGCCACCTCCTTGCGACCGCGCCGCGCCAGCGCCCGCACATCAGCCAGCAGGCGGCCTAGGTCCTCCAGGGCCGACACCTCGCAGGCGTGCTCACGCTCACAGGCCATGCAGGCCGCATGCGCTGCCTCCCACCCAGACTCTGGCACCAGCTGTGCCGGGTGCGCCACCAGCAGGCGCCGCACTGCAGGGTACATGACCTGCCGCATGTGGCAGACGAGGACATTACCAAAACTACAATGCAGCATTGGAGATCTGGCGCACCTGTCGGAGGCTGAGGCAGCTACTGGTCAGAGACACTTTACTGCCTCCTGACCTCCAGTGGTGCCACCCAGCTGCCCTCAGGGCCCCACCCAGCCCCCTTGTCACATCCCCATCTACCGCTTCTTTTCCCTCCTCCCCATCCACCTCCTCCCCTGCCCCACCTCCTCCTCGCTCATGGTGTGGAACATACACAAGCTGCGCAGGAAGCGGTGGCGCTCCACAAGGGCTGCCAGCTGCCCTGCGCTCACGTCCTGCCGCTGCTGCAGCTGCCGTGCCTCGCGTGCAAACTCTTCTAGGGCGGAGCAGATGGTGCGGTGGATGTGCTGCAGCTCCTGGATGGGTGCGTGGCGCATCACGTCCCCACCAGCCCCCACCAGGCCGTACTGGCTGCCGCCACTGGCTACCGGCTGTGCGCCAGCCTGGTGCTGTTGGTGATGTTGGCTGACCAGCAGCTGCTGCTGCACATTGTATGGGGACTTGTTGACACCTGCACAGTCTCCTAGCTCCGGGCCCCCTGGCAGGGTTGCCTGCCCACTGCTGTGCCTTGCCTCACAGCCACTGCCTTCCAGGTATGCTGCCCTGTGGGTGGTGGTGAAAGCTGATAGAGCTATGCCGCTGTCCTGCCGGCCAGAGGAGGCTAGTGAGGGTGGGGTGGGAGAAGCAGCTGGGCTGGGCAAGGAGTCCAATTCGTCACTGATGGGTTGCAGCCAGGAGGTGAGGAGCTGGAGCAGCAGCTGGTCAGGCAGCACAGCCTGTATGTGCTGCAACAGCTGCTCCTGCTCCACCTGGCAATCCAGTTCATCACCCAGCACATGGATAGATTGGCAAGGCTGTGGTGTGATTTGCTTAACTAACGCTCACAATGCTCACATAACAACATCGTGCACACAGGCCAGCATCGTGCCAGCAACTGCATGGTCACGTGAAAGTGACTGAAAACATTGTTATGTTTGCTAGGCAGCTTGCTTTGAATGTCAGGTGATGAAGGGAGGGGGTGTGGGGCAGGATTAGGCACCCACCTGAGGCACCCTGGGTTTAAGCCAGGCTAGAACACGGCCCACTGCTGCCAGTGGGATGCAGTATAGGAATTGCGCCACTAGCCCAGCCTGCTCTGCAAAGCTGAAATGCTTTAGAAGGAGGGGCAGCAGCTGCTCCTCTTCCTTTGCAAGGTGCTTCTTAAGGGTTGTGTGGATCTCTTCCACCTTGCACATGAGGCCCCTGTGCACCAGGCAATCATCAGAAAGGCTGGTGTATCCAGGCACCAAGCTGTCGGACTGCCTCGGGCCATGGACCTACCGCACTGTTGCATCTCGCTTGGCGCCTTGTTGATCTACAGCTGCGCTGATGAGCTGCGCAAGCTGCTCAAACAACAACTCCTGTGGTAGAAGGGATTGCAATGAGACGGAATCAAAGCGGGATCGTGCCCATAACTTGCGGGATATTTGCAGCCATTCGCAAACCTCGTCTTGGTGCTCAACACTATAAGCCAGCGTGACATTCTTCACTTTCGCGTCAAGCGCGGGGTACACCACCTGCACCCCGTGCTGGGCTGTCAAAGAACAATCGATGGCGTGCGACTCCACAACCACCATTTACCTCGTCTTCTACGCTGCTGTGGTATTTGTAAACTTGCTCCAAGAACTTGTAGCGTTCCCGCAGCTCCAGTAGCTGTGATTCATTAGCAACACCGTCGCCGCTGAGCTGCTGTACCCACTTCACCAACGATGCAAGCTCGGCTTTGATGGAGTCGTGGAAGTGGCTGTAGAAATAGTTAAGCGGAGGATACTGATGCGTCATGCTCCCTATAGGGTTGGCTAGTCTGCGGAGCCTACGGAGACTACAATCCGTGCACGTCTCTTATGATGCATTGGTGCGGGCGCACTGCGGCCACGCGCCGGCATGAGGGCGGAGCTTGCCGCGCAGTGCCACTCAAAAAGGTCATATATACTGACCATGTCATGCACACTCGCAGGGTTGGGCCCCAACTTGGGGACCCCAACTTCGGTTGGCCTGGCTGGAGTTAGGTTTGGACTTGATTAAATGTGATGCACATTGTCGCGAGGTAGGCTACCTCAGGTAGCTCTTGACTCACACTAAAACAGGCCGCCCTAACCACAACGCCAAGCGGAGGCAACTGTCTTACTGTGGCATTGCACACATGCTCTGAATGTAAGCTGGTACAAGTGAAGCATGGTGTAGTGCACTCCATTGTGCTACAGGTTCCTGAATCTGGACATCGGCCCCTTGTTCCTTGCCTTTCGCCTTGATAGGCTGGGTGGTCGCCTTGACCTGAGAAGTGAGTTGCAGTTAGGGCGTGTCTACTAATATTGGTTCCGAGCCAAAACTTTTGGCAAAAGTGACGTATTAGCTAATATTAGCGCTTATATCAGCTGAAGCGGCGTGAGCCAATACCGGGAGCTAATATGAATAAATGATCTTCCGGGAGCTGATAGGAGCCAAACGGGAGCTGATATGAGCTACTACGAGCTAGTACGAGCTAGTTGGGAGCTAATATTAGCTCATATTGACTAATATTAGAAGTAATATTAGATTAGGGGGAACCGCCCTAGATGCAATCATCAGTCATCACTCATCGTCAGTTATCACTCCTTGAATCTCTCAGAAAACACATGTTGCTTGGAAAGGCCACCGCCTGTCTTAAATGCACATCGCGTGATGGCTAAGAAGAAGCGGAAGGGGAAGGGCACTGTTGTTGTCTCCCTGTTGTAAACTTGGGTTGCGGTACACTAGGTGCCAAGCTGCTGGGTCCAGGCTGTGCAGCTTTCTTGGCCCGCATGACTTCCTTGCCCTCGCCCTTGCCCTTGGCCTTGGTGAGGTAGCAGCATGGTATACAGCTTGAAGCCCCACAGCTGCCTCTCATTACTTGCTGTGCCAGCCACTCCCTTGTCTGCTACCCGAGCACTGGTCATGAGAACCCACCCTGGACACGAGAGCTCACCTCGCGACTGTTACGCCGGTGGTTGCGCCTCCCTCATCAGCCCAGCGGGCAACACGCATTGACACAACAACAGTAGCATAGGGCCCCTACACTGGGGATGGTGTAGGGGATATTGTCTGCATGGAGTACGCTTCCCACACGTACTGCTTGAGCGCCTTCCACCGCCTTGCACCCCCTTGTGAGGTGCAGGGTGTACCTTAAGCAGCTCAGGCAGTTCCTGCCACAAGCACGTCTCCAGCAGGCGGTGCTTGCTGTCCTTGATGCGTTGCGTGTTCGCGCTGCAGCGCAGTCATGGGGTGGGATTGACATTGCATTGGCCTGCCCCCTTCATAGGCCTGGTGGGCTTGGCCTCCTGCTCAGTGTTGGTGAGCTTGGATGGCGGTGGAGAGCTGGGCCCAGGCTCTGAAGCTGCTGGCTGTGTGGCTGCCTGGCTGCGTGGGGATGAGAACCCACCAGCACCACTGCCACAGCAGCTGCACCAGCGGAGGCAGCCACTCTTGAGTCAAACACCCGGGCTGGTGGGATGCCGGCTGTTGTGCCTCATTCAAGTGCTGGCGTGCTGGTGTAGGGCGGTATGGCCCCAGCTGGTCGGGTCAGCAGCGCTGCGTCCTCGCCATCCCCGTACATCCCCCGCCTGAGGCCCACCCTCTGCAGCCATCAGCCAACACCAGAAGAAGTATGTCGACTCGACTCGCCTGCCATGACTGCCATGACTGCCAGCAGTGGAACCAGTGGAAGTATGTGGACTCGACTCAACTCCACTCGCCTGCCAACTGCCATGCCTGCCAGCAGTGCCTGGCATTGGGCTGACATGGACAGGGCGCTGGCAACCCTGAGCTTCTGGGGTCCAATGGCGTTGAGGACATACAACACCACACCTGGCAACACACCATGCCTCGTGGCTGGACGGCTGGCACCATGACTGGCAAGTCTACAAAATGGCACGCCCACACCCCTGCAGGCACTGCACCATGGCTGGCAACACATGCTGCACTGACCCCTATAGGGCTTGGCTGCCTGCCTGGCAGCTGCATGGTGGCTGTACCTGAAAGCCAAAGGCCTCGTACAGTCGGTGCGCTGCCTGGTTGCTGGCCCGCACCTCCAGCAGGCAAGGGCAGCCGCCCGTGTGTGTGCATTGGCAGGCCTGCGTCATGCGACAACGTCCTCACTGATACGTTAAGGTTAAAAACCCCAACTTGGGGTAGCAGCACGGCCATGTTTGCCATGCATGGCTACAGGGTTGTGTGGGCCTGTCAGGCTGGGTTCGCCAGCACACCTGGAGCACACACCTGCAGCAGGTGGCTCAGGACGGCCCGGCCCAGGCCCTTGCCCCGGCAGGCTGGCCACACCCCCAGGTTTTCCAGCTGCACCTCCCCAGCCACTTGGCAGGCCGTGGCGAAAGCAGCCACCTGCTCCTCACCTGCAGCACTGCAAGGGATGCAATTTCCTAGTGCAGCAACACAGGCTGTCTGGGGCCGGTGCTCATGCACCCACCTAGCTTATGGCAACTACAGTACATCACATCACTGCCAGTGTCTCATGTTACATTCCAGCAGTGTTTTGCACAGCGCACAGCAGTGTGCCATGTTATCAAGGGCAAGCGCTAGTGTCTGCCATCACCTCGTTGCTGTGCGTCATGGCAGCATGTGGCAACATCCTCGCTGCTACAAGGTTGCCCGGCTGCAACTGGTGGTGAGGGCTGCACAGCAGGAGAGGAGGACGTGTTTGAGTCGGATCTAGTTAGTGGCTGCTAGTGGCTGCTAGTGGCTGCTAGTCTGATCCGGCTCAAATTCAGGCCCTAGTGAGGGACAAGAGGGCTGCACAGCAGGACCTCCAGGGCTCCTGGTAAGGTGGTAAGATGCTCTCGACTGGGCTGCTCACCACTGTCACCACTATTGTAGTCGATGACGGATTGGTGAGAGTGACGTGCCAGGAGTGCAAGGACCAGCCAGCTGACCCAGCCGGCTGGCACGCAGCATCGACCTCACGTAACCTTGGGGCGTCGCTGATGTCCGCACGGCGCACGCGCGGTCGGCGGGCTTGCGCCGAGGCAACTACCTTTCCAACAGGTTGCGTGTTTCCAGCTGCCATGTGCTTTGTGTTACACATGTGGTGGGGTACGGCTTGAGTCTGATGTTTACACACATACCAACACAAGTACAGCACATGTCTTGAGCTATTGATTCCGCTCCCATGCAACTTTGGTTCAGCGTCCATGCATACTCTCATCGTACTTGATCGTGTTTAACAAAGCAATGCTGACCTCAGTACCCTGGATTGACCTTGGGAAATGGTGTTCAAGATGTCCGACTCGGCGCTCGAGGAGGTGGCCGACCTATTCGCGCGGCTGTCCTCCCTTGGAGGCAGCTCCGACGGTGAGAAAGTCAGCACACATGATCCCTAGTTCGATTTACGGCATTCTGTGACATGTCCGACGCGGCACGTGCCACAGGCCTAATCACGCAAGAGAAGCTGAGTGCGGCTTTGACGATTGCCACCGGCACAACTCCTAGTCCGGCAGCAGTGGCCCAGCTGCTGCGTGCCATGGAGCGAGTGGGGGGCAGTAGTGGCAGCAGCAGTGGCCTGCGCCTGCCCCTCTCCACCTTCACCGCCTGGTGCTCGTCCACCATGGCTGCCGGCTCACAGACCTACGAGGAGCTGTCCCGCAGTGAACAGGCACTGCTGCTTGAAGAGCTGGTGGGCGCCAGGGTGCATGGCAGGCTGCTGGGGTGATGCGTCTGCTGCTGGTGCCACTGGGGTTGCCGTGGCCTTCCTGCCTGCTGCATGGAACTCACCCTCCTCCTCCTCCTCATCATCATCATCATCATCATCATCATCATCATCATCATCATCATCATCATGGGCATGACATGGCACTCATGGCACTAAACATGACATGATTGCGATAAACATGATACTGTAGACTCCATATGCTGAGGTTCAGACTGAGATATTGCTGCCGCAGGGCCAGCCTGTGTGGGAGCTGCTGGTGCTGTTCAGACGCAAGCAGATGATGGCGGACTTCATGCAGGTGGGCGCCCCAGCCCAGCCCAGCCCAGCCCAGCCCAGCCCAGCCCAGCCCAGCCCAGCCCAGCCCAGCCCAGCCCAGCCCAGCCCAGCCCAGCCCAGCCCAGCCCAGCCCAGCCCAGCCCAGCCCAGCCCAGCCCAGCCCAGCCCAGCCCAGCCCAGCCCAGCCCAGCCCAGCCCAGCCCAGCCCAGCCCAGCCCAGCCCAGCCCAGCCCAGCCCAGCCCAGCCCAGCCCAGCCCAGCCCAGCCCAGCCCAGCCCAGCCCAGCCCAGCCCAGCCCAGCCCAGCCCAGCCCAGCCCAGCCCAGCCCAGCCCAGCCCAGCCCAGCCCAGCCCAGCCCAGCCCAGCCCAGCCCAGCCCAGCCCAGCCCAGCCCAGCCCAGCCCAGCCCAGCCCAGCCCAGCCCAGCCCAGCCCAGCCCAGCCCAGCCCAGCCCAGCCCAGCCCAGCCCAGCCCAGCCCAGCCCAGCCCAGCCCAGCCCAGCCCAGCCCAGCCCAGCCCAGCCCAGCCCAGCCCAGCCCAGCCCAGCCCAGCCCAGCCCAGCCCAGCCCAGCCCAGCCCAGCCCAGCCCAGCCCAGCCCAGCCCAGCCCAGCCCAGCCCAGCCCAGCCCAGCCCAGCCCAGCCCAGCCCAGCCCAGCCCAGCCCAGCCCAGCCCAGCCCAGCCCAGCCCAGCCCAGCCCAGCCCAGCCCAGCCCAGCCCAGCCCAGCCCAGCCCAGCCCAGCCCAGCCCAGCCCAGCCCAGCCCAGCCCAGCCCAGCCCAGCCCAGCCCAGCCCAGCCCAGCCCAGCCCAGCCCAGCCCAGCCCAGCCCAGCCCAGCCCAGCCCAGCCCAGCCCAGCCCAGCCCAGCCCAGCCCAGCCCAGCCCAGCCCAGCCCAGCCCAGCCCAGCCCAGCCCAGCCCAGCCCAGCCCAGCCCAGCCCAGCCCAGCCCAGCCCAGCCCAGCCCAGCCCAGCCCAGCCCAGCCCAGCCCAGCCCAGCCCAGCCCAGCCCAGCCCAGCCCAGCCCAGCCCAGCCCAGCCCAGCCCAGCCCAGCCCAGCCCAGCCCAGCCCAGCCCAGCCCAGCCCAGCCCAGCCCAGCCCAGCCCAGCCCAGCCCAGCCCAGCCCAGCCCAGCCCAGCCCAGCCCAGCCCAGCCCAGCCCAGCCCAGCCCAGCCCAGCCCAGCCCAGCCCAGCCCAGCCCAGCCCAGCCCAGCCTGCTGGCCGGCCTGGCCTGCCCTGGTCTTTCCCACCCTGTCCTGACCCGCCCAGCCCTCTGCTGGCTGCAGGGTGGTGAAGCCCGCACCGCCCTCACTGGCCTCACCTTCCTGCTCACCAGGCAGGGCGGCCTCAAGCTCAGCAGCCAGGCCCTGCCCCCCCGCCTGGCCAGCGCCCCCTCCCTCATCAGCCGCTACCTGCACCGCAACCCCACCCGCACCCTGGCCACCGCCGCCCCACCAGCTGCCGAACCTTCTGCTACCCCGCTCACAGGGCGCTGCAGCAGCAGCCTCCCCAGGGATGAGAGGCGGCGGGCAGGCAGCTGGCAGCAGGCGGCTCCTCCCCCCGGCCGTGCCCCTTCCCTGATCCGGACCCCAGCCCAGCCTGGCAACCAGGTGGCGGACACCAGCAGTAGGCCAGGCCCAGCCCTCCCAGCTGCAGGGTTAGTGGCAGGCCTGGCTCAGGCTGCCTGCTGCCTCCCCCCCTCCACCCAGCAGCAGCAGGACACCCCCCCAGCGTCTGGCCAGCAGTGCGCACACAGTGCTGATGACGGCCCCAGGAGTGCAGTGGAGGAGACTGCTGAGGAGGAGCGT
Organism: Haematococcus lacustris; assembly: GCA_030144725.1. Classification (NCBI taxonomy): domain Eukaryota; kingdom Viridiplantae; phylum Chlorophyta; class Chlorophyceae; order Chlamydomonadales; family Haematococcaceae; genus Haematococcus; species Haematococcus lacustris. The sequence continues at coordinate 21,069,756 of JASKMD010000008.1, read as the reverse complement.
CAGAATGCGGCCAACCTCCCAGAGCAGCCAGCCACCTCACCCCCCGCCCCTCCACCCTGCGGCGTCACCCACCAGGGCCAAGGCGCCCCGCCGGCCACACAGGCAGGCCCGGCCCCCCCTGCCCCCCCCCCTGCCTGCACTGCCCTCCCTGCACCCAGCGCTGGCGAGGCAGGCTGCAGCAGCTGGGCATCAGGTCTGGCCAGGCCACCCGGCTCCCTGGGCACCCTCCCCCCCGCCCTGCTGCCTGTGTGGCCCCTGTCGCAGGCTGAGCACCAGGTTGCACACCTGACCCTGAGCCAGGCCAGGGCGGAGCGCACCTCAGGCGGCCAAGGCGGTGCAAGGAGCCCCTCACGCTCCCCATGCCGCTGCTCCCCCTCCCCCTCCCTTCTCCGCCCTGCCCTCAGCACACCCCTCCACAACCGCCCCAGCAGCCCCGACCCCCAGTGGCTGCTCTGCAGCACAGCCCCCACCCCCCTCCCAGGGCCGGCTCCCTCCCCCCCGCGCCCCCCACTGCCCCGCCCCACCTGCACACCCCCAGTCAGGGCCCCACACCCAGAGCTGCAGACCCCCCCCTGCCTGCCGCCAGCATACGCAGCCAGAGGCGCCAAGGTCCCCCCATGGGGTCAGCGGCACAGGGTGCTGCAGCCAGGGCAGCGCGGGGGGCAGCAGGTTGTCAGGGGTGGGCCTGCGCCTGTCCCTGCAGCTGGGGGCACGCGTGGTGTAGCTGGTCATGATGCTGGGGGACCGGGTGCCTGCAGCCCCCTGGCCGCCACAGCAGCAGCAGCAGCAGGGCCAGCAGGGGGGAGCACACAGCAGCAGCAGCAGCAGCAGCAGCCAGGGACGTGGGCTGCAAGGCCCCAGCCCAGCCAGGCTAGCCCGGCTCCCCGCCCTGCCACCGCCCTCGCCCGATCCCAGTGGGGAGGTATGGTGGGGGGCTGTGAGGCTGGGTATGGGGCGCAGGGGGGGGGCCAGGGGGTCACCCGGGGCAATGCCTGGCGGGGTCAGCTCTTCCTGCAGAGCCTGCTGCCTATGCCCGCCGCCTTCCCTCCGCCCCGCTCCCGCTCAGCTTGTGGTGCGCGGGGGGCCTGTGAAGCACTGGGCAAGACCGCCCCTGGGCCTAGCTCTGGGACCTGGGACTGTGGGGGGGAGCAGCAGCTGGGGGTGGGGGCCCTCCAGGGTGGGGGGGGCGGCGAGGGTGAGGGCAGCAGGGGGGAGGGGCAGGCAGCCTGGCTCAGCTGCATGGCTCTGGGGCCTGGTGATGAAGACAGCGGTGGCGGGGCAGCAGCTACAGGGGGCAAGGAGCAGGGACAGGCAGTCCAGGTGGAGGAAGCAAGCAGGCAGGCTGGGGCAGTAGCCATGCAGCCCGCTGACGTCACGGCGTTTGTGATGGCAGCAGGGGGGACTGCAGCCTGGCAGCCCCAGCCCCCCCACCTGCCAGGCAACAGCCCCTGGGGAACCCTTGCCTCGGGCCCCCCCCCCCGCCGCCCAGCTTGAACAGGGCGAAGGTGACACCCAGCGCAAGCAGAGCAAGGAGCAGCCCTCCCCCCCTCCCCACCCACCTCCCAGCCTCAGCCTCGCCCACCCCAACTGGCCGGCTGCCGCCCCCCCCCCCTCCCAGCCGCCCCCCCTCCACCGGTGCTGCCCGCCTGGGTGTGGGCGTGGGTGGGCCAGGCCGGGTGGCGCAGCCCCCCCCCCTGCAGCCGCCGCCTGGCCCTTCTTTGTGCCTGCAGGGGGCGGGGGAGGTGGCTGCCAGGGCGGAGGCAGCTGTGCAGCGCCTGCCGGCATGGATCCAGCAGGAGCTGGCAGCGCTGCAGGCCAGCAAGGGAGGGGGGCCCAGGGGGGGGGCTCAGCCAGGACTGCGGTCTGGAGCCCTGCCGGTCCCCCCTGGGCCCCAGGCTGGCTGCGGGTCACTGAGGCAAGCAGGTGGGCGAGCGGAGCTGGGCGGAGCAGAGCCGGTGCTGGCTGGCAGCAGCAGGGGGGGCAGGGCGGGGGCGCACACTGGCAGCCAGGCGACTGGGGCCATGGGGCCAGGGGCAGGCACGGTCAGGGGGCAGCGCCATGTGTCTGGTTCAGGGGGTGGGGAGCAGCAGCAGGGGTACGGTCAGCTGGAGAAGGACTCCCAAGTCCGGCAGGAATGGGGCTTCACAGGGCAGCAGGGGGGAGGAAATAGGCATGCAGGGGGCAGCCACGGGGGGGTTGAGGAGCGGCAGGGCAGGGGGGAGGAGGCTAGGGAGGAGGGGGCGGGGGGGCAGCAGGAGCGAGGTGGGGGCGCAGCGCATGCGTGTGACCAGGAGGTCGCGGCCCTGATGGCTCAGGCCGCCGTGCTCTGCATCCCCAGCCCCAGCCTGGCCCCGCACCCTTCACCCACCACCACCAGCACCGGCTGGCCACTGCTCCAGGGTGAGCACAAGGCGCCACTAAGCAGCAGCCCCCTGCCCCCCCCACCCCACCCCCCACCTTCACCCACCGCCCACCTGCCCAGCCCAGCCCAGCTGCTCAGCCCCAGCCCGGACCCTGCCCCGACTCAGCAGGTCACCCCTTGCCCAGGCCCTGGCTCCACGGCATGCTGGCCGCCCTCAAGGCAGGGCCCCCCTGAAGGCCTGGCGCATGCGGGGCAGCTGCAGCCCAGCCCAGGCGCAGGGGAGGGGGGCCAGCGGGGGCCGCACTGCCTGTGGACAACGGAGTGGGTGCCAGGGCCACGGCGGCGGCCAGGCAGCGCCAGCCCCGCTCCTGCACCTGCTGGGCCTCAGAGCAGGGCCTGCCGCCGGCCCTCCTCCCCAGCTGGTCAACATCGGCAGTGGGGGGGGCAGGGGCAGGGGGAGGGGGGGCCAGGGGTTGGAGTCAGGGGCGACCCGGGTGCTTTGGTGGGGCGGCCAGCTGGTGAGGTGCGGGGCTGCACACCGCCGCCCTTGGCGCCTGTCAGGCTGAACCGCACAGCTCTGCTCAGGCTCCAGGGAGCATTGGGACAGGAGGAAGGGGCGGGGGGGTTGCCTGGGGTGCGCAGGGGGGCATGGTGCATGCAGCCCGGGGGGGAAGGGGAGCGGGTTCGCCTCATGCTGAAGAAACTGTCTGACTTTGTCGCGACGGTTCCCGATGTATGAGAAGGGTGCATCTTATCTGATTGATCTGTGGCTAGTCGCAACTTCTGTTGTCTCGTAGTCTCCATATTGGCTCCTGAGGCCTCGGAAGTTCTAAGTCGCATTCCCTGTTCATAAGTATGGGCAAGGCTGGGCTAGGCGGCGCAGTGACTGACGTTCACAGGTTACAAGTCTCTTGCTTCATCTCCTTGTTGTCATCTTCTTGTACATGTTGTAATCCCTACAGCCCCCATGCTACACCAAAATAAAGCATGAGTTTGCGAGGGGTTTGATATCTTGTTTTCTTGTATTGTCTCGCTGTAGCTGGCTATCGCCGCCACTTGCGCCGCCACTTGCGCAACAGTGCCTTGTTGGGCAGGTACTCCCATTCCTGGCCTGGCTGGCCTGACTTTGGCATGGCTAGGCGGCCGTCCCATCTACACAGCTCAGTGGGGCGTGGGCCTGGGCCAACTGCACAGCGGCAAATGTTCAGCGCGTCCCGGTCATAGAACCTGCACATGGGTGTGGGCAATGCATGAAGTCAAGTCATGTGTCATGTCATGTGGGATATGTTGTGTCAGGCCAATGCTTACCTGATGTTGTTGCTTGTTGAGCACATCAAGCTCCGGACTCGGGACCGCTTTGCCTTGCTGTACACTGGCCGCAGCCACCCCCATGGACACATGGGGCAATGCACATATGTAAGATGTCTCATCTTGACCCTACCTGGTCACCTTGACTCCACCACCTCCCAGCACTACCAACCCCTTACCTTGACCCTACCCTGAACCCTCTCACCTGAAGGACTCTAGCGGCTGCCCAAGGAGGGCCTCACTGGGGTTGCTGTTGGCTGAGCTGACCCGGTTGGTGCGGATCTCATCAGCCATAAGCACCCGCCCAGCTGGGAACTGCCTTAGCGCCTCCTTCATCATCTGGCTGACTGGGACACTCCCGCAGCCAACGGTGCCGCTGCCATTGAAGCCAGCTGCCCCATAGGCCAGTGCCAGGGGACGGTCTGGCCACCGCTTCTTGGCCTGCTTGATGAGCTGCAGCCACACATGGTACAACACATATGGCACACATGTGTAAGGTCAGGTTTAGCAGCAGCAACAACAACAGCAGCAGTTGGCCAGGTGTAAGAGCATGAGCTGACTTCGGTTGGCTACTGCCTAGCTTCTAGGCCTACTGCTACTAGGCCTTACCTTGGACCAGAAGCCTGCCACCACGCGCTTCTTGCCACAGTACAGCCTGAACTTGGCATTGGCCCAGCGTGGCTTGGAGTAACTCATCAGATCAGTATGCATGGGTAGGAGCTGCACTCACACACGTATGCATGGGTATGCATGGTGACCCTTGGTTCTATCCTGAGTGTTGCGTTGGGTTGGCAGGTGTTGAAGGGCTGTGTGCAAAGTTTAAGGTTAAAACTCCCACGGCAACCACGCGACATCTTCTTGTACAGCTCGTTCAACACTTTGTGACGATAGTGCTCTCCCTTGAGCTCATCCACGTCAGAACTCGTGGGTAAAGGACAGACCTGTGGACATTGCACTCACATAATCAGCACTGTTGACCAAATAGTCGAGAGAGATGTGTGTTTCGAGCAAGAGCAGGCAGGGCAGGGCTGGGGCAGGATATGGCAGGGCTCTAGCACTCTTGGGGTCACACCTAGGTTAGGGACACAGTGTCAATGGTCGCTACCTGTTGTGGAGAAGTGTATGGGGCTCCCCAGGGTAGGGGTACAGGGTTACTTGTGCGGACACTATCACCCGCGAGGGGGTACGGCTGGTGCACATACATTGTTATACATTTTATCCATTGTTTTATAGGTTGTGCTTGTGCGACAAGCGCGATGTAACAATGCTGAAGCGAGTCATCCCTAGCTAGTGGCGCAATTCAAAGCTGCGAGCTTCATGGACAAACATCCAAAAGTAAATGTACTCTCGGGCTGAAGGGTAGAGCTAGAAGGGATGGAGGCTATAGCGGTATGCACGTTGGGAGCGGCTGGAGACCCGCTCTGGGCGAACTCAGAAGAGTTGCTCCTATCATCTGGCAACGGCCTGTATGCTCAAAACATCGTATCTGGAGCACAGGTAAGCAAAGCGACATGTTGCTATATGCATGCGGACATGTTTGTACTTCGCAGCTGATTGGCATGTCTTGCTTTGTTTGCAGCGGCACCTGTGGATCAACAGTTCTAATGCACTGGGGGGCTCAGCAGGTCCTCTTGTGCACACAGTCTGCCATACACAGAACATCATAGCTTATGCGCACAGTGGTCCCAGCCCCTGCATCACCATCTCAAGCTGCCAAGACTTTGCGACGCTGGCAAACATCAAGGTAAGCAACTGGGTTCTTGTCGTGCCACTGACTACGCCGCCATCCAAGCATTGCTCAGCTCACAGCTTGCTGCTAATGCCTTTGGCAGCAGGCAAGTAAAGACAGCCAGTTTGTGCACCTGGCACTATCCTACGATGGCACCTGCCTGGCAGCTACTACCAGCTTTCCTGAGCACAGCCTGGAGTGGTGGCGCCTGCCTGAGCTAGCCACCGGAGGCAGCTCCAGCCCCGCTGGGCCCCCCTCCCAGCCAGCTGTGTGCCCCCCTGCTCCTCCTGAGCAGTGTCTAGCCTTTGAGCACAGCAGCCTGAGGTGTGTGGCGCGCTGTGCGCTGGGCCCCCACCTGCTGGGCCTGCCGCCTGTGTTCTTCCCCCTCAACCCGCTGGTCATCGCGGTGGCAGGCAGCAGCGCGGCGCAGCTGCTGGTGCTGAAGCCCGTGCTGCAGGGCCACCTAGTGCTGCAGGTGGGGACCAGGGGGACTGGGGCGGGCCACAGCCGCAGCTTCTGGCTAGCATGCTCCCCACCACCACCACCACCAGCACCACCATCAATACCAGCACACCATGGAGGAGGGCATGGGCCCCTGCATAGACAGCATCCACAGCTGCTATGGCCCTATGGCCACACTCACTGCCCTCACACACCTTCCTCGAGCACAGTGCAGGCACAGTGCCTGGCAGTCGGCCGATCCCAGCTCTGCCCACACACCATCACATTGCCCAGCCCATCACACCATCACATCACACCATACACCATCACATTGCCCAGCCCATCACTGGACAGGCAGCTATGGAGGCCCGCGTACACTGCCAGCAGCAGCACCCCCTTGCATGCCCCCTGATCACCGTGGTTGACACTGCTTACTCCACAGCACCAGCAACACCAGGCACCAGGCATGTGCATTTCAGGCTGCTTGCTACCACTCCACTCCAGCCGCGACCGCCACGCTGACACCACAGCTGCCCTGGCCCCGGACCCTAACCCTAACCCCAACCCTGCCCTGCACCCACCGCTGTCTCTGCAGTCTGATGTGGATGTGTCAGTGCTGGGGGACGGCGAGGCCCTCACCTGCCTGGCCTGGCTCCCTGATGGCAGCCTGCTGTTAGGCACCAGCCTGGGCCGCGTGCTGCATGTCAGGGCCGCCGCCCCCCCGGCTGTGCCGCCCCCCAGCTATGGCACCGGGGCAGCACCACACACAGCCTGCGTGGTCTTCACCCCCCCTGACTTCACAGCAGCAGCAGCAGCAGCAGTGGGGGCTAGGGTCAGGGCAACTGCCCCAGCCACCCCAGCCACCTCACCTACAGCCCTGCCTCAGGGTCAGGGCAACCGTGCCCGCGCCCTGCTTGCTGCTCCCAGCCTGCAGCCCGACAGTGTGCTGGCTCTGCTGCCCATGGAGCAGCTGGTGCTGGCAGTGACAGCTGGAGGGGACGCCCTGCCCGGCCTGTTGCCCTCCGCCCCCTGCACTCCCCCGGCCCGCTTGATGTGGCTAGCAGCAGCAAAGCCGGGCCGTCTGCAGCTGAGGGCGCAGTATGACCTGCCTGCTTACGGGCTGCGCTGCGCTGCTCAGTCGCCTGACAGGGACCGGCTGGTGCTGGTCAGCCAGCGGGGGGAGCTGCTGCTGGCGGAGGGGGTGGGCTGCCCGGCCCCCCTCATGCTCCAGCTCCATGGCGCTGCTGGTAGTGGTGGTGGTGGTGGTGGGGGGGAGCATGCTGGCCAGCAGCAGCGTGGCGGTGGTGGTCCGCCCCGGCAGGGCCAGCACCTGATGTGGCAGGAGTTGGCGGAGGATGCGGGGGAACTGGAGGGGGGGCATGCAGGCAGCCCCCACCCACGCTCTGCCTTTGCGCATGCCCCTAGGCAGCAGCAGCTGGTGCTGCCTGGCCCCCCGGCGGTGTTGGTGGACGTGAGGCGTGTGATCAGAGTGACCAGTGTGGGCAGGTGGGCCTCAGGGTGGTGGTGGTGGCGGCGGTGGGTAGGACCCGGGCAGAGGGTGGCACAGAGCGTGTGGTGGTGGTGGTGGTGGTGGTGGGTAGGACCCGGGCAAAGGGTGGCGTAGAACGTTTGTGGTACCAGCCGCTGCCTCGCTGCGGAGGCGTTACGTAGGGGTGGCAGGGGAGTGGCGCCATGTGGCGGTGGCAGGGGGGTGGCGTCATGTGGCGGTGGCAGGGGGGTGGCGGCTGCCCTGCTTCACTTGTTGTGCCAGCCTCTCCCTGATGGCAGCAAACTGAGCTAGGCAGATCCAGTGGCAGGGCGCAGCAGCAGTGGCATGGGCTGGCGGGGGCTGGTGGGCCCAAACATAGCCATTCTAAACCTGGAACATGGTGTTTGACTGTGATAACTCACACCTGGGATCCTGGAAATAGGACTGGGAGTGGACATTAAACTCACATATCACAACAATGTTATACAATACATGACGTATGATACATGAACTAGTAAACAGTAAACAATGCAGTCTCCTGCCAGGGGTACAGGGCGCAGGGCTGGGTCAGTAGCCTGGCAGTGGGCTAGGCTAGGTGGTGGCAGCAGGCCCAGGCAGCAGGCCTCAGGCGGAGGCTCCTCCCTTATGCACGCCGGTCCACCGGCATAATATTCTTCTCCTCCTCCTTTTTCTCCTTCTTCTTCTCCTCCTTCTTCTCCTTTTTCCTCTTCTCCTTCTTCCTCTTCTCCTTCTTCTCCTTGATCCTCTTCTCCCTCTTCTCCTTCTTCCTCTTCTCCTTCTTCTCGTTCTTCTTCCTCTTCTTCTTCTTTCTTCTCTATTCACTTGATCTTCTTTGACTTCATCTTCTTTGGCAGTGCGCTGCAACGGCGCCGGGCCGCAGTGGCCAGTCGGTGGCGGCGCGCATGCTGCGCTGCGGGCCCCTGAGGGTCCAGTGCCCCCCTGCTGCTGCTGCAGGAACCACGTGGGCCCAGTCTCCGGGGTGGTGTTGCTGCAGAACGACACCTTTGTCACGGGCGGCGCAGACGGCAGCGTGCGCTTGTGGCGGGTGCAGCTGGCCGACCTGCCAGCAGCCGGAGCAGCCGGCAGCAGCGTGGCCGTGACCCCGGGAGCACTGAGCGCCCGCTCCTCAACCTCCTCCATGTCCTCAGTGCTGGCGGCAGGCAAGGCTGCAGAGGCTGCGGCGGGAGGGGGGGCCGGGGGCGCCACAGCCGCCAGCTCTGGTGCAGGGGGGGCGGCGGGAGGGGGCGCGGGGGGGAACAGTGTGACCAGCACCCAGCTGCTGGCAGTGTGGCACCTGGGGGCGCCAGTGACCTGCCTGGCGGCCTACCGCCTCACAGCCCTGGTCCTCGTGGGTGAGTGAGGTAGGCTGCAGTAGGGCGCAGGGCGGATGTCGCGCGCATCATCCCCCTCTCCCCTCCCCCCTCCAGCTTTGACAAACAGCCCCTGCCACACCATGGAAGCTAAGTTGGGGTGATCAGCGTCGGCAGCTGCTGTCACCACACCGTGTTGTGACCACACAACGCCCACACCAGCAACTTTGAGGCTGCCAACCTCCACCCTCTCCACCACCACCCCTACCCACTCTAGCCTGATCCCCCCTGATGCCCTTGTAGCCTGTAGCCATGACAGCCAAGCCCTGAGTATGAGGTGGTCACACCACTGGTCACACCACTGGTCACACCACTGGTCACACCACTGGCCCTCCAGGAGGTAGACTTGCACTTGTGCGTTCAACCAGGCCAGGGCCACTGGATCCCTGCACCGTGGCGACTGGGCTGCAGCAGCTGCACAGCCGCACAGCCTGGAGTCAGGGTTAGCAGGCCACCTTGGAAGTTAAATTTAAGTTAAAAGGGAGCTGGTGGCTCAGCACAGTTGTTCCCCTACTATTACTACAGGGCAGGGGCTGTGTTATCTGTAATCCGGTTTGTTTGCATGCAGCAAGCATCCGGTACCACTCCGTGATTCACTACCCCAGCCCGCTTGCGAAGGCCGGGCAATCCATGTTGGCATGAAACACCGCTACCTATGTCAGATGGAGTGCGCTTGTTGTTGCTGCTGCTGTCAGAAGGGTCTTCAGCTGCTTGGCTGCTGTCAGAAGGGTCTGCTGGGCTGCTGCCAGAGGGGCCAGGGGGGTTTGCTGCTGGGCTGCTGTCAGAGGGGTTTGCTGCTGGGCCGGCTGCTGGGCTGCTGCCAGAAGGGCCAGGGGGGTTTGCTGCTGGGCTGCTGCCAGAGGGGCCAGGGGGGTCTGCTGCTGGGCTGCTGCCAGAGGGGTTTGCTGCTGGGCTGGCTGCTGGGCTGCTGCCAGAGGGGCCAGGGGGGGTGTAGTCCAGTGGGCGTGTGTATTGCACACACACACTGACCCCATCAGTCAGGATTCGCCTATCAAACACAAACCCCCGGTTGGCGAGCTTGCCTACCTTGAACACACTGTCCCAGTGACTGTAGGCAGCATGCTCAGCCTCAAAAGCTTCCGCTGTGGCTGTGGTCAGGCCTAGCTGGCTGCACACCCCATGCAAGACCCTGGTTTCTATCACGATGAAGTGAGTACCTGACCCTGCCATGGGGGTGAGGATGAAGGGTGGAGGGCAGTGTGGAACCCGAGGACCCTCGCCCCTGCCCTTGCCCTTGCCCTTGCCCTTGCCCTTGCCCTTGCCCTTGCCCTTGCCCCTGCCCCTGCCCCTGCCCTTGCCCCTGCCCTTGCCTTCGACTGCTGGGGGGTTAGGGTCCTGCCACTCCTCAAGGCACCGGTTGACGTAGATAGCGTACAGGATTCGCCGGTGCAGCGGCAGCTTGGTGATGGCCGGCGGCGCATCAGAATCCTCTGGCTCCTCTGAGTCTGCTGGGGCTGCTGCCTCCTCCACATCCTCCAGCACACCGGTCAGCACATGCCGGTGGTAGGCCATGCGCCCTTGCCACTCAGGGCTCTCCAGCGGGGTGTCACGCAGCTCGGAGCTGCTGTAGTTGAGGCCGTACTGGCACACCACACGTACAAACAGCTTGGCCACCTCGAGGGTGATGCCGTACTTGGAGCGGGCTGCCTTGGCCCATAGCTTGACATAACGCTCTGCATAGCAACGCATGAGCACAACATGCATCATGTATCATGCAACATACATCATGAGCCCATACATGAGGAATAACAAGCAACACTCTGAGCATACTTGGACATACTTGGACATACTTGGCATATAGGACACAGTTGTGAGTTGTATTGGCCGCCCCTCTTACCGGGGTTGGCGAACATCTCCTGCGTGTTGACAGCCATTTGCTTGGCAAGGGCACCAATGGTGTTGGAGTCACCCAACAGTTCTGTCTTGTCCAGCGCCACAAGCTTTGCTGTGATGGCTGCGTTGTCTGGGTCAGCAAAGAAGGCCTTTGGGATGGGGCGCAGGTTCTGCTTGTGTGCGGGGCCGCGCATCATCTGCTTCCAGCCTGACTGCTCGCTGGGTGAGGCGAACTCTGCAGTCCAGTCGTTGACCCTCTGTGCCAGCAGAGGGTCTAGGATGTTGAGGGGTTGGGGAGGGACTGGGGCAGGGGGGAGGGGGCGTCTGCTGGCCAGCCTGCTGCTGCTGCGCTCCTGCAGCTTGGGCTGCCAGGCAGGCTGGGTTGGGCCTGCTGCTGGACCTGCTGCAAGGCTGCCAGGGAGAGGGTCCAGGGGGGCTGCACCCTGGGCTGGAGGAGGCTGCACCGAGGGAGGGGGGGGGGCAGGATGGAAGCCTGGGGTAGGAGGCCCCACCAGGCATTTGGCCAGCAGCACCAGGACCGCTAGGGACGCGAGTTTGCGCTGCTTGTGGTGGATGCCCATCCTCAGCCTGATGTGCGCCACAATCTTGTTTTTGACTTGATTACGGCCCCTGCAAAGCAACACACACACGCGCGCTATCATTCGCTATCATATCATTCGCATTGCTATCCAGTACAGGTGTCCCGGGACCCAGTTCAGATGCGGTGCGGAGGAGGACCCAGATGTGGCGGAGGAGGACCCGGATGCGGATGAAGCAACCCACCTGATGAAGCCCTTCAAATAGCACTTGACGAACTGGAGCCTCGAGTTGGCCGCCTCTTTCAGCCTTGCCTTACGCGCCCTCCCACGTGGCGATACGGGGCCTACCCAGCCCAGGTCGTCAGGCTTGCCCTTGGGCTTTGGCTTAGGGACCTTGGGATTGGGCTGTTTGGGCTCTTCCGCGCCCTTGCGCTTCTTGCCCTTCATCGCGCTCTGTAGTGTCGCCACTTCCACTGGCTGTATCAACTCGCATGACTCTCACTCTCGAGACTTCAGCTGGTGGCTCAGCGTAACAGGCCTGCCCACTGTGACTGGGCACCTGGGTTGCGGTGCAGCCATGTGCTGTGGTACATGCCATGTGCACATGATGGTCGAGGTGACAAGGCACTTAGGCGCACGCCAGTGCAGCCCTGTGTGCATCTGGCCTGCCCTGCCTCCCAGGCACTGAGGATGGCTGCCTGCGCATGTTCAACACCGAGCTGGTGCGCCAATACGTCAGCCAGGCCTCGGTGGCAGCAAGCACCGGCACTGCCGTATACCACATGCCAGACGAGGCCGGACATGACGCGGACCGCTACCGCAACCCCTCGCCGACCAGCGGCGCGGACCACGGAGGTCAAAACGCGCAGCCGCACAGTCAACCGTCACGGACTGCAGTCGATGACCCGCTATTGGCGAAGGCGCTCGCGACGGTGTGGGCGCAACAACCGTTCCATTCCGTAACGGCGGCGGCCTTTTCGCCAGATGGCATTTTCCTCGCGGTTGCCAGTGCCGCAGCGAAACAGGTGCAGCTGCGGGCATGGACTTATCAGACCGCATCATGGGGCAAGGGAAGCCGGGCGGGTTGACAGTGGTTTGTGCTTGCTCGCCACGGCCTGCCTGCCTGCCCATAGCAATGAGGGCATGCTGGTAGCTGGCTCGGTTACGGTATAGTTTATTGTGGTTGTACATATGGTTGTTAATATATGTGTCATGTATATTTGCCAGCGTTTCCATTCTTATGGCAGGTGAACTCTGGCACAAGAAATACTTGCTGCGGCAAACCTGCCACGCAAAACGGAGATTGACCTTGCCTACTGTGCAGGTAGCCTTCTACCGCATGGTGGGCTCCAGCCCCAACAACACCAGCCATGAGGTGGCCATGCAGCTGCTGGGGTTCTACGACCTCAGCCAGGCGCCCAGGCTGCTGACGTGGGCCCCACGCGATGCCGAGGGTGAGGGGCACTGCCTGCAGGGCGGGTGGTTGCAGGGCCATGACGCAAGCCGAGGAGGAGCAGGGCCTTGCCAAGGGCGACAGAGCAGCTTCTAGCCGGCTTCACACCTTGCCCGTCACCAGCCCCTGCCTTGCCTGAGGGCAATGTGCAGCAGCGCCCAGCACACTATGGCCACCCCTAGCTTTTGGTTGGAGTCCCTGCCCCTCAATTAGATGCTCTGTATTGCCGCTTGGTTGGAGTCCCTGCCCCCCTGCCCCTGCCGCAGCCCCCTAGGTACCTTCCCCACCGCTCAGCATGGAGCCTGCAGCGCCTTGTGGGCCACACCCCACTGCTTGCCCTGCTGCAAGGCTGTGGAAGGGTCTTGCAGCAGGCTTTGAGCAGGCGTTGAGGCGCTGGGGCAGGCAGTAGCGGCCGCTGCTGCTAGGAGCGACCATGATGCTTGCGCTGATGCCAGCGGCGCTCACTCTGCAGCAGCAGCGCCTTGCTTGAACAGCAATGCTGATGATGACGATGCTGATGATGGTGATGACGATGGCGATCATGGTGATGATGGTGACAGCCCTTTGCTAGTCATCAGCTGCTACAGCCATGGATCACTGCCACTGGTCAGGTACACCCCCCACCCAAAGGCCTAGGCAGCGCCCCACATCCTCCCCTCATCACCCCCCGTGCCTGCTGACCCAGCCATGCTTGCTGCCGGTGCTTGTCTGCCCCCTGCCACGGCCACAGCCCGGCTGCCCCTGGTGGTGGTTGGCACCAGCAACGGGGAGCTGCAGGTGCTGGTGCCGCCAGACAGCCTGGGACCCCCCCGGCGTGAGGACGCGCGGCTGCCCCTGGGCTCCTGCCTGGTGGCCCTGCTGCGCGCACACAGCACGGTGACGGCCATGGTCACGCTGCCTGCACACGACGCAGGTGAGGGGACCAGTGCCTGCTTGGCCTGCAGCCTCAGAGGGGGGCAGGGAGGGAGGGCAGGGAGGGAGGGAGGGAGGCAGGGGGGAGGGAGGGAGGGGGGCAGGGAGGCAGGGGGGGAGGGAGGGAGGTGAGGGGGGCTCAAGGGCAGGAAGTGCTGCCTTGTACCAGGTGTGGGCTGCCGTCCTGGCTACTGGGCTGCCTGCGTGCCACCAGGTGCCAGCCTGCCAGCCTGCCTGCCTGCTGCCTCCTGACCTGCTCACTGCCAGGCATGGATCAGAGGCTGCGTCCTGTCGGTCATAGGTTGGTTGAGTGCAGTCACCCAGCTTGCGGCCAGTCCTTCCCGCTTGGCCCCAGTCTGTCGACTGCCACCTCAGGGCCTTGGCCCT
>JASKMD010000008.1:21030065-21055391 GCA_030144725.1 Haematococcus lacustris | reverse complement strand
ATTGATGTCCAGGCAGGTGCAAGTGAGGCTGGCAGGCAGGCAGGGAGGCAGGTGCAAGTAAGCCAAGCAGGCAGGCAGGCAGGCTCTCACCCGCCAGGAACAGGTCCTTGCCATACACAGACATCAAGACCTGGCGCAGCTTGGGGTTACCCTTGGCCACTGCGGCCTCCCAGGCGGTGCGGAACCTCTCATAAGCAACCTGTGGCAGCGAGGCAGCACGCAGAGTGAGCTGGCGAGGGTCGAGTGCAATGCAGCACCTATCGTGCGACACAACATGCAGCGCCACGTGACCGGCATAGTAGGGTTGAGCCGCACTAGCACGGCGCAGTGCAGGGCTGGTCAGCAAACGAAGTGACTGATGCGCTTGCAGGATCCCTGCCCCAGTAGCCTACGGCCGAGGCGGCCCGGCAGATTTGCCAGATAGACTTGGTACGAATTCAGGCTCACATCTGCAGTCTGCTCTGGTGGCAGCACGCAGGCCTCCAGGGGCACGTTGTCTTTGCGGGCAGCGGACACAATGGGGTTGATCCATCTGCGAGGTCGCCCGGTACCACGGGGCATGAGTTGCTGCAAGTCGTGGCAAGTGAGTGCCCTGCGCTGCCAGTTCAAGCTCACTTGAAGCTATACTTGTTGAAGAACCCAGCGGTGGCGTCCGACTCGGTATACTTGTTCCCGGCGCCCATACTGGGGCGTTGCGGGTCAAGTGAGGCTGTGCTTGTTCCCTGTGCGAGAGGGATCTACGGACTAGTGCTGAGACAGCAGATATATCGTCCAGCCTGGGAGCGGTTACGGCAGTTGACCTACTACCGATTCGTGGACCTCCAATCCCGGCGTCGCATGCATCTTATCCTTCCACATCCGCACAACCATTCCATCGCTTCCCGGCACAAAGCCTTTGCTGTTGGCCATCTCTGGGTGTGCCGACACACCGCTGATGTTCATCGAGGCCAGTGTGGCGAGCTGGTGTCAAGGTGTGAGAGCACATGTTAACACACACATGCGGCGAGCCACGGGCGGATCAGGTGCGTTTAGAGAGCTGCGAATGTATGCCCCATCTCACGTTTCCGCTCAGCTGGTCCGCACTGACAGCCGCGGAGGCAGCATGCCACTAACACCTGCAGCTCCAGCCATTGGCGCCGATGGTGCCGTGAGTCCCACAGTAATGCTTGGAGACCTGGAGTTGTCTTGAAGTAAAGATGAGGCCAGTGTGCAATGCACGCCTTTACAATGCCTGCTCAAGGCCGAGCAGCAGGCACAGGTCGCAGCAGGATGTGCTGGCCAGCCGCATGGTTTGCTAGACAAGGGCAGAGCATGTGGGGACACTCATCAGCATTGCACTCTGGAAAGCTGGTGGTCAGGTCTAGAGGCCGAGTTCACCAGGGCACCTGACTATGCAGACATGCTGGCCATGTATTGCAGTTCAGTGTGTTGTATTGATGTCATTGGTGTGGTTCACCTCGCCACTGTTACGCCTGCGACAGCGCCTTCCTCATCAAGTAGGGCAACAAGTACCAGCACAAAGAGAGGATGCTGGGACTCTCATGAAGGGGCGCTGTGTAGCCTGCATGGAGTTATGTTCCCACACACATGGCATGGGGCGACTTCCACCGCCACTATTGCCTGGCCCCTGTGACAGTGCCAGCCGCCTAGTTTGCATGGATTAAGCCTCATACACAACCTGCATGGGCGCCTTCCACACACACCACTGTGACAGGGCTGCAGCCTATAGTTGGCATGGCAAACATGCGCTGATGTGAGCTGAAGAGCTCAAAAGGGGGCACACTACTGTGCCTCAGGCTGCTGCTGGTGCTGCTAGGCCTGTGGTGGGATTGGCAATTGGCCTCTAGCCCTTGGCCTTCGACCTTCATGGGCCGGGTTGGCTCGGACTCCTGCTCAGCCTTGGTGCGCTTGGCCGACGGCTGGGCCCATGTTCAGATATTGCTGGCTGTGTTGATGCTGGCTCTATGCTGGGCGGAGCAAGCCCCGGTGGCTCAATGAGCTAGCTGTGGGCCCATCTGGCAGCAGCCCAGCAGCAGGCCCATCTGGCAGCAGCCCAGCAGCAGGCCCATCTGGCAGCAGCCCAGCAGCAGACCCATATGACAGCAGCAGCAGCAACAAGCGCCAACCAGCTGACATAGGCAGTGGCATGGCTAACGAGCGGGCGTTCCTGTTTGACCCAGACACTCAGATGGCATGGGGCTGGACCCTGGGGCCATCCAGGCAGTCAGCGCAGCTTCATGGGTGTGGGATGAGGATGGCTGCCTGGACAGCTTCATCAGGAGCAAGCTGACCAGGAGCCAGGTGCAGCATGACAGCGGCCTGATCCAGGCTCGCCGCAACACTCAGCGGTGGAATGACAACATCAAGCACCTGGAATGACAACATGGAATGACAACATCAGCACCTGTGGAATCGGTGGAATGACAGCATCGGTGGAATGACAACATCAGCACCTGGCAGCAGCCACCCCAGCAGGCACTTCCCTGGTGGCCATCCAGCGGCATGTGGCCGTCACCCTGGCCACTTGGGATGCAGTGTGGGGGGAGTACCTGCATCCCAAGTGGGAAGAGCAGAAGATGAGGCTGTGCGGCGCGCAGGAGAAGGTCCTGGAGCGCTACTTCGAGAAGGTGGGAGTGCCAAGGGTAGGGAGGGAGGGGCAGGGCCAGATGCAGTTGAAGGATGTGTGCCATGCAGTTGGAGGAGGAGGCAGCCATTGAGTCCCAGAAGCGGTGAGGGACCGCAACCAGCTAGTGGTGTTCTTTGGCAACGCAGGCATTGGCACTTGGGGTGGGTGGGGGGCTAAGGCTGTGCTGCAGGCCTGCCGCAAGGTGGTGGAGAGGGCCAACAGCGGCAAGCCAACCGACAGGGTGCCAGGCAAGGTGGTGACAGTGGATGAGTTCCGCACCAGCAGGGTCAATCCAGCTATGAACAGCCCCCAGCCCTGTGAGGCGGAGCTGGACTGCAGCAAGCCCACCAGGCTTGAAAACTGGAAGCCCAAGCCAGGTCAGGTGCAGCACCGCTTGTTGCAGTCAGCCTGGAGCCAGCGGATCGTGGCGCGAGTGCGGGGGCTCATGTGGTGCCCACAGCTGCACCAGGCCACCCCTGGGGACCATGGCAGTTGGGTAAACAGGGACTGCAATGCAGCCCTCAACCTCCAGCGGGCAGGGGAGAGCTAGTGGCGCCCACTGGAGCTGTGCAGGTGGGAACACTGAGGAAGGCTGCCGGACAAGGGCAAGGAGTACCCAGCATCGGGCTTCAAGAAGCTACGAGACCGAGCCCCCATGGCCCTAGCCCAGCAGCCTGTAGCACATTAGTGTGTGTGCCATAGGCAAAGCTTAAGCTGATGCTTACATCAGAGCATGTGTTTCATGCCAACATCGATTGCCCGACCTTCGCAAGGGGGGAGGGGTAGGAAATTAGGTAATGGTACCGGAGGCTTGTCTCATACAAACAGTTCGGATCACAGATAACACAGCCCCTACGCATTAGTAGGGGAATAATGTGTTGGGCGGAGCAATAAAAACGATCTACCTTTCCTGCTGGGGGCTTCTAGCCTGCAGGCCTTGTGGCCTTCCGTTTGTTTCGTTGGCTCCTCACAGGCCTGCTGGCCATTCACTGCTGAGCTGACCCGGCTTGTGTGGAACTCATCCACTAGCGCCACCCTGCCCGCAGGCCCGCAGCACCGCATCTGCATTCCATTGCCAGCGGCACCAAAGAAGACCAGCTGCCTGACGCAGACATGGACACCTCTAGGGTGCGTCAATCTATATTAGATCTATATTAGACGACCTAATATAATACGGGTCTAATACGCACCTAATATTAGACGGCAAGAGCAGGTTCCCACCGGGGTTCAAATCGCGGGGATCTCAGTAGGTTGTTCATTTGCGCCAAGCTGTGTGTTTCGCCTGTGAGGCTTGCTCAACCCCTAAACAACGGTTGTTGACATTGCACGTGCATATGAAGGCCATGCTGGGCGATGGATGGGCGGTGGCAGTGATTATTTTCGTAGGTCAGGCCCAATGCTGACTAGTTGCGCTCTGCCGCAGCTGTCGTATTGTTACTATCGGGCTGTGAGGTCCCAGAGATCGCGGCGTACGCTGACAGTCTTCATAAAGTTGTTAAAGTAGTTATAGTTGTCCTCATCAATGCGCCACTTGCCAATGAGTGCCGTATATAGTGTGCATCGCAGCGGATGCTGCCTCTCAGTTTGAGTTAAATTTTTACGCTGGCACCCTCATTGTTCTCTGCACGCGGGCATCGCTTGCAGAATGCTTTGGCGATGCCCTCCACGAACTCAAAGTCCCAAGTTGCGATGAACTTGCGAGCCTGGACTTTTAACATCACCACAGACGTGTCAGTATTCTTGCCATTGTACTTCTGTTATCTGATTGCGGCCATCGCCGCTTGGCTGCCAATGCAGCTGCCTGCCTGCCGGCTGGAAGTGACAATGTGACGCGCTTGCAATTGCGACCAGTGCGCTAGGGTCGCACGGCTGCACTCACAGCGCCCAGGATCAAACATCGTCATCTAATACGCATATTAGATCTAATACCGGCCGGATTAGATCTAATATAATCTAATACCTAATATTAGGCGGGGGGAGCCGCGCCCTAGACACCTCTCATTCTTGAGGTGTATGATGCACCTTATATGCAGGTCACACCGTTTTGACATGACATAACAGGGTCGCACTCAACCTATTCAACCAATCAATTCCAGATAATACACACGGTTAAAAATCGGACCATTCTCAGATTCGGTACATCAGTAAAAGTCAGAAAAGTTTGAAGCCCCAACCGCCGGCTCCGCCAGGCCGCAGCCGCACCCAGCCACAACTAGCCGTTTACAGCACGTTGCGGGGCAGCCAAAGCGCTGGCTCCCTGCGCCCGCCCCCACCCCAACGCTGAACGCTCCTCAACTCGCAATGCAGCCAGGTAACCCACGCCGAGAGCGGGGCGCAGGCCATAACATAAAGTTCAGCACGAGCGGTGCTGCCCCGCAGCCAGCCCAGCCTATGCGAAGGCGAAGCCGCCCTGGTCAGCCTGCTCCCATGCGTGCATCTCAACGTGCAACCCACGACCAGCCGGAGCTCTAGGACCGCCGCATCCCAGCTCTGCCCCACCCCTCCCAGCATCGCGTTGCCCCTCCCCTCCCTGCCCAGCCCTGCCCCACCCCCTCCCAGCCCTGCCCCAACCCCATCCCAGCCCTGCCTAGCCCTGCCCCACCCCCTCCCAGCCCTGCCCCACCCCCTCCCAGCATTGCGTTGCCCCTCCCCTCCCTGCCCAGCCCTGCCCCACCCCCTCCCAGCCCTGCCCCACCCCCTCCCAGCTCATCCCCACCCCTCCCAGCCCTGCCCTGCCCCTCCCCTCCCACTCTTGCCCCACCCCCTCCCAGCCTTGACCCACCCCTCCAAGCCCTGCCCTGCCCCTCCCCTCCCAGCCCTTCCCCACCCCCTCCCAACCCTGCCCCAACCCCATCCCAGCCCTGCCTAGCCCTGCCTCAACCCCCTCCCAGCCCTGCCCAGCCCTGCCCCACCCCCTCCCAGCCCTGCCCCACCCCCTCCCAGCCCTGCCCCACCCCCTCCCAGCCCTGCCCCACCCCCTCCCAGCCCTGCCCCACCCCATCCCAACCCTGCCCCTCCCCCTCCCAGCCTTGCGTTGCCCCTCCCCTCCCTGCCCTGCCCTGCCCCACCCCCTCCCAGCCCTGCCCCACCCCCTCCCAGCCCTGCCCCAACCCCTACCAGCCTTGCGTTGCCCCTCCCCTCCCTGCCCTGCCCTGCCCTGCCCCACCCCCTCCCAGCCCTGCCCCACCCCCTCCCAGCCCTGCCCCACCCCCTCCCAGCCTTGCGTTGCCCCTCCCCTCCCTGCCCTGCCCTGCCCCACCCCCTCCCAGCCCTGCCCCACCCCCTCCCAGCTCTTCCCCACCCCCTCCCAGCCTTGCGTTGCCCTGCCCTGCCCTGCCCTGCCCTGCCCTGCCCTGCCCTGCCCTGCCCTGCCCTGCCCTGCCCTGCCCTGCCCTGCCCTGCCCTGCCCTGCCCTGCCCTGCCCTGCCCTGCCCTGCCCTGCCCAGCCCTGCCCAGCCCTGCCTGTTGGTGTGTGGCAGTGCAGGCTGCAGGTAGCAGCAGGCTGCAGGTGTGCTGCAGTGCATGAGCTGCAGCAACAGCACCAGGCTGCAGTGCATGGCAAGGACAGCAACATGTGCGGTGTGTGTCTGGTTGCATGCAAGCTCATGTCAAGGCATAGATCTGGCATGGTCTGCGGTGGTCCTGATAGCTCCATGCAAACAAAGGCATGCAATTTCGCGGTTGTTTAACCATGCCATTGCTTGTGTAGACGCATATGGACACCACATTGGTTGTGTAAGACTGTTTCCCCGGTGATGGGCAATTGCAACTCGATCAAAGTCTACAATAGACCTAGCGCACTTGACCGTGCCAGTTGCAGCGTCGATGTAATACCGCATGGTGCCATATGGTTGGATCTGGTGTGGATCACTGCCAGGCCTGCACTTGCTAAGCATGACCGTGACATGCAAAGGGGGTATGTAGCAGGTGGCTACCACGTTTGCAGCATTAGCGCATCACCGCGTGGTGGTGTTGTCCATACAAGGGCATGTGGCGCACCACACCCTAGCATGTGGCTGGATCTGGTGAGCCTCCACTATAGGTACCATCCGCAGTCCAGCTAGCTGTGACACATTGGGTGTGGATCACTGCCAGGCCTGCACTTGCTAAGCATGACCGTGATGCATACATGCAAAGGGGGTGTGCAGCAGGTGGCTACCACGTTTGCAGCATTAGCGCATCACCGCGTGGTGGTGTTGTCCATACAAGGGGCGTAAGTATCATTTGTGAAGAGGATACACGGCTAATGACCACCACGGAAGCTCATGACAGCCTTTTGACAGCTTTTGTACCATGCAACATTCTTCTCAGATGGGCTCAAAGTTGCTGCTGATTGCTAATACAAGACTAATACAAGACTGCCACACACCTACAGCCTGCTGCTGCTGCTGCTGCTCATGCACTGCAGCACATGCACTGCAGGCTGCTGCTGCAGCTCATGCACTGCAGCACACCTGCAGCCTGCTGCTACCTGCAGCCTGCACTGCCACACACCAACAGGCAGGGCTGGGCAGGGCAGGGCAGGGCAGGGCAGGGCAGGGCAGGGCAGGGCAGGGCAGGGCAGGGCAGGGCAGGGCAGGGAGGGGCAACGCAAGGCTGGGAGGGGGTGGGGCAGGGCTGGGAGGGGGTGGGGCAGGGATGGGAGGGGGTGGGGCAGGGATGGGAGGGGGTGGGGCAGGGCAGGGCAGGGCAGGGAGGGGAGGGGCAACGCAAGGCTGGTAGGGGTTGGGGCAGGGCTGGGAGGGGGTGGGGCAGGGCTGGGAGGGGGTGGGGCAGGGCAGGGCAGGGAGGGGAGGGGCAACGCAAGGCTGGGAGGGGGTGGGGCAGGGCTGGGAGGGGGTGGGGCAGGGCTGGGAGGGGGTGGGGCAGGGCTGGGCAGGGCTGGGTGGGAGGGGGTTGAGGCAGGGCTAGGCAGGGCTGGGATGGGGTTGGGGCAGGGTTGGGAGGGGGTGGGGCAGGGCTGGGCAGGGCTGGGAGGGGGTTGAGGCAGGGCTAGGCAGGGCTGGGATGGGGTTGGGGCAGGGTTGGGAGGGGGTGGGGAAGGGCTGGGAGGGGAGGGGCAGGGCAGGGCTGGTAGGGGGTGGGGCAGGGCTGGGAGGGGAGGGGCAGGGCAGGGCTTGGAGGGGTGGGTCAAGGCTGGGAGGGGGTGGGGCAAGAGTGGGAGGGGAGGGGCAGGGCAGGGCTGGGAGGGGGTGGGGCAGGGCTGGGAGGGGGTGGGGCAGGGCTGGGAGGGGGTGGGGCAGGGCTGGGCAGGGAGGGGAGGGGCAACGCAATGCTGGGAGGGGGTGGGGCAGGGCTGGGAGGGGGTGGGGCAGGGCTAGGCAGGGCTGGGATGGGGTTGGGGCAGGGCTGGGAGGGGGTGGGGCAGAGCTGGGCAGGGCTGGGATGGGGTTGGGGCAGGGCTGGGAGGGGGTGGGGCAGGGCTGGGCAGGGAGGGGAGGGGCAACGCGATGCTGGGAGGGGGTGGGGCAGAGCTGGGATGCGGCGGTCCTAGAGCTCCGGCTGGTCGTTGGTTGCACGTTGAGATGCACGCATGGGAGCAGGCTGACCAGGGCGGCTTCGCCTTCGCATAGGCTGGGCTGGCTGCGGGGCAGCACCGCTCGTGCTGAACTTTATGTTATGGCCTGCGCCCCGCTCTCGGCGTGGGTTACCTGGCTGCATTGCGAGTTGAGGAGCGTTCAGCGTTGGGGTGGGGGCGGGCGCAGGGAGCCAGCGCTTTGGCTGCCCCGCAACGTGCTGTAAACGGTTAGTTGTGGCTGGGTGCGGCTGCGGCCTGGCGGAGCTGGCGGTTGGGGCTTCAAACTTTTCTGACTTTTACTGATGTACCGAATCTGAGAATGGTCCGATTTTTAACCGTGTGTATTATCTGATCAATTCAGTTCGTTGGCAAAAAGGCATTGCTAAATGTAACAGGTCACCCCCGCCATTGGCCGCACCCCCATGGCTTAAGAGATATCTTTCTAACTCATT
Organism: Haematococcus lacustris; assembly: GCA_030144725.1. Lineage (NCBI taxonomy): Eukaryota > Viridiplantae > Chlorophyta > Chlorophyceae > Chlamydomonadales > Haematococcaceae > Haematococcus > Haematococcus lacustris. Next base: position 21,046,795 of record JASKMD010000008.1, on the reverse strand, counting down.
TCTCCACGGATGAGGCCGCCGATTGGTGCGATGGGCTGCTTCCGGCCTGACGAGTGTGCAGCCAGCCCAGCTCCAAACTCACTCACCTCACTGTCCTTGGGGCCAGCCACACCATTCCTGAACTTGGGCAAAGAGGTGACGTCCGCTGGGAGCATGCCAGCAGTACGCATCAGGCCATAGATGGCCTGGGTGTCCAGCTTGATGTGGTGCGCCTTTCAGCTGCAGCTGGGTGTGAGTACAAAGGGGGAGGGGGGCCGGTAGGGCCTTGTGTTGAGCTGCCCACCAACTGCCTTCCAGTCCGCCCGGTCCGCCTGCCAGTTGACGTGGGCTTCCTCCAGCTGTATGCCGGTGTCCACTGCATGGCGCAACAGGTTGCCCCGGTTGACCCCCCTCTCCAGCCAGGCTTTGTCCACCACCACCCCCTGACGCAGCCCCAGCAACCTCCGCTGCCTGGCCACCTCGTACCGCATGGCCTCAGTAGGCTCCACCCCACCCGCACCCTGACCCACACCTTGTAGCCAGGTCACCTCCTTCTCCTGCACACTCTGCGCCACCCATCTGCGCTAATGCTCAGTCCAGGCTGGCCTACCACCCAAGGGCAGCCCAAAGCGGCGCTGGTGCTCGTGTGAGCCAGCGATGACCCTAGCTCCAGTCAGAGGCACCGCTTGCTCAAGCCTGCGGGGGAACAGCTCGGTGAGGCTGTTGGCAAAGTTAGTCTCCAGCTTACTGCCAACGTCGTCCACGGTGTTGTAGTCGTAAAGATAGCTGAAACGGCGTCAAGGCGGGCGCGGAGGTCCGGGTACGCGGTCAACACATCGTCCACATCTTCGCTGTGCCGGGACTGCTCGCTGACAGGAGGCATACCGCGACACAGCTGCAGGTACCGCTCAGCCAGGTTGGGGATGACCGCGGCCTCGGCTGGGATTCCTTCGAAGGCCTCCTGGCCGTCCGGAAGCACAGCGACCCGCGTTTACCAGCCGCGCACCATGAGGCCCAAGAACAAGCTCCCGAGCAGCGCCCTCATGCTGCAGGCCTCCGCCACGGCCTTGATTTGCGTGACGAGCCGCACCTCGACCACTTCGGACGCCACGACCGCTCCCACCTCTAATTGAGGAGCGCACACCGGTAATCACTGTATGCAGTTTGAACTTCTTGGCGTGCCATGTATTATTCTTGCGACGTGCCCAGCGCGCTTCACCACAAGCCTTCTTGTTCTGCTGCGCCCGGCTTGGTTCAGGCTGGACGTCGAGCTCACGGTCAACTTCACTGTCCGAGGCATCACGGTTACGTTTATGCTGCCTGCTTCGTTGCATCCCCTATCCCTCACAGCGCCATATCAGTTCTATGTTACATGCTACGTACTTCTTTGTTACAAACCACCAACAAACTTTGTTACGGTTCTTGGGCTGCCTACGGATACATACGGTTTTGGCACGTCCAATGAAGAGGAAAGCTCAAACGCACATAGAGCGATTTTGTGCGGCATGCGGGTGCCGCGTCGTAGGGTCGGACAAAGCATGGGAGCTACATTGTGGCGGTGTGTTGCCGCAAGGGTACATTAGTAATGCTACAGCGACGACGAATTACAGTGCAATACTGCATGAATGCGCAGGCATCCGTCATCGTCGGAACACCCTTGGGCCTGAATGCATCTCTGTCTTTGAGGCTCTTCCTGTCGGCCCCCACAACCACCAGCCGACATGGGCTACCAGGGACCCGGTCATAACACGCTTGGCGAGTCACAGCCGCACGAGCCAATCCTGCATCAACGGAACAGAGTCCATATCTACATGCCCAGAAAGCATGTCAAGGCAAGCAGCTTGCACTAGTTTACACTCGCAATGGCTGCGACAGCTTCCTCACCATACAGGTGCGGGGGGTGCGCCATCACTGCCTTGCTTGCCACTTGACAGTTTCAAGTTGTGCCCCTGATCCAACAATGAAGCGAAAGGGGACCAGCAACAGCATTAGCAGCGGCGGCAGCACCCACCTATTCCTGTAACCAGCATCAGGGCCGCCCCCTTACACACTCACTGCCTCACACACCCAGTGGCAGTGTGGCGTTGCTGCAGGGCGAGGCGGGTCTCTCATACACCGTGCCGCAGCCCTCATCACCCCTGACTCTCTGGCTCGGGCTGCCAGCCAGCTGTGTCAGGCAGCCAGCCTGACCCCCTTCCCCTGTAGGCAGGGCGAGCTTGCAGCTGTCACCGCTGGCACGCAACGCTGCCATAATGGGAGCTGCAGCTCTGGTGCTGCCACACTGGTCGGTACCCCCGACGCAGGCAGTGCTGTTGACGTCCCCCGCAGCAGTGGCGGGGATGGCGCTAGTGTGCCAGCAGGTGCAGGGGCTGCGGGAACTGCACATTTCAGGTGGGAGTGCTGGAGGGGTGTGGTTGGGTGGGTCAGGGACCTGAGGGTCGAAAGACATGGCTGCCGTGTGTTACCCGGCACATGCAGCAGCATGGGCCTGGTAGGACCCCATGCTGCTGACAGTGCCACCACTGCCATGCAGCAGAGTGAGGTTTAGCGATGGTGCCGCGGTGGGTAGGATTGTATGTGGGTCCTCGTGCAATCTGCCCTGCCTCTTTGCAGTGCCCTTTTGGCAAGGCGGTTCGCCGGAGGCAGCCGCAGGGGTGGCGGCTCTGTGCGTGCTGCTGCAGCACCTGAGGTCCCAGCCCGACCTCACCCGCATCAGCCTGGCCCTCACCAAGACCTGCCTGTACGCCCAGCTGCTGCAACAGAGAGGCCCAGGGGGTGTGTGCACACCTCAGCTGCTGGCGTTGTGGGCGCAGCTGCTCAGGGCGTTTGCTGAACTGGCGCAGGTCAGCCCCTCGTCTCTCACTAGGGCAGGTGCTGAGGGGTGCAGGTTAGCCCAAGTGCACTTAGGCCTCCAGCCTCTTTTGAGACATGGGCCCTGCCAGGCGGCTGCTGAGGGGCAAGAGTGGGATGGGCTCACACCTCACCCCGTCTTGTGTGCGGCGCTTACACATTTAGTTGTGCGGGGCTGGTGGCCTGTATGGCACCAGCCCCTGCCCCTAGCCCCAGCCTTGACCTGACCCTTGGCCCAGCCCTCCTCTGCCGCCGCCCCCTGGCCTGCAGGCACATCTTGGGCTGCGGGAGATATGCCTGGCCACACCCCCAGGTGGGCAGTGCTGCCTGGGGCAGGCTGTGGGTGCGGAAGGGCGGCAGGGAGGGTCCAAGAGGGATGGGGATCAGGGTGGTGCGTGTGTGTGTGTGCCGGGGGGCCAGCAGGCTGATTCCCAGGCGGAGTAATTATCATCTTCTTTGTCTTGTTCTTCTATGTCTTCCTCGTCGTCTTCTATTGTGTGTAGGGGCGAATCAGGTTTGCTGTTCATGACACAGAGGCTGGTGCCTGGGCAGGCTGATGTGCCTCTCACCTCACTCGGGTTGCAGCTCTGCCTGCTCAGGGGCAGGCTGCAGACAGATGGGCTGCCGCAAAGCTGCCAGCCGGTTGGCCAGACGCAGCTGTGGCCTGCCTGTGTGTGCAGGGCTGGTGGAGCCGGGTCAGCTGGCGGCGTTGCAGGTGGCCATGGCTGAGGGGCATGGGCGGGCTGCGGCTCGCATGGCGGTGCTGGCAGGGGCGCATGGCCGGGCGGGTGCCCACAGCCACCTCAGGTCAGGGCTGCCTCAGGGGTGCCACTGCTGCCACTGCCTCCCTCCCATGTGTCTACACAGCCCCTCACATCGCTCATGCAACCGCCGCTATGCACAGTCCCTGGATGAAGAAGGTGCACAACCTGCCCACCAGGCTGGAGCCATGCCTTGCCCACCCTTCCCTTTTGCCCATTGCGTCAGGCGACTGCCGCAGCCTTTGCTGGAGCGGGTGCTGGAGCACGCTGTGCCAAAGACCGCCTGCCGGCTCAACTGGGAGCTACTGACGTGGATGCCCGGCAGCTTGCTGGACGAAACCGCCGGAGACCTCAACGATGAGGAAGGAGTTGCGATGGCAGATGTTATGGCAGCTGCACAGTGGTTGGGGGCTGCATGACGCGCATGAAAAGAAGCATGGCGATGACGGTGGTTGACATCGCCTGAGTCGTCAGACCTCTTGTCCCTCACTAGGGCCTCCATTTGAGCCGGATCAGAAGCAGCCACTAGCAGCCACTAGCAGCCACTAGCAGCCACTAGCAGCCACTAGCAGCCACTAACTAGACCCGACTCAAACAGTGTTATTGGGCTGTGTGGAGTAAACCCAGTGCACATGGCACATGAGCCGCCTACCACCTACACTATTGCCTGACTCGAGGGCTATGATGTAGAGTTGGCATGACAAAACATGCACTAATTGTGAGCTGATGACAGCTCAACAAAGGGGGCACACATTACTGTGCTTCAGCAGGCAGGCTGAGTCGTCAGCCTGCTTGGCCATGCCTGCCTTGCACATGTTAATGCCCCAGTTATCGTCAAGTTCTCGTAAGAACAGCTCAGTGCAGGGACTGTAACGAGATCCTGAGATGAGATGGACTCCAGGCATGCGGGTGCCGAGACTCTAGGCCAGTTGCACAAGTTAATGCCCCAGGCAGTTCGACGTCCTCCTTTGAACACCCAGCGCCACTCGCAGGCCATGTCCGCATCGGACGCAAAGTTTCGAAAGCACGCTCTACATGACCTACCGTGATCCTGAGCGTTATCTCTTATGATGGCTAGCTCACGGCCGCTGCTCCTCGAACGCGCCCATCGTCCGCTCTATCCCAGGCATGGGCGCTCGCGGTGCGTCTGTGCCACTGGTGGCGGCTTCGGCATCAAACCTGTTGTAGGCACATCAAAGAAGGCACGTCCCTGTCCATGCGGCACAGACCTACCCTACAAGGTACGGAGCAGGCGCCAAGTCTGTTGCGACTACGTTGCTGACCGTGCACCCATTATTGCTGGCAAACAGCAAGCTCCCCACAAAGCATATGCTACTGGCAAACATTTGAAGTAGAGGTCGGAGCAGGTCACTCTGTGGCTATCCAGGCCAACAAAACTCATTCAACAAGGAACAACATGTTGGACTGTGGGTAATCTCACTCAGCTACTCCAAACATGTTGAAGCAACCTCGGTCGCACCCTTGATGAACACAAACCCCAAGTCGATGGCACGTTCCGGGGGCAAACCCCCCGACCACTGGGCACACCATCAAAACTAACAGCTTTACGCTTATATGGCTACCAGCCCGTTGCACTAGCAAACACTGTCCCCATCCCTGTCTGTCCTCTGTGGCTATCCAGGCACAAACTCACTTAACATGGAACAAGGTGCATCGTCATGATTGACGTGGGACACAGGCTGGAGAAGGCCCAACCTAAACCCAAAAAAACCTTCAGTCCATACACAGTGTCATGCAAGAACATAAACTACCGTTGTGCCTGTCAGTTGTGGGTGGTTAGCTCCAGAGAGACCAGGGACCTGGCTACCTTCTCCTCCTCCAACCATCATACAGCTGTCCAGTGAAACAAAGCCTGGTAGCTTGCTGCATGCTGGTTCCAGGACTGCTGCTCACCCCTCCATGAGAGCGCGAATGGCGCAGGCCTCCAGAGACCCACCTCAGCTGAGCAGTGCCTCCGTGCCCGCTTCTCCGCATATGCCCTAAAGACACACCACAAGATGATCATGCGCAGCACAGCTGCCAGCAACCCAGCCCGCAGGTCAGGCAGCCAGCCAGGCCACCAGGACAGCTCCATGGCATGGAGGTGGCATGAGGCTTGCGCCATGCGTGTATGCACGTGATTGCCTCCTGTCATGTCATCCCTGGGTGGGGTCAAGAAGCCACCAAAAGCACTGCATGGCATGAGAGCAAGAAAAGACGGTATGGAAAAAAACTAGTTTTCAACCCCTAGCCATGTGCTGTATACAATGTGGCCTGATGTCCAGTCTGCTGCTCACCTCCTCCCTGATGCCACCAGGGTGGCAGATTGCTCAGCTGCCTCAGCGTGCCTTCACGTTGCTGGCTGGGGTGCTGCAGGGGCAGTGTGAGCAGTGATGGCAAGGTGACCACCACCTTTGAGCAGGATGTCAAGGTGAGCTGCACTACAGGCTGTGGCTCTACCTCCTGGCCTGAGGGTGCTCTGCACGCTGCTGCTCCTGGGTGCTGAGTTGCCTGGGAGGCTGTGCCTGCTGTGCCTGCCTCTGCTGCTGTGCCTGCTGGAAGCTGCATTGCAGTCATGAACAGCTGCGTGCTGGGGTGCATGCTGGCGGGTGTGCAGACCACTCAAGCCTGGATAGACTACTCCAAGCTGCAGATCATGGGTCAGAGGGCAGCAGCAGACGGCTCGGAGGTGCTGCTGGACATTCAGTACTGCATCAAGCAGGTGTATGACCTGCACACCGGCAAAAAGATTGACGCGCCAAAGACGCAAGTAAGGCAACACACCGGGCGACTTCTCCACAGGATTGCAAACTGCACAAGCTGGCTGTGGGGCGGCATCAGGCCGATAGGCCAGATCTTGTTTCATGTGCAGGCGGCTTTTCTGGTTGCTCCCTCTGTGACTGTGATTGGTATTGCTGCTGCTGCTGCTGCTGCCGCCTCTGCCGCCGCCGCTGCTGCTGCCTATTTTGTCCATAGCTTCACATAGTCACATGGGCCTGCTGCTGCCCTTGCCCTGTTCCTCGCCTTGCCGTCGATAGGGAAGTGGTCTGCAACTGCAGCTTACCCTCTCATGCCAGCTCGCCCCTCACCCCTCGCTGCTTACAGGTCATTCGCGAGACTGCCCGGTTCGGCCAGGAGGAGGGTGCTGGCTGGGTGCTATTGGGCACTGAGTCAACTAACTGGGACCGTGAGCTGCTGCAGGTCAAGGACGCCACTGTGCCGACCACTAGCTAAGCTAGGGCCCTCAATACTGCCCAGAGCGTAAGGCCACGGAGGGCTGCTGTCCCTACTTCCTGTGCTCCTGTGGTGGGAGCAGGCCGCGCCCCAGGCAGAAGCTTCTCCCTTACTGCATGTTAGTCTCCTGTAGTAGTATTCTTCTTCTTCTTTTCCTCCTTCTTCTTCCTGGTGACAACTGCTCATACCAGCTTTGGTGCAAGGGGAGGGCCCAGAGTGACGTAGCAGCACGTGAGGCGTGTGCTGATGTCCGCCCTTTGGCCGCTACAACGTTAGCGTGAGCGCTGAGCTGAAGCTGCATCTGACCTCACAAGACACTAAATGAATATTGCCGCTCCGTCTCCGAGGATGCTTCAATAGGATTGTAGCGGAGCGAGATTACCCACAGACAAACATGTTGTTCCTTGTTGAATTAGTTTTATTTGACTGAATAAACATTGCCCTGTTTGTTTGATTACATGATTGAGGCATGCATGGTTGTGGCGAATGTGTGACACGAGTTTGCCAGGCAAGCATGAACCATGAATCAGCACACTGTTTCGGCAGGTCAGCACCTCGCTCTTTGGCCCAGCGGGCAACAACCAATGACGCAAAGGCTGGGCGATATGACCCTCTCTAGGGGTGGTGTTCTGTCTGTGCTTAGTAAACCTTCCACACATTCTGCATGGGCGCCATCGACGTCCACTATTGTCAGGCCAGGTTGCTCCCGGTCGCAGCTGCTGGCCACTCTTGCCGCTAGAGGCCTACACAAGCACGGATACGTGTAGGCTGGGCAGCATAGCTGTGGGTGACCCGTGCATGCATGGGATGCGTTTGAGTAGCAGCTGACGACGTGCACTGAGGTGCGAGGCTGAAATGCTAGAGAAGACAACAGTGAAGCAGCAGCTATCAAGTTTTCAAGGGGGAGGGGGAGGGGGAGGGGGGGAGGGGGGAGGGGGAGGGGGAGGGGGAGGGGGAGGGGGAGGGGGAGGGGGGAGGGGGAGGGGGAGGGGGAGGGGGGAGGGGGAGGGGGAGGGGGAGGAGGTGGGGGGTGGAGGAGGTGGGGGGGGGAGGAGGAGGTGGGGGGGGGGGGGGTAAACGTTGAGAAAGAAGGGCGGAAGTGGAGGTGGAGGAGATGGTGGTGGTGGTGGTGGTGGGGGAGGAGGAGGTGGAGGTGTTTGGTGGGATGGGAGGGAGGTGTAGGCGGAGGGAGGTGAATGTGGATATGAGGGCGGGGTAAAGATGAGTTGGAAGGCACCCAGGAAACCTGTTAACCAGGTAGAAACAGGGTTAGGGGTGGTGAGGTGGCGGCGGCATAGGGAGAGGGGTTGAAGGTGGGGGGTGGGAGTGGGGGTGGAGGTGGCGATGGGGGTGGCAGTTGGGGTAGCGGTGGGGGAGGGGGTGGGGTTGGTGGTGAGGGTGGGGGTGGGGCAGGTGGCCGGTGGAGTAGGGGGTGGGAGTGTGGGGTGTGGGTTGGGGGTGGGGGTGTGCGGTGGGGGTGGGGGTGGGGGTGGGGGTGTGGGGGTGGGGGTGGGGGTGGGGGTGGGGGTGGGGGTGGGGGTGGGGGGTGGGGGTGGGGGTGGGGGTGGGGTGGGGAGTTGGGGGTGGGGGTGGGGGTGGGGGTGGGGGTGAGGGTGATGTTGGGGGTGGCGGTGGCGGTGGAGTAGGGGGTGGGGGTGGCGGTGGGGGTGGCGGTGGCGGTGGCAAAGGGAGTGGAGGTGGGGGTGGGGGTGGGGGTGGGGGTGGGGGTGGGGGTGGTGGTGGGGGTGGGGGTGGAGGTGGTGGTGGTGGGGTTGGGGGTGGGGGTGGGGATGGGGGTGGCGGTGGGGGTGGGGGTGGGGGTGGGGGTGGCGGTGGGGGTGGGGGTGGGGGTGGGGGTGGGGGTAAGGATTGGGGTGGGGCAGGAGCTGGGGGTGGGGGTGGGGGAGGAGCTTGGGGTGGGGTTGGGGGTGGGGGGTGGGGGTGGGGGTGGGGGTGGTGGTGGTGGTGGTGGTGGGGGTGGAGGTGGTGGTGGTGGGGTTGGGGGGTGGGGGTGGGGTGGGGGTGGGGTGGGGGTGGGGGTGGGGGTGGTGGTGGGGGTGGGGGTGGGGGTGGCGGAGGCAACTGGAGAGGAGGAGGAGGTGGGGGTGGGTGACAAGGCAACAGGGCAACAAGGCAACAGGTGACAAGGCAACAGGTGACAAGGCAACAACTGCCCACGAGGTACAAGACCCTTCCTCTCGCCCCTCTCACCACCGTTCACCTGGACCATTACAGGTCAAGGGTCATTCTCTTACTCCCTCCGTAGGGTTCACTTTTCCACCTCCCCCCCTATCTCCTCCTTGCGTCACCCCCCCTATACCCCACCTTGTCCCCCGCTTATCCCTACCGCCCCTCCTCCTCCACCTACCACCTCTACCACCACTTCTTCTCCCGGTCCACCCACTACCTTACCTGCTACCTTCGTCCCCGCACCTACCTTCTCCCCTCCTCATGTCCAAGCCCCCCTCCTACCATCTTTGGCACTGCTCCCAACACCCTACCCCAACCCCATCCTACCCCTACCCCCAACCTCTGATCCCACCGACTTTTCCCCACCCCCTATCCCACTCCCCCCGGAGACCGCTAACCCCATCCCCCATACCCTGGCCTCACCACCCCAACCAGTCCCCACCTCCCCGCTACCCCTTGCCCCCCTTCCCCCCCCTCTCCCTTCCCCCATCTCCCCCCACACCTCTTCCTCTCCTGAGGCTATCCCCCCCGACCAAGACCCTATCTGTGCCATTTGCCTCTCACCTATTACACCAGGGCAAACCCTCTTCATCCCCCCTTGCCATAGGCATCACGCCATCCATCACCACCCTCCCGACCTAGATTGTTGGGGCCGCCTCCTCGCTGCTTCCACATCTCACGGAGTCAATTGCCCCCACTGCCGTTTTCCCATCCGACCCCCCACCTTATTAGAGGCCGACAGTCCCATGGAGCTCCTTCCTTCCTTTCCCATCACCCCACCCAGCCCCTCTGACCTTATCCTCTTATCCTCCTCAGCTTCCCATTCGACCCCCCCCCCCATCCTCCCCACCCCTTCTCACCCCCCCTACTTTGAGGGTCAGCACAGGCCGATGTGTGCCCTGCATGCTCTCAACATGCTTATGGGTTGGCAAGCAGCCACTGGGGACCAATTTCAAGCCTTCCGTTACCACCTCCCTCAAGGTACCACCTTTTTCTATGGTGATGGGGACACCCAGGTGGACGAGACAGACCACCAACACCATGACGACGGCTTCTTTACCGGTGCTATAGTGGCAGCTTGGCTACAACATCACACCTCCACCTTCCTTACCCCTGTCCCGTGGGACGCTCCACTTTCTCAACAGCCTCGCCTCCTCAACGCTCTCTCCCCCCCCAACCCCAACCTTTCTCTCAGGGATCTAATCTCCAACTACCCAACCTCCCTCCCGCATCTCTTCCACACCCTAGCCCACCTCTTCCACTGCTCAGGCTTCCTCTGCTTCTCTAACCCCCCCCACGCTCACACCTTCACTATCCGGTTCGCAGCCAACAACTGGTATATTCTCGACTCCATGAGCCCCACTGGACCTCGCCTCCTCTCACTACCCAACCTCATCCACCCCTCCTTCACCATCTTTTACCCTTCTTCCCTCCCGCCTGCCCTACTCTCCCCTAATGCCCTTCATTTCCCTGTCCTCTCCCTCCTTCACCCTCCACCTCCGTTGCTCACCTCTCCCCTGTTCCACACCCCGTCCCACACCCCCAACCACCTCTCCCCTACTCCTGACCCCCTTCCTACCTCGAGCCCTGTACACATCTCCCACACCCCACACCCCTACCACCCCCCTTCGACCACCACTCTCCCCTCCCCAATCAACCACCCAACCTACCACCCAATTAGCAACCCTCTTTCACCCCAAAGCCCAACCTTTCCCGACCACTCTCCTGCCACCTCAAACCTCCCCCCCCATCTCTCAACCACCCCTCCTCACTCCCCAAACCAGCAAGACCCCCCCTCCCCGTCAAGGCTTCCCCTTCCCAACCACTCTACAGACACCCCCCCCCCCCACCCGCCACAGTCACCCATCTCCTGCCCCGACACCCCCCCCCCCCTAGCCAGCCCTCCTCCACCCCTTCCCATCCCGCCAACAGCCATCCCTTACCCTCCCCATCACGCCTACCCATCCCTAACCACACCACAACCACCCCTCTTCACCCCCACCGCAGCCACCCCTCTCCCATCCCTTCAAGGCCCCCCACCCCCCACGACCCTACAGGCACCCCTACAGGCACCCCTTCCCACCAAAGGCACCCCTCTTCTGCCACAACAAGGCTATCTTCAGCCAATCACCCTACCGCCACCCTTCCCCTTCCCTGCCTCAGACCCACTCCTCCAGCCCCATCACGGCCACCCATCCCCCGCCACCCAACAGCCACCTCTCCCCAAAACACCAACCCTACCCCCCCCCTCCCATCGCCACTCCCCCTCGCCTGCCCATCCCCCCCCCTCGCTTGCCTCCCCCCCCCCCTATCCCAGACCCTCTCCCCTCACGCCCCTCACCAATCCCCCCTACTCTTACCCACAACCCTCACCCCCCCCCCACATCCCTCCCCTCCAACACCTCCCTTCCCCCAAACACCTCCTTCCCTCTCACCACTCCCCCCTCCCCTTTACCACCACGACCACACAGTAGGCCCTTCTCCAACTCCACTACCCCTCCACCTTCTCCCCCTTCTCCCCCAGGAGCCCCAACCAACTCCCCTCTCCCCCCACCCCGTCCTTCGAGGCCGCCACCCCATCATGCATCTCGCCAACGGTCTTCTAGGGCTCCCTCCCAAACCAACACCACCCCCCCAAACCCTCTTTCCACCCCTTCCCCCCTCTCCCCCCCGGCTCATTCCACTTACCTCACCTGTCCTCCTCCCTCGCCATCCTGGATCTGGACCAAGGGGACGAGAGAAACCCCAGGTCCCCACTATGGCTTGGTCACCACCCAAGTGACATCCAATTCTGGCCAACTCCTCATCAGGGTTATCTTCTCAGTCAACCTTCGACCTCAACCGGCTGACAACCCCAACCACACCTCCTGGCAAGATGTTACCCTCACCGCCCTCCGGAGACGGAATGCCCACCTCCTTCACCCTACCCACCTCCCTCCTGAAGACCACAGGTCCCGGGTCAACTCCACCCTCTCAGCCTTTCACGACCAATCCTACTCCCTTGACTTCGAACACCTCCCGGATCGTTGTGACATTCTGAACCCTCTGCGGAGCTGGGACAACAACACCTGGATTACCCTAGGCCTTACCCACCCTCCCTCGTTCCACACCCTCCCTTCTACACCACCCACTTCCCAAGAGCCTATCCCTCTCCTATCACCCATTGGTACACGAAGAGCTCGCTCACCTTCCCCCACACCTTCCGCCCAACGTCCACCTCAAAGACCTAATACAGGTCCTATCCTTTTCAATGTAGGTCTAAGTCCCCCCTCCTCTCGCAGGCGTCGGCGTCTTCCCAACACCCTCCCCCACCCAAATTCATCTACACCTTCCCCCATCCCCAATCCCGTCCACCCCCCCACCACCACCACCCCTCCCCCTCCCCCTCCCCCACCCCCTCCCCCACATCCTTCTCCTCCTAACACCCTCACCCAAGATCGACGGAGCCTTCTCTCCTGGCCACGCTTCCGCTTTGGTTCCAACCTTCTTCCCCCTCCCCTCACAATTACCTACACCTCCTCCACCTCCTCCACCCCCACCCCCACTCCCACCCCCGCCGCCACCCCCACCCCTGCCGCCACACCCACCCCCACCGACACCCCCACCACCACCGCCACCCCCACCACCACCGCCACCCCCACCCCCACCCCCACCCCCATCCCAACCCCCACCCCCACCCCACACCCCCACCCCCCCCACCCCCACCTCCACTCCCTTAACCACCGCCACCGCCACCCCCACCCCCACCGCCACCGCCAACCCCTACTCCACCGCCACCGCCACCGCCACCCCCACCCCCACCCCCACCCCCACCGCCACCCCCACCCCCACCCCCACCGCCACCCGCCACCGCCACCCCCACCCCCACCCCCACCGCCACCGCCACCGCCACCGCCACCCGCCACCCCCACCCCCCACCCCCACCGCCACCCGCCACCCCCACCCGCCACCGCCACCGCCACCGCCACCCCCACCGCCACCGCCACCGCCACCGCCACCTCCTCACCCCTCACCCCCACCCCCACCGCCACCCCCACCCCCAGCCGCCACCGCCACCCCCACCCCCACCGCCACCCGCCACCCCCACCCCCGATGCCTTGTTGCCTTGTCACCCGTTGCCATGTTGCCCTGTTGCCATGTCCCCCACCCCCACCCTCCTACCCCCACCCCCACCCCCACCGCCACCCCCACCCCCACCGCCACCGCCACCGCCACCCCCACCGCCACCCCCACCGCCACCCCCCACCCCCACCGCCACCGCCACCGCCACACCCAGCCCCACCTCCTCCTCCACTCCAGTTGCCTTGTCGCCCTCTCCCACCTCCACCCCCCCCCCCACCTCCACCCCTATTGCCTTGTTGCCTTGTCACTTGTTGCCTTGTCACCCGTTGCCTTGTTACCCTGTTGCCTTGTCACCCCCCCCCCACCTCCACCCCCTCACCCACCCCCACCTCCTCCTCCATCTCCCGTTGCCACCGCCACCGCCACCCCCACCGCCACCCCCACCCCCTACTCCACCGCCACCGCCACCGCCACCCCCACCCCCACCCCCACCCCCACCCCCACCCCCACCCCCACCCCCACCCCCTCACCCACCCCCACCTCCTCCACCTCTCCAGTTGCCTCCGCCACCGCCACCCCCACCCCCACCCCCACCCCCTACTCCACCGCCACCGCCACCCGCCACCCCCACCCCCACCCCCACCCCCACCCCCACCCCCACCCCCACCCCCACCCCCACCCCCACCTCCTCCACCTCTCCAGTTGCCTCCGCCACCGCCACCCCCACCCCCACCCCCACCCCCTACTCCACCGCCACCCGCCACCGCCAACGCCACCCCCACCCCCACCTGCACCTCCACCCCCACCCCCACCACCACCTCCACCCCCTTTGCCACCGCCACCGCCACCCCCACCGCCACCCCCACCCCCTACTCCACCGCCACCGCCACCCGCCAACCCCACCCCCACCGCCACCGCCACCCCCTACTCCACCGCCACCGCCATCGCCACCGCCACCGCCACCCCCACCCCCACCCCCACCCCCACCCCCACCCCCACCCCCACCCCCACCCCCACCCCACCCCCACCCCCACCCCCACCCCCACCCCCACCCCCACCCCCACCCCCACCCCCACCCCCACCCCCACCCCCACCCCCACCCCCACCCCACCCCCACCCCCACCCCCACCCCCACCCCCACCCCCACCCCACCCCCACCCCCACCCCCACCCCCACCCACCACCCCCACCCCCACCCCCACCCCCACCCCCACCCCCACCCCCACCCCCACCCCCGCCCCCATCACCCACCCCCACCCCCACCCCCACACCCCACACCCACACCCATCCCCACCCCCACCCCCACCCCCACCCCCACACCCACACCCACCCCCACCCCCCCCCCACCCCCACCCCCACCGCCACCCCCACCCCCCACCCCCACCCCCACCCCCACCCCCACCCCCACCCCCACCCTCCACCCCCACCCCCACACTCACCCCCACCCCCGCCCCCACCCCCACCCCCACCGCCACCCCCACCCCCACCCCCACCCCACCCCCACCCCCACCCCCACCCCCACCCCCACCCCCACCCCCACCCCCAGCTCCTCCCCCACCCCCACCCCCAGCTCCTGCCCCACCCCCATCCTCACCCCCACCCCCACCCCCACCCCCACCCCCACCCCCACCCCCACCCACCCCACCCCACCCCCACCCCCACCCCCACCCCCACCCCCACCCCCACCCCCACCCCACCCCACCCCCACCCCCACCCCCACCCACCCCACCCCCACCCCCACCCCCACCCCCGCCCCTGCCCCACCCCCATCCTCACCCCCACCCCCACCCCCACCCCCACCCCCACCCCCACCCCCACCCCCACCCCCACCCCCACCCCCACCCCCACCCCCACCCCACCCCCACCCCCACCCCCTACCCCCACCCCCACCCCCACCCCCACCCCCACCGCCACCCCCACCCCCACCCCCACCCCCACCCCCACCCCCACCCCACCCCCACCCCCACCCCCACCCCCACCCCCACCCCCACCCCCACCCACCCCACCCCCACCCCCACCCCCACCCCCACCCCCACCCCCACCCCCACCCCCCACCCCCACCCCCACCCCCACCCCCACCCCCACCCCCACCCCCACCCCCACCCCACCCCCACCCCCACCCCCACCCCCACCCCCACCCCCTACTCCACCGCCACCCCCACCGCCACCCCCACCCCACCCCCACCCCCACCCCCACCCGCCACCGCCACCGCCACCGCCACCGCCACCGCCACCGCCACCGCCACCCCCACCCCCACCCTCACCCCCACCCCCACCCCCACCCCCACCCCTCACCCACCCCCACCTCCTCCTCCACTCCAGTTGCCTTGTCGCCCTCTCCCACCTCCACCCCCACCCCCCACCCCCACCCCTATTGCCTTGTTGCCTTGTCACCTGTTGCCTTGTCACCCGTTGCCATGTTGCCCTGTTGCCATGTCACCCACCGCCACCTCCACCCCCTCACCCACCCCCCACCCCCTACCGCCACCGCCACCCCCACCGCCACCCCCACTCCAGTTGCCACCGCCACCGCCACCGCCACCGCCACCGCCACCGCCACCGCCACCCCCACCCCCACCCCCACCCCCACCCCCACCCCCACCCCCACCCCCACCCCCACCCCCACCCCCACCGCCACCCGCCACCCCCACCCCCACCGCCACCGCCACCGCCACCCCCACCCCCACCGCCACCGCCACCGCCACCGCCCACCCCCACCCCCACCCCCACCCCCACCGCCACCCCCACCCCCACCGCCACCCCCACCCCCACCCCCACCGCCACCGCCACCCCCACCCCCACCCCCACCCCCACCCCCACCCCCACCCCCACCCCCACCCCCACCCCCACCGCACACCCCCATCCCCGCCCCCTGCCCCAACCGCCACCGCTCACCGCCACCCCCACCCCCACCCCCACCGCCACCCCCAACTGCCAACCACCATCGCCACCTCCACCCCCACACCCACCCCCACCTTCCACCTCCTCTCCCGTATGCCGCCGCCACCGCCACCCCCACCTCCTAACCTTGTTTCTACCTGGTTAACAGGTTTCCTGGGTGCCTTCCAACTCATCTTTACCCCGCCCTCATATCCGCATTCACCTCCCTCCGCCTACACCTCCCACCCATCCCACCAAACACCTCCACCTCCTCCACCCCCACCACCTCCACCCCCCCCACCTCCTCCCCCACCACCTCCACCCCCACCCCCACCCCCTCCACCCCCACCCCCACCGCCACCCCCACCCCCACCCCCACCGCCACCGCCACCCGCTCACCCCTCACCCCTCACCGCCACCGCCACCGCCACCGCCACCCCCACCCCCACCCCCACCGCCACCCCCACCCCCACCGCCACCCCCACCCCCACCCCCACCGCCACCGCCACCCCCACCCCCACCCCCACCCCCACCCCCACCCCCACCCCCACCCCCACCCCCACCCCCACCGCCACCCCCACCCCCACCCCCACCGCCACCGCCACCGCCACCCCCACCCCCACCCCCACCCGCCACCCCCACCCCCACCCCCACCCCCACCCCCACCCCCTCCCCCACCCCCACCCCCTCCCCCTCCCCCGTCGCCCTCCGCCACCCGCTCCCCCTCCCCCTCCCCCACCCCCACCCCCTCCCCCTCCCCCGCCCCCGCCACCGC
>JASKMD010000008.1:20954698-21029565 GCA_030144725.1 Haematococcus lacustris | reverse complement strand
CTGCCGCTGCCCTCCAGGCAGACTCGCCCAGCATGTGATGTGGTGCCGCTGTTGCTGCCTGCTCCCTGCGTGACCCTCTGCAGAGGGCGAGTTCTGGCTGTTTGCCTGCTGTGCCGACAAGAGCCTGCGTCGCTTCAGACTCCCCACCGAGCAGGTGAGCTCTGTGGGATGGGGATGGGCTGGCAGCCTAATCCACATGGGCGGCCCACGCCCGCCTGCCACCTCACCTGTGGTTCTGCACCCCCACCCCCTAGGGCTGTGACTCCCCTGCTGCTACGCGAGTCAGCTTTGACCATGGCCTGGCTACCTCTGTGGGCACCTTGACCACACCCTCACACCTTGGTTCACATCCTGGTCACACCCTCACACTTACACACCCCCACACCTTGACGGCTGTTGTTGTGCAGCACAAGGCTGCTGCCCGCACCGCCATCAGCCAGATGAGCGCCCGCACAGGGGCAGTGCCCGCCCCCCAGGTGCCCACCCCCGCACAGACCGTGCAGTATGAGGCGGCACTGGCAGTGGCGGCCACCATCACGGCCAGCCAGCACTTCCAGGTAGGAGGCGGGTGCAGGGGCAGCAGGGGCGCTTGGTGCAGGGGTGGCTGGTGCAGGGGCGTGTGGGAGACTGTTTGAGGACCCAGCCAGCATGCGCCCCACCCTGGTGTTGGATGGGGGTGCAGGCCAGGGGCGCCAGCAGCCTTGCTGTAGGCAACTTGCGGCACCCTGCCTGCCAGGCCTGCTACGATCTGCT
Source organism: Haematococcus lacustris (assembly GCA_030144725.1). NCBI lineage: Eukaryota > Viridiplantae > Chlorophyta > Chlorophyceae > Chlamydomonadales > Haematococcaceae > Haematococcus > Haematococcus lacustris. The sequence goes on along the minus strand of JASKMD010000008.1, from coordinate 21,028,812 downwards.
CTGTTTCAGGATGTCTAGGATAACATCTGTGTGTGTGCCCCGTGACCTGCACCACACCGCTGCAACCAAAACACACGGGGCATGTTCAGGAGCGGCCTGGTCTGAATGCGGTGCACAGGCCACAGGGCAGCGCCACATGCAGGGTGGGGCCGCCCCATCACACCTCCATCCCCCATCCACCCCAGCCCCACCCCCCAACCACCCCAGCCCCACCCCCCAACCACCCCAGCCCCACCACAGCCCCACGCCACCCCACCCCACCCCACCCCACCCCACCCCACCCCACCCCACCCCACCCCACCCCACCCCACCCCACCCCACCCCACCCCACCCCACCCCACCCCACCCCACCCCACCCCACCCCACCCCACCCCACCCCACCCCACCCCACCCCACCCCACCCCACCCCACCCCACCCCACCCCACCCCACCCCACCCCACCCCACCCCACCCCACCCCACCCCACCCCACCCCACCCCACCCCACCCCACCCCACCCCACCCCACCCCACCCCACCCCACCCCACCCCACCCCACCCCACCCCACCCCACCCCACCCCACCCCACCCCACCCCACCCCACCCCACCCCACCCCACCCCACGCCACGCCACCCCACCCCACCCCACCCCACCCCACCCCACCCCACCCCACCCCACCCCACCCCACCCCACCCCACCCCACCCCACCCCACCCCACCCCACCCCACCCCACCCCACCCCACCCCACCCCACCCCACCCCACCCCACCCCACCCCACCCCACCCCACCCCACCCCACCCCACCCCACCCCACCCCACCCCACCCCACCCCACCCCACCCCACCCCACCCCACCCCACCCCACCCCACCCCACCCCACCCCACCCCACCCCACCCCACCCCACCCCACCCCACCCCACCCCACCCCACCCCACCCCACCCCACCCACGCCACCCCACCCCACCCCACCCCACCCCACCCCACCCCACCCCACCCCACCCCACCCCACCCCACCCCACCCCACCCCACCCCACCCCACCCCACCCCACCCCACCCCACCCCACCCCACCCCACCTCACCTCACCCCACCCCACCCCACCCCACCCCACCCCACCCCACCCCACCCCACCCCACCCCACCCCACTCACCCAGTGCCGCTGTGCTGGTGGCTGCGCACAGATGCCTGAGACTGAGAAGCCGCTGGACCTGAACAGCCCCGCCTGCCACCTGGCCCTGGCGGCCAGCGGCAAGCACATGGTGGCCAGCACCCTGTGCGGCAGCACCCTCCTGTACAGCCTGCCCGACATGACGCCGCTGAGGCGCTGGACCCTGAACGCCATGGCCACGGTGGCCAGCCCCGCCTGGGTAGGCCTGGGCCCCAGCGGCCTGCCCAGCGCCAGACCCCCGCCCCCACAGGCCCCATGTGCAGCGGCGGCCATGAGCAGGGTGCTGGTCACAGGGGGGCCGGATGGGGTGCTGCAGGTCCTGGAGGTCACCATGGCGGCAGGCGTGGCCAAGGTGCGTGGGCAGGGCAGGGCGGCCTCAACCCCCTGAACCCCCTACGCCCTATGCCACCCACTCCCACTGCCTTCCTCACCCCCCCTGCCTGCTCTCCCTCCCCCTGCCATCAGCACTGCCTCTGGCTCCTGGCCCTCACTGCACCGCCTGCCCCTCAGCCCCTGAGCTCCACTGCCACTGCTTCACCCCTACACCTGAACACCTGAACACCGGCACACCTGTTCTCCCTTGGTTGCCACCTGCACGCTTCCTTACCCTTCCTAACCCTAACCCGCTCCTGCACCTACACCCAGCCCCCCCACACACCTGCTCTCCCTTGGTTGCCACCTGCACACCCTTCCTTCGCTCCTGCACCTACACCCAGCCCCCCCACACATCTGCATAACCTATCCTTCGCACCTGCACCCACACCCAACACCAGCTAGCACCAGCTTCGCACCCACATCACACCTACATCACACCTGCCCCAGGCCTGACTGGACACCAGACCAGGGCTTCACTACTGCCACGCCCCGCCCTGCCCCCACCCTTCTCCGCACCCACCTCTGCTCTCCCCCCGGCTCTTCCCTCCTGCAGGTGCGGGCCCGTCAGCTAGCTGCCGCAGCGCTGGGCAGCAGTGAGCTGCAACCGCGCCTCAGCGTCAGTCCACAGCCCGGGCAGCAAGGGCCCGCTGGCAAAGCGCAGCCCCCCGGCAGGGGCGTGGCGGCCAGCGTGCGTGAGGCTGCCCCACCTGGCCTGGGCTCAGCCGTGCCGGGAGCGGGGCTGGTGCTGCCAGTGGGCCTGGCACTCACTGCTGCTCCCCCTGGACCTGCTGCTGCTGCTGCTGCTGCTGCTGCTGCTGCTGCTCCTGCTGGGTTGGCTGCGCAAGCCAGCACAGCAGCAGCTCCTCCCCCTCAGGCCGCACCTGCTGCTGGCACTGCCTGGGTGCCGTCCTGGAAGGAGGCACGACTGGCTAACGCGGTGAGGGGGCAGCTGCTCGCAGCTGGCTGGGCAGCCTTTTCCCTTCCTCCTCTCCCTCCCCTTACCCTCGCATCCCCTCCCCTTCCCTCTCCCTCCCAACATTCTTTTTGCCGCTACAACCACCACTGCAGCCTTTTGCCAGCGACTATTACATATAATAACAATAGGAACACCAGAGACCCCGTTGCACCGCTGTGTGTCACATCGCTCCTTGGCTAGGATGCTTAGCTGGTTATCGTCTGGCGGCAGGCAGGCAGGCAGGCAGGCAGTCAGGCTCTTACTCAGCGCTTGCAATAGCTGCAACCGTTTGCCAGCGGTGAAATGGTCACCAGAGAGGCCGTTGCAGCGCTGTGTGTCCCACTGTTCCCTAGCTTGAATGCTTCGAGTCGTGCAGTCCATCGTCCAGGCTAGGATGGTATGACTTGCAGTTGGGCTGCTAGCCAGCGCTTGCAATGGCGGTACCCTGCCCTACAGCGTCACGCCCGGGCACGGGACTTCCAAGCAGCGCTGGACGCGCTGAACGCCAAACGTGCTGTCTGGCAGCAGCGCTTGGACGAGCTGCACGCCCGCAACGCAGCCGCAGGTAAACAGGAGCTGGTAGGGCCTTGCCCCTAGCTTCCCGTGTAGTCCCATGACCACACCGCACCCCCCCCTGCAAACCACACTTCACTGCCCTCACCTCCCTTTTGTTTGTGTTGGTAAAAGAGGTGTCAAGGTAGGATAAGGTGAGGTAGGGATAAGGAAGGGTAGGGTCCAGCTTCCCCGCTTCCCGGCAGACGAGCAATAATGGAGGGGGTGGACCCAGGCCTGACCCCTTGCTGCCGCCCCACCACTCCCACCCCCTCCCACCCTTGATGCCATGCTGCTCCCCCCCTGTCCCCCTGCCTGCCGCCTGCCCTTGCCCCATCCCCGCTTGACCTGCACAGATGTTGCAGCCCGTCTCTCCCCGCACGAGCTGGTCGTGGATCGAGGACTGCTGCAGGAGCTGCAGGCGGAGGGCAGCCAGCGCGTGCAGGCCGCCCAGGCTGCAGCCAGGCACCAGTGCCAGGTCCTGGAGGTGCGGGGCAGGCTGCAGCAAGGCCACCCCTTCCCTCCCACCCCCTTGCCCAGCCCTACAGCACCAGACTCAGCACCAGACTCACCACCAGACTCAGCACCAGACTCGGGGCAAGGGGATGGGAACGGTTGATAGGGAGGTCCTTTGTATGAGCCTCGCACCCCCCCTGGGTGTTTGCTGGCCTGGCCACCATGGCCCTGTGCACGCGCCCCTGCTCAGCACCTGGCGCCCCTGCCCTGGCTGCAGGTCCAGAGGGAGCGGATGGCCCGGGAGCTGCTGGGCGCTGTGGAGGTGGCGCTGGACAACATCCCCTGCCTGCCCAGCCACACACCCCTCACCAACTTCACTGGCGAGTGATTCCAAGCACACTGCTGCCTGCCTGCCTGCCTGCCTGCCTGCCTGCCTGCCTGCCTGCCTGCCTGCCTGCCTGCCTGCCTGCCTGCCTGCCTGCCTGCCTGCCTGCCTGCCTGCCTGCCTGCCTGCCTGCCTGCCTGCCTGCCTGCCTGCCTGCCTGCCTGCCTGCCTGCCTGCCTGCCTGCCTGCCTGCCAGCCATGGTGAGCCTTGTGGTTGCAGCTGAAGACCTGAAGCGCTGGAAGGACAGCGAGGCGCGTGTGGCTCAGGTGCCCAACATGGCCATACGCCGCGCTGCCCGCACCACTCAGGCAGTGTTCAACAAGGCAAGTGCTCACCTACTGCTGCCGCTGCCACTGACCCGCCAAGGCCACTGCCACTGCTACCTGAGACAAGCAGGTTTGGAGTAAGCCAGGGACGCGCAGTGCAGTTTGCAGTCAGTGCATGCGCATGGGCATGGGCATGGCAGAAGCCTCCACCATGTGTGGCATGTGTGACATGTAACAGTGTGACCTCCCTGGTGGCCTGATGCCTGGTGGAGCTGGCTGGCTGGCTGCAGGTCAGCTTCCTGCGTCAGGTAGAGCAGGAGGAGTGGGAGGGGCGGCCCCCGGAGCAGCGCGGCCTGCTGGTGCCACTATTCAGGTCTGAGGCCCCGGCCTGCTCAGCCCGCCTGCTGCCTGCTGCCTGCAGCTTGTGTAAGGCCGTACCACTGGCCAGCATAAGGGCCACTGGGCAGCAGACAAGGAGGGGGCCGGGATTGTCCCTGGCCTACCTTAGCCGCTGCTGGGCTGAGCAGGCCACTGGGCAGGGTCCAGGGCTGTGGGGCTGTGTTTACGCTGAGGCAGCCTCAGGAGCCGCCAGGGTCAGGCAGGGGGGCAGGCAAGGCTATGTCAGGCAGCAGCCTCAGTAGCTCCTCCAGTGCTGACTGCAGGGCTGGCAGTGTGGCTGCAGGGGTGGTGGTGAGGGGGCCAGCACACAGTGCAGGAACACCAGTGCAGGGAGCAGTGTGCCTGGGCGGGGCAAGGGCTGAGGGGCTGCTGCGGTGACCAGAGGCAGGGGGGGTGGGGTCTGGATGCAGGGAGGGGGGCCAGAGGGGCTGCTGGGGTGGATGTGCCAGCCCTGCTGCCCTGCTGCCCTGCTGCCTCTTGTGGCGCAGGTGGAGGGGCAGGCTGGCGGCACGGTTTGTGGTGGGCAGCGGCTCAGGGTCTGCCAACCAGACGCCCCGGGAGGGTGCAGGGGCGCAGGGCGGGGCGGGGGGGCAGCAGGACGCGGAGGCGGAGGAGGAGGCAGAGCCCTTGGCGCTAGCTGCGGGGGTGAGTGGGTGGGCAAGGCTGGGTGGTGGATGGCAGGTCCATGTCTTCTGCTCCTGCGCCGTGTGCTGGGACCCAAACCAGGAGGCAGTCAGACTCGAACCCATGACCTGCCTGTGGGCAAGGCTGGGTGGTGCAGGGGGGCTGGGAGGAAGGCGTGGGTTATGGCGGGATCTAGGGTTCTAGGGGTGATGGTGGGAGGTGGCTTGTGATGAGGAGGGGAGGGGGTAGGGAGCAAAGGGGGCGTAGGGGGCTGCAGGGGCCCATAGGGGGCTGCAGGGGGCTTGGGGGGGTAGAAGAGGTGACGACCAGCAAGCAGCTGGCTGCAGGCAACACGGGATGGCGCTGCATTGCAAGGAGGTTCCCCCTCGCTGCAGTCTCCTTCAGGGCTGTGGTGCTGCCATGTGCCGCTACACTGTGTGGCTGCAGGGCGAGCAGGAGGTGCTTGAGGGCGCTGTGGTGAGGAATGGCAGCTGCGGCCTGCTGTACTCCCCCGTGCAGCTGCACACCAACATGCGCAAGGCCTCGCAGGCAGTGCTGCTGCAAGTGAGGCAGGGCAGGGCAGGGCAGGGCAGGGCAGGGCAGGGCAGGGCAGGGCAGGGCAGGGCAGGCAGGGCAGGGCAGGGCAGGGCAGGGCAGGGCAGGGCAGGGCAGGGCAGGGCAGGGCAGGGCAGGGCAGGGCAGGGCAGGGCAATGGCGAGGTGGCGTGTGTGGCGGAGGGTGCAAGGAGGGGTAAGGGTTCAAACAGACTGCAAACCACAACGCCTATTCCTGCACACACTTCAGGATAAAGTGGTAGGCGAGTCCAGGGCTGGATGCATATCGCTGTTGTGTGACGTGTGCCTGCCCGCCAGCCAGCCCACCTGCCTGCTCGCCCTTTCTCCCCGCCTGCCCACCCGCCTGCCTGCTCGCCCGCCCCTCCGCCCGCCCGCGTGCCCGTCCTCCCTCCCTTGGTCTGCCTGCCTGACCTGGACCCTCCTGCCTGCCACGTTGCCCAGGAGGAGGTGCGCTGCCTCCAGCGCCAGTTCAACATGCGGTGGCGGGAGGTGGCGGCGCACCGCGACACCCAGGTGGCCCGCCTTGAGGAGCGGCACACACGCATCGCTGAGATACAAAAGGTCGGGCACCCTGTCTGCATTGCAGAATAAGGTCTTGTCCCTCTCTGCCCAGATCACCCCTCCTCAACCTCCTGCCGCCCCTGACCACGTCTGTAGTCTGGAGGTCACGTCGTCCCCTGCAACAGTCGCCGCTGTCGCTACTGCTGCTGCCGCTGCTGCTGCTGCCGCTGCTGCTGCCGCTGCTGCTGTCACTGCATCTGCCCCTGCTTCTGCCCCTGCTGCTGCTGCTGCCCCTGCTGCTTCTGCCCCTGCTTCTGCCCCTGCTGCTGCTGCTGCCCTGCTGCTGCTGCCCCTGCTTCTGCCCCTGCTGCTGCTGCTGCCCCTGCTGCTGCTGCCCCTGCTGCTGCTTCTGCCCCTGCTGCTGCTGCTGCCCCTGCTGCTGCTGCTGCCACTGCTGCCACTGCTGCTGCCGAAGAGGGTGCTGGTGCTGGTGTGTGTGTGTGTGTGTCAGGAGCTGGGCGCTGGCGCCTGGGACAGTGGGCTGAGGTTGTCAGAGCAGCACCACTGGCTGGACGGCCTGGCTGTGAGCGAGCAGGAGGTGCAGGTGGAGAAGTGAGTGCCAGTGCTGAGGGGGGCCAGGCCAACATCTGGCGGACATGCGCTACAGGGCGCTGAGTCAGAGCTAGCCAGGCAGGCAGCAGGCAGCTGGGGCCTGGGGGCTGCAGGGGTGAGCACGCAGCAGCCTCTGTCCTGCACTCGAGGCAGCGGTCATGGCCTGCACCTTCACCTTCAGCGCCTCTCACTGCTGCTGCTGCTGCTGCCTCCTTCCCCTCCTGCCGCTGCTGCCTCCTCCTCCTGCTGCCGCTGCTGCTGGCAGGTGGGTGTCCCCTGAGGAGCGAGCTCGCCTGGAGGCGCAGCAGGTGGAGGAGGCGGCTCAGCGCAAGCGGGCAGAGGTGCGCAGGCCTGCCCCACACCCTGCCTGGCCCCTGCACCCTCCTCCCTCCGGCCCCCTCCCGGCACCCGCCTGCCCGCCCTTGCCCCAGCCTTGTGCTGTGCTGTGCTATACGACCAGGCCCTGGAGCCCTGAGGGGCACACGCCTTGCAGCTTCTGCCCCGTGGAACCTTGGCCCCTGACACCCACACCCGGCATTGCATTGGGTTGACCCTAACCTTAACCCTAACCCTAGCCCTAAGCCTAAGCCTAACCCTAACCCTTAAATCAGCCCTAACTCTAAACCTAACCCTTACCCTAACCCTAACCCTAACCCTTACCCTAACTCCGACCCTAATCCAAACACTCACCCTAACCTTAACCTACACTGCCGGTGTGGCCTAAAACTTTGTAACCGACTTCACCCATCTCCCTCCTCCCCTGCTCCTTGTGTTGCTGCCCGCCTGGCCTGAGCTGGCTTGAGGGTGTCATGCAGGCCGATGACGCGCGGCAGCGTGCTCTGCGCGAGATGATGAACGCCACGTTGGATGTGACGGCTAGGGATCGGCGGGCGCAGGAGCTGGTCCACGAGCCCTGGATGGACCTGCCCCGCTCCCAGGTAGCCTGACAGCATGCCCGCCCGCCTGCCTGCATGCCTGCATTCCTCACCTCCTGCCTGCCTGCCTGCCTGCCAGCCCGCTCTGGGTCCAGGCCTCTCGCCCGCATGGCAGGTTGGCGGGGCTCCACAAACCAATAGCTGCAGACACGCTGCCTACTCACCGCACCACACCCATGTCGAGCCACACCACAGTCCTGCCTGCCAGCCTTCCACAAAGACTGAGGCCAGCCACGTTTTCAGCCGCTAGCTCTAGCTGCAGGCCTAGCTGCCTGTGTGGATGGCATGTCGGCCTGGCCCCATGAATTGAGCACTGTCAGCACACGGCCTACACCACACCCATGTCGGGCATCCCTGCCTTCCAGCCTCCCTGCACAGCACCACAAGGCTGTCTGACCAACACAACCATTACCCGGCTGGCTGCTTCAGGCGCCGTTGCCTGCACAGCTGCCTGGATGGCGTGACTGCTGTGCCCCGCAACCCGACACCGCTGACGGGCTCAGGTCCATGACGCAGGGATGGCAGCTGTGCATGTCCTGCAGCTCGTGTGCGACCCTCTGGCTGACCCTGCTGCTGGCTGTGGTGGCTGCAGATGACAGCGGTGCAGCGCAAGCTGCTAGCGGAGCATGAGAAACGGGCCCAAGAGGTGGGAGGGGAGGGGAGGGGAGGGCACACTGGGCACTGCAGAGAGCAGCGCGGGTGGGATGCACGGCATGTCACCACGCCCCTGGCCTGCCCTGCCCTTGGGCACCCTACCCCTACCTCTTGCCTGAATCTCCCTAACCTACCTCTAACCCCGGGTCTGTCCTAGTCCCTGGCCTGCCCCTGCCCTCTCCACCTCCCTCCCCTCCCTGGTGTACCCTAATGCTACCCAGAGCCTGCCCCGGGCCTGCCCCTGCCCCTTCCACCTCCACCTCCACCTCCACACACCCATGACTCATCGCTTGTGCCTGCACCTGTGCACCCTTGCCCCTTCTTGGCCATGCATGCTCCTGCCTCTGCACCTGCCTTGCTGCAGCCATGCCCCTGCCTGCTTGCCCTGCCTCCTGCCCCCCGCCCCCAGCCTGGCCTCACCCGCCTGCCCCCTCCCCCTGTACACAGCTGGCTGAGGAGCGCGAGCAGAAGCGGCGACAGCTGGAGGTTGAGCGCAAGGCGCTGGAGGTGGAGTGCGGGGACATCACAGCGGAGTTCAACGCCCAGCTGGCAGCGCTGCAGGCCATGCGAATCAAGGCAAGGGCTCCCCCATCCCCCACGCCCCGCCGCTGGACCCCCATGCCCCGCCCCCCTCCTCCTACCCCCAGGCCCCCCTGGCCACTGCTGCAGAGCGCTGTGGGAGCCGCGGGGCGGCTGGACATTGCATCGGCCGGCACGACCTCCCCTGTCCTGAGCGAGCTCACATTGTGCGACGTTGTCTGCGCTGCAGGTTCAGATCGAGGTACTGTCGCTGGAGCTACACGCTGTGACCTGCGCGGCGGGCGTGGAGCTGTCTCGCAACGCGTCGCAGTGCCAGGCCCGCACGGCGCAGCAGTGCGACGTTCTCCGCGCCCGGTCGGCGCGGGTTCGAAGCCTGTGCGCGGAGGTTGCCAAGGTGGTGCGCGCCGCTGCCAAGTACTACGAAACATTGGCAGGTGCGGCAGTGCTCGAGCATGCCAGGCGTCGTCTTCCTAGCTCTCATCTCCCCAGTCGCACATAAGTCGGCGGTAGGCGAATCTGTCGGACCCTACGCATTTTCACGCTGAGGTGAACAGCGACAGGCGATACTGACACACAGCGAGCAGGTGACCCCGGGATCGACCCCTGGCAAGCTGGATCACTTTGCTTTTCAAAGTGTGAGGGCCTTGTGGGTGCGATGTGGACAGCCCGAGAGTCATTGCCAGGGTTAGAGGGTGAAGGTTAGGGTCAGGAGGTCAGGGCTGGCTGGCTGGAGGGGTATGAAGTCAGTTCAGACTGCTCTCGCAGAGTGTCACACAGGTGTGAGGGAGGGTGTCGACAGTCAGGTGGGGTCAGGCAGTGGCGTGCTTGGTTGCTGAGGCAGGCAGAGCAGAAGTCGGTATGTAAGTAAGGAGTAGGAGTACACGAATAAAGGAACCGTTCGCCAGTCAGGGTGATGATTCACATGAACCATAGACATAGACAGAGACAGGCACAAGCCCGCTGACTGCCATTGCCAGTGGTGGACGTCGGAGTGGCCACTGTGCAGGCCTAGAACGCGCTTTGGACAAGGCGCTGCGCCGGGAATTGAGTGGACGAGATGAAGACATCTGGGAGGCTGCGCAGGTGAGGCTGCTGCCCCTGCTGCTGCCCCTGCTGCTGCCCCTGCTGCTGCCCCTGCTGCTGCCCCTGCTGCTGCCCCTGCTGCCCCTGCTGCTGCTCCTGCTGCTGCCCCTGCTGCCCCTGCTGTGTCGGCGGCTGCTGCCCCTGCTGCTGCCACCAAGAAGAGTGCTTCCATCCCCTGCGGATGGGCTGAACATGGCTGTGGCCTGAGCCGGCTGCCCTGGCTGCCCTGTCTGCTGCTCACGGCTGTAGAGGGTGTACCGGGACCGCAGCCGGGCGCTGAGCGGCGCTCCACTGCGATCAGTGGCAGAGCTGCTGGGGAGGTCACAAGAGGGGCAGGGAGCAGGCTCCCCCGCTGCTGCCTCCCCCCAAGGTGCCCCTCTGCCTCACCTGACCTGTCACGTGATACATATTGATATACATAGGGTGCCATGCTGACCCCTCTCATACCCACCCACCCACCCACCCACCCACCCACCCACCCACCCACCCACCCACCCACCCACCCACCCACCCACCCACCCACCCACCCACCCACCCACCCACCCACCCACCCACCCACCCACCCACCCACCCACCCACCCACCCACCCACCCACCCACCCACCCACCCACCCACCCACCCACAGATGCCTGCCAGCCCCCCCAAGCCCCAAAGGGCCACACGCCTGCTCCCCCTCTCCTCCTCTCCCTACACCACCTCCCACTGCCCGCCCCCCCCCCCCCCCCCCACCCTCATCCCCTGCACCCACCCCTCACCACCCCTGAAACTAGCCCGTCCCTGACCCATGTGCTGCTGCCTGGCATGCCTGCCCAGGCACCAGCCCAGCTCCCAGTGCCCAGCCCAATGAAGCAGCGCTCCTGCTCAACTCGCCGGCCAGCCCTGAGCCCAGCCAGCCCCCACCGGGACCCCTGCTGGCCGTGACCCGCTGGCTCAAAGGCATGCTGCCGCCCCCCCACAACCAGGCTACACCAAGCCAGGGGCAGGCAGATGCGCATGTGGAGCTGCTGCTGCCGCCAGGGGGGTGCCAGCCAGGGGTGCAGGGCGGGGAGGTGGAGGGGCAGCCAGGGTGGCGCCCTGACGCAGGGCCAGGCGCTCACCAGGGTCTCCAGGGGGGAGGGACCGGCGGCGGCTCTCAGCCAGCAGTGCCTCCAGCAAGGTCGCGTCGCGCAGGCCGAGCAGCCAGCATGGGGGCAGCGCAGCGCATGGCGGGCAGCCAGGTGGTGGGGGACGTGGACGCCCCGGTGCAGTCCCTGCTTGCTCGCCAGCAGGTGCGGGGGCAGGGGCCGGCCTGACCACCCCCTGGCTTGCGTGGGAACATACACTCCCCCTCCCTGCCCTCCGCCTGCCCTCCCACTGCCCTCCCACTGCCCTCCCCCTGCCCTCCCACTGCCCTCCCACTGCCCTCCCCCTGCCCTCCCACTGCCCTCCCCCTGCCCTCCCACTGCCCTCCCACTGCCCTCCCCCTGCCCTCCCACTGCCCTCCCACTGCCCTCCCACTGCCCTCCCACTGCCCTCCCACTGCCCTCCCACTGCCCTCCCACTGCCCTCCCACTGCCCTCCCACTGCCCTCCCACTGCCCTCCCCCTGCCCTCCCACTGCCCTCCCACTGCCCTCCCACTGCCCTCCCCCTGCCCTCCCCCTGCCCTCCCACTGCCCTCCCACTGCCCTCCCACTGCCCTCCCCCTGCCCTCCCACTGCCCTCCCACTGCCCTCCACTGCCCTCCCACTGCCCTCCCACTGCCCCCTGCCTCACCAGCCTGCTGCTGCACCTGGCAGTCCAGGATAGCAGCAGCAGGCGCAGCAGCCCCCCCTCCCCTCATGCCAGGCCACCCTGGGCCCTGGCGCCCTGACCCAGTGGTCAGCAGGAGGCCCCCCCACAGGCCAGGTCCCTGTGAGCTGCACCTCACTGCTGGCTGCTGCACCCTGAGCCTGACACAGCCGGCCTTGTGCCAGTCTGAGCAGCCAGCCTACCCAGCCAGCCTGGCCGCCCCCTGTGCCCCTGCACCTTGCCTGGCAGCCCCAGGGCCTGAGGCAGCCCTGCTGGCACTGTGCTGCCTGGCTGAGCGCAGGCCCGGCGCCTAGAGCTGGACACCGCTGCCTGCCCAGCCCTCCAGGACCTGCAGCACCTGGCATCAGCACGGCCGCTGAACACGCTGCTGCTCAGCCTGGCACAAGGTATGGGTCAGAGTACCAGTGCTTTTGCTTCGCGCTATGTATAGCGTTCGCTATGAAATGGTATGAATGCTATGAATTGTCATTTTTGGGGGGTCGTTTTGCGCTATGAAATGCTCGCTTGGCGAGCTGCACAACCTCGCACTGCACTATCAAAGAATGGCCTTTAACCTGCAATTTTGCATATGTTAGCATCGTTTCCGCTAGCTTTTTCACCGGAGCGACGTTTTCAAGTAAGGTCGAGCTATATACTCCAGGGTATGAACCTATGCCATGTCACTTTGAGCTATACATCATGCATCAGGGCGAAACAAAAAAGATAACACTGCAGAGTACCCTGCCACTGCCGCTGCTGCTGCCACTGCTGCTGCAACGACCACTGCCTGGCTGTGGGCCCCATCCAGCCCGCTGAAAACATCACACCAGCTGCAGCAAGCAGAGAGTGTAAGTGAGGTAAGGCCCTGGAAGGAAACTGCGGCCATCATGCTCCTTACCTCACCATGTTAGGACTGCCGCCACTGGTCCCCATGACAGCTCAGCCGCCAGGGCGGCAGCAGCAGGGACGGAGCAGCCAGCACGACAGGCAGCGGTGCTGCATAAAGCCACCCCCACTCAACCGCCTGCAATGCGCTGCATGGAGACACACGACCCTTCCCCACACACGGCCGCGCCCCCAGCCCCCCTGCATCTGTGGTGCTGCTGCAGGGGAGGCCACTGCCAGTGCCCAGGAGCTGGACATGGGCCCCATGGGCTTGGCCCCACCTGATCTGCCCAGTCCGCACCCCAGCCTGTTCGCCTCGCCCTCCGCCGCCGCTGCCTTCTTTGCTGACCGCCAGGCGGCCCTGGCCAGCTCAGCAGCGGCCGCCACCCCTCCTGGTAAGAAGCCAGGGCCAGGGCCTCGGCTGCTGACCCCAACGCATGCCTGCCCACCACCCCCCTCCCCTGCAGGCTGCCTGCCCCCACCCCCCTCCCCTGCAGGCTGCCTGCCCCCACCCCCCTTCCCTGCAGGCTGCCTGCCCCCACCCCCCTCCCCTGCAGGCTGCCTGCCCCCACCCCCCTCCCCTGCAGGCTGCCTGCCCCCACCCCCCTCCCCTGCAGGCTGCCTGCCCCCACCCCCCTCCCCTGCAGGCTGCCTGCCCCCACCCCCCTTCCCTGCAGGCTGCCTGCCCCCACCCCTCTCCCCTGCAGGCTGCCTGCCCCCACCCCCCTCCCCTGCAGGCTGCCTGCCCCCACCCCCCTCCCCTGCAGGCTGCCTGCCGTTGAGCCTGGCGCCCTATGGTGCTGACGACCGGCCCAGCGAGCTGGAGGAGTCGCGGTGGCAGCACCTGCTGGAGCTGCGCGACACCCGCATCGCCCTGGAGCAGGTGGGCAGGGCTGCGAGGGCCTCAGCGGGGCAAGCTGCAAACAAGTGGGAACAGAAGAGGGCGGTCCTTGTGGGAGGCCCTTGCAAGGGGCGAAGCGCAGGGGCCAGGGGCGGGTGTGGCCTGTGTGCCTGGCTGTTGCGGGGCTGTGTTGCAGCCTGCTGCTGCTGGACCGCTGACCCTCAACTAGACTGTTTGCTACAGCCGTCGTAGCTGAAGCCCGCAGGCTGTGAGCGGCATGACATGGCATCGTGGGGGCATCGTGGGGGCATCGTGGGGGCATCACTGCCCTGTTAAGCATGTCTCCTTGGCCACACAGGCTGAGAACGACATGATGCCAGTGTCAGGCCTTGCTGCATGGCCAGGTGCTGCTCTGCACTGCACTGCATGGCATATCCCTGAGTGACACAGCTCTGCTTGCCTGCTGCTGGTGACACTGGAGTCACGAGGGCAATCGCAGAAGCAGCATCACCCTCACTACCCTCATCACCATCACCACTCCACTGACACCGGCAGCAGCAGCAGCAGCAGCAGCAGCAGCAACAGCAGCAGCAGCAGCAGCAGCAGCAGCAGCAGCAGCAACAGCAGCAGCAGCAGCAGCAGCAGCAGCAGCAGCAGCAGCAGCAGCAGCAGGTTCACCCTGGCCATGTGGAGCCGGTTGTTGTGCAGGCGGCGGACCGTGCCTGGGCGCAGCTGGCCTGGTGCAGCCTGACGGCCTGCCAGGTTGAGCAGGAGGCGGCTGAGCTGGGTGGGTGCCCTGATCACACCCACGCACACCAGTGCCTCAGTGCTCCTGCACACTGGCACCCTGGGCATTGCTAGCGCCTCTCCCACTCCCACGCCCATGCCCATGCCCATTCCCACTCCCATTCCCACTCCCCACTCCCCACTCCCACTCCCATTCCCCACTCCCACTCCCACTCCCACTCCCACTCCCACTCCCACTCCCACTCCCACTCCCACTCCCACTCCCACTCCCACTCCCACTCCCACTCCCACTCCCCCCACTCCCACTCCCACTCCCACTCCCACTCCCACTCCCACTCCCACTCCCACTCCCACTCCCACTCCCACTCCCACTCCCACTCCCACTCCCACTCCCACTCCCACTCCCACTCCCACTCCCACTCTAAAGCGCCCTCTGAAGCGTTGAAGCACTCCTCTCCTGCTCGTGACATCACCACCCAGCCCTTGCTGCTGCCAGGCCTGGAGGTGGAGGAGCTGAAGCTGCTGCAGCCCTCCCTGGCAGCGCTCGCGCAGCGTGCAGCCTGCGACGTGCTGCTCACCTACCGCCTCAGCCTTGGTCAGGTGATGCCCGCACCAGCCCCACAGCTGCAGCTAGACACACCGTCATGCCAGGCTGGGAGGCCAGCGCTGCTGTCCGTTTGCCTCGCAACGGACTGCGCTGCTACACAAAGCACATACACCTTCTGCCTGCCCGTCACCCCACCAACGGCCCCCTCCCCTATCAGCCGCCCCCTCCATGAGCGCCCCAGTCAGCCTTGGTCAATGGTCAGGGGTCAGGGGTCAGGGGTTAGGGGTCAGGGAGCCCCCACCAGCCTGTGTCTCAGCTCCTCCGCCCTGCCCCCAGGAGCTCGAACCTTCGCTGCCGGTAGCCCAGGCAGCTGCACAAGCAGCCGCTGGCTTGCAGCCTGGTGCAGGCAGCCTGTTGCAGCCCCTCTGCAGCTGCAGCCCCGGGGCGCCAGGCTGGCAGGAGCCAGAAGAGTGGGCGGGTGGGAACCCTTAGTGGAGGCTGGCACTCCTGCCTGATGTTGCGTGGTGTGCAGGTGGAGCTGCCCAGGGCTGAGGCCGGCCACCTTGCCCACATGTCTGACGCCCGGCTGCTGCACCAGCGCAGCGTGGAGGGGGTGAACGCCATAGTGCTTGTGAGGGGGAGGGGTCAGGGGTCAGGGTCAGGGGCCAGGGTCAGGGGTCAGGGGTCAGGGGTCAGGGTCAAAGGGTACCTCCAGGGGAGAGAAGGAGGTCAGAGTGTTGGGGGGTGCACCAAGGTTGAGGTGGGTGAGGTGGTTGGGTTGGTGAGGTGGTTGAGTAGTTGGGGCTGGAAGATAGAGTGCGCTTGGGTTTGCACTGCTCAATGGTGTGCAGTCCCTGGGCACTGCTGGCTGGCCCTGTCTTTGTCTGCCCGCTGCTGCTGCTGCTGCTGCTGCTGCTGCTGCCCTGTCTTTGTGGGTGCCTGGGCAGGAGTTCTAGTCTGGAAAGAGAGGAAAATGAGCCTGGGCAGTATTCTTTGCAGTAGCTACTAACACAGGGTTATTCGACTAAGCACTTGTACTGGACTCTGATTCCTGGACAGATTGCACTTTGCAAAGCTGACCCCGGTCTTCCTGACCCCACCCCCTCACCCCCTGCCCGGCTGCTCCCCCTGCCCCCCAGCTGCTGCCTACTGCCTGCTGCTGCAGGAGAAAGGAGGGGAGCAGCTAGCTCTGCTTCAGAAGCTGGCCAGGCTGGCCACCGCCATGCACTGTGCCAAGTGGGAGGTGGCAGCAGGTGACTTGCGTGTGGCCCATGCCCGGGCAGCCCTGTCGGACCTGCAGCTGCTGCACGCCACTCAGGAGCTG
Organism: Haematococcus lacustris; assembly: GCA_030144725.1. Taxonomy (NCBI): domain Eukaryota; kingdom Viridiplantae; phylum Chlorophyta; class Chlorophyceae; order Chlamydomonadales; family Haematococcaceae; genus Haematococcus; species Haematococcus lacustris. Next base: position 21,012,645 of record JASKMD010000008.1, on the reverse strand, counting down.
CAGGCCCTGCTGAGGGACCCCTCCAGCCTGCAGCGCCTGGAGGGGGGCCCCCGGCTGCAGGCCACCCTGGAGGCGGCCACGCGCTCCCACGCGCAGCGCATGACCCTGAAGCAGCGCACGCTGCAGCAGATGACGCAGAAACTGGCGCTGGGGCTGCAGGTGGGTCAGAGGCGTGGGTCCAAGGGGTGGGCCGGAGGGGTGGGTCGTGGGCTGCAGGTCCAAGGTCGATTGTTGGATGCGGTTGGAACCAGTTGAGGGTTCAGCACCTAGAGGGTGGCGAGGTCACAATAAGTCAATGGCTGCTGAACTGGAGGTTTGGCCGCTCTGCCACGCAAAGCCAATGTTGGCACACAGTAGCAAGGCCATGTAACAGAAATACGCACTAGAGCAGGGTCAGGCAGAGCATGCAAGAGCAGGGTCAGGCAGCGCCTGCCGGGCTTGTGAGGGCACCTGGTGCGGCGCGTGCAGGCGCATGAGCAGCTGCGCATGGCCAACAGCCAGGCCCAGGCAGCTTACCAGGAGAGCGAGAGGCTGAACAGTGTGGTGGGCCGCCGCAGGTGAGCTGCTGGCCTCCCACCTGGCAGCAGGCAGGGCAGCAGGCAGGGCAGCAGGCAGGGCAGCAGGCAGGGCAGCAGGCAGGGCAGCAGGCAGGGCAGCAGGCAGGGCAGCAGGCAGGGCAGCAGGCAGGGCAGCAGGCAGGGCAGCAGGCAGGGCAGCAGGCAGGGCAGCAGGCAGGGCAGCAGGCAGGGCAGCAGGCAGGGCAGCAGGCAGGGCAGCAGGCAGGGCAGCAGGCAGGGCAGCAGGCAGGGCAGCAGGCAGGGCAGCAGGCAGGGCAGCAGGCAGGGCAGCAGGCAGGGCAGCAGGCAGGGTAGGCATGCCTGGTGGCTGAAAGGAGCTGGTTAGCTGCCAGACAGCTGTTGACCAGGGCTGAGGCTGAGGCTGGTCAGTGAGCCAGGGAGCACCTGGGAGCACCAGGCAGCCTGCATGGAGGTGCTTGCACAGCAGCTGCAGTGTCCCCTTGACGCCTGGGCCCTGCCGTGGCTGCGGCCAGGGCTGTGCTGCTGCCTGCCTTGTCATGAGGGCACACAGCTCTATGCTTGGCCGTGTCGCTGCATGCTCAATGGGGCACTCAGGGAGACATTTTGCAGGCACAAGGTGAGGCCTGCTTGCCATGCTGTGACCTAGCCCACCATGCCTGCCGCCATGCCTTTGGGCCAGCAAAGCCTGCGTGGGCCATGAGGGACATGGGGGAGCAGGCAGTGCCCCGACCACAAGCATGGACCCAGCTGCACGCAGGCGCCGTAGTGCAGGAGCACGGATGCCACCATCACAAGCATGCCTCAAGCGCTGTGTGCATGTCATGTTGTCATGGCCATGCGCTCCAGCGAGCCTGTCTGTCTGGGGCTTGCTGCGGTGCATGACTCAGGGCGGATGAGGAGGCTGCACATTCACGCGCCATGCGGGCCATCACCACCAACGTCCAGCTGAAGGACATTGCTGCCCAGCAGGTAAGAAGGATATTGAAAAGCGATGGAGACTTATCAGGTGCCTTTCTCTGATGTTATCAGAGCGGCCAGGTGCCAGAGACCAGGCCACAGCAGCCCTCAGTGGCATATGCAAGGCTGGGTTTGGCATCCAGAGCAACAGGCACAACACAATAGGGCAAACGCCGTTTCGTCTGGGGCATGCTGCGTGGTCGTGCAGGCGTCGGAGATTGCTGCGCTGAGGGAGCAACTTGAGCGGCAGAAGCAGCGCACCTTCCCGGCTCTGCCGCCGCCGCCTCACGCATCCATTCCAAGCAAGCGCTACGGGAGCGCCGCAGACCTCGCAGCACGGTTCGCGAGCTTGAAGCAGCGACCGAGCACAGTGGCGGTTATGGGCGCGGCCAGGCCCATCACCCGGGCGCTGGTTTCGGGGCGTCCGCTGTCTGGGTCCGCTTTAGGGCCCGCCTTAGGGCGCCCGCTTTCCGGGTCAAACGTGGATGTAGGAGCGCCTTTGGTGGGGACGCGGCCCGTACGCCCGCAGTCGGTGCCGGAGGGTGGTATTCGGCCAAGCAGACAGACTATTCATCACAAAGCCGGAAATGGCTCCGCAAATGGCTCCACAAAGGGCATCCACGAGCAAGAACGCGAGAACCCCTTGAAGCCTGCGTCTCAAGCAAGAGCCGCTTGGTAGCATCGCAGACTGTGGCGGTTTACTGCCGTGGCAGGGAGTGGGAACGCTTTCCCAGGTTCATTATGAGTATCACTGGTGAGAAGCGTGCAACTGGGTTATGCCACTGCAGCTACCTTTGCATGCTTGTCGCTCAGAGAGGGTAGGCAGTGAGAGACTGATATCCTGGCAGCCGTGTAGCTGCTCGTGCTCTCGCAGCTTTGCTTGCAGAATCCGAGAATGGTACCAAAATCCGAGAATGGTACCATTTTCGGATTCAGGACGCCCCAACATGGGGTTGGTAACCATCATGCAATTACTGGAAGGCGTTGTGAGATCTGAGATGGACTCAGGTGGTCCCAACATAAATAAAACATGTGTGGCACCAGGCCTAGCAGCCACCCTGGACTCTTAGCGTGGCATGTGTGGGTGTGAGCAGCAGGCTGGCCATGTGTGGCACCAGGCCTAGCAGCCGCCCTGGACTCTTAGCGTGCCATGTGTGGGTGTGAGCAGCAGGCTGGCCATGTGTGGCACCAGGCCTAGCAGCCGCCCTGGACTCTTAGCGTGGCATGTGTGGGTGTGAGCAGCAGGCTGGACGTGTGTGGCACCAGGCCTAGCAGCCGCCCTGGACTCTTAGCGTGCCATGCGTGGGTGTGAGCAGCAGGCTGGACGTGTGTGGCACCAGGCCTAGCAGCCGCCCTGGACTCATAGCGTGCCATGTGTGTATTGTATTGTCGCACATGCAGTGCCTTGTCACTCCCACTGATAGCGTAGGACTGCCAGGTCGGCGTCGGAGTGACGATACTATCCTGTGAATTGTGTGGTTATCAGGAATCGAACTTGGGCGGGATGACGTCTTTACTCCATCTAGCACTCCTCTTTGCTAGATAACCACTATGCTGCTGCACCATCTAAATCTAGCATCTAGATCTACGTAGATCTACGTAGATGGGACGGTCCCTATAAATTACACAATTACTATCTCAATACTGCGTCGTTTTCGATAACGTTCATCACATTGGTAGCTGCGACTTAGTCCGCGTTATGTGACCATCAGCGCAAGCCATTGCAGTCTTTGCTCGCGTACTGCCACATGTGCCCGCGAACAAATCACAGCGGCGAGACGGGTCTCCTTGGGACGGTGAGCCATATCCCTGTAACCCCATCTACCTGGCGCAGTGAGCTGGTTGTGCACAAATGGAATGCCCGGCTGACACCCAACGCGATGCCTGCCGGGCGTGCAGGGCACCTACACGGGGTGGTTGAAACATATCTGTATGCTCGCTTCCGCCGGATGCACCATTTGGGTCGGCGCACACTAAGGTATCACCGGCTTACACCCCCCCTCCTCCACTGTGTCCTCCACTGTGTTGCCAGTGTAGTGAATCTTCAGATTTTCAGAGTTTCAATTTTCAGATTTTCAATGAAAATGAAAGTGTTTCATTGAAAAACTGAAAGAGTTTCATCGTCAGTGAAACTGAGCGGATGCCGCTGGTTCTCAGCCTATCCTTTCAAACGCGACTTGTTTGTAGGCCTGCACTGTTTGAAGTGCAGAAATACTTAGGTTGCCAAAGGTCAGACATGCAAGCCATTTTAAAAGATGCAAGCCGTCCATGCTGTCCGTGGATCCGCCATCTATTTTTCTGGCTTGCGCTTCTTCCGCTGTGGCTGTAGCGTGCTGGCGCCAACCAAGTCAATCACAGCACAGCCAATCACTCTGCAACACCCGATCTGCGATCTGACCGGGGGCAGCACCCGGCACTTTCAGATTTTCAGTGAAGACGTTCAGATTTTCAGATGAAAATTTTCATTGAAAATCTGAATGAAAATCTGAGATTTTCACAACACTGGGTTAATCTGTCCGTCTACAGTGTCTACAGTTGTCGTCTTCACAGCCCTGCCACCATGCCCACCCCCCTCCACCCATCATTGCAGGAGCCCACCTCATTGAGCCTGCCCACCCCCTCCCAGTCCTTCCTCTCGCCCCCTCCCCAAGCCCACCCCCTCCCAGCCAACCCATCCCAGCCAACCCATCCCAGAGCACCTCTGTTGCGCGTAGTAGCCAAGTAGCAAGGGCGGGGTGGGGCAGGGCGGTCCATTGTCGTCCCCTGCCGGTCTACCGGTACATGCAGCACAGTGGGGAGAGTAGGTGGCGCCCACTAGAGCTGTGCTGGCGGCCTGATCAGGCAGCTCTGCCAGCCAAGGGCAAGGAGTACCCAGGCCTGGGCTACAGGCGGCTGCGAGACCGGCCACCTAAGGCCCAGCAGCAGCAGCAGCAGCCTGCTAAGGCACAGTAATGTGTGTCCCCCACTTGAGTTATCATCAGCTTACATTAGCGCATGTCCGTCATGCCAACTCTAGACTATAGCCCTCAGGGGTCAGGCAATAGAGTAGGCGGTAGGCACTCATGTACCATGTCCATGTGCATTGGGTATACTCCACACTGCACCTTCACACCATTTGAGTGGTCCCTAGTATTCCGACTCAAATGGAGGCCCTAGTGAGGGACGAGGGGGTTGGTTTATGATATAACAATCCTGCAACGTAGCCTCGCTTGATCATCCATCTAAAGCCGCATTACATCCCAGTATTGGGAGCCACCTGCCACCGCCACAACATCAGCAACCGCGCCCTCGCCATTGGGAAGCATGCGTTCATCATGCCATCAATGCTGAAGCAGGTCAAGATCAATGGTACTTGTGCGTCGAAGTCACCATGCAATGGACACTGAACTGAAAGCTTGTGCGCTGAACCCCACTGAGCATGCACGTGACCCCTGCTTGGGAGGGGAGGATGGATGTTAAGCAGCCTAGACCAAACGCCATGCATGCAGGTATGAAAGTGTACAGGGAACCCTGGACATCACATGCAACACAGGGTCAGCAAGAAGTGCACACAGCAGGGTGATCCGCTGCACACAATGGCAGCAGTCAGTAATTATGGCGCAAACTAAGGACATGCCAATCGTACTCAGCCTGTTCATGCACGGTGTTGACAAAGCTGCCAGCGCACACAGGGCATCCACATGGGGCGGCTGCTGGTGCATCCATCATGCTGTAAGATCACCCTTGCTGCAGCAGCACTTGTGCAGCCGCCTTGCTGGATGTGTGGCTGGACATGAGCACACTGCCCGCTGCCTGAGGCAAGCCACTCCCACTGCTGCTGCTGCTGCTGCCATTGCGCTTGAAGAGGTCCAGGCTGCCGTTGAGGGAGTCGATGCCCATCAGGTTGCCATGCAGGGTAGCCATGCTGGCCAGGAGGGGTGAGTTGATGAGGATGGCGAGCACGCCAGTCAGGGCGTCAGAGCAGGACGCTGCATAGCCTGGACCTCCCGCCCCTGCAGCCATGCTAGGCTGCTGGCGTTCCCCGCTGCAGGTGGCAGTTGTAGTGGTGCAAGCAGGAGGGGCACTGCAGCAAGGGTCGCCCGGGTGTGTGGTTGAGGCTGCTGGGAGTGACAGCTGAGAAGGGCTGGGCGGCTGACCTGCATCCGGCTGCTCTGCGGGCAAGGCAGAGCTCGACTGCCGGGTGCAGGCAGGGAGGGGCAGGTGAGCCTGGGCCGGCTCCACAGCAGCAGCAACAGCAGCAGCGGGCAAGGGGGCTTGACTGCCAGCAGCTCCTGCAACAGCTGGGCAGGACTGACCTTGGCCACTGGCCGGCATGGTGGTGTGGCTGCTGCTTGCGACTGGCTGACCTGCAGCGGACAGGTCTGCTGCACTGGTGGCCGGTCGCTGCGTGTGCTGGCCCTGCCTGTTACTAGCCAGATGCAAGGGCGTTGAGGCACTGCTTGCCCTGGGCAAGGTACAGCTGGCAGCCCGAGCAGGTATGTCCTGCCCCATGCCTGTCTGGCTTGAGCGCAGCAAAGCAGCATGGCGTGCATGTGGACCAGACGGCGGTGGCTTGTGGAACAGGGGCATGGAGAAGGTGGAGATCTTGATGCCCAGCAGCTCCTCCAGCTGAGGCAAGGGGTGTGAGTGCAGCCGGGGGGCACTGCTAGGCGCACTGAGGCCGGGCAACAGAAGGGTGTCAGCCGCATGCTCTGCTGCTTGTGGGTCGTGCAGGCGGGGCGACCCACAGCCTACGCCAACCAAGCTGCTCAGTGTTGCCCTGTCCATGCCACCGGCAGACACACCTCTGTCCCTGGCCTGGTGGGGCAGGGTGTGGGGCGGCGGGCCATGGGGGTGGCAAGGCTGAGGGGACCACAAGCAAGAGGGGGACCCCCACGGCTGCCCATGGCCCAGTGTGCCGGTCTGCTGGGTCACGGGGCCAGATGAAGAGTCCCAGCTGCACAAGGCCAGGTGCTGCTGCTGCTGCTGCTGCTGCTGTTGCTGCTGGCGGGTTGGCAAGGGGAGAAGCGAGGTGGGAGCTGCTCGCTGCCCCCTCCCTGCTCGCTGACCTGCCCCTGAGCCACAGGCCCCATGCGTATGCTGTGCAGAAGCTCTTGACCCTGTACCATGCCCCCTAGCTGCACCGCCGGCCTTGCGGCCCCAGCCCATCCCATCCTGTGCCATCCCTGCGCCTTGCTGCCAGCTGCGGTGGGAGGTGAGGGTGGTGCCTGGCTCCCCCTCATAGTCAGCGGAGGCACACTGGGCACCCTGCCCCTCAGCCCTGTCTGCTGCATGGCCCTCAGCTGCAGCTGCCTCACTGCTGGCATCACGGCCGCCCAGCTCAGACTCCACGGCCTGCAGCAGGGAGGCCATGTCGCAGCCATGGGCAGGGCCAGCTGGGCCGTGGAAGCCGCCCTCTGAGGTGCCCCGTTCGCGCCGGCCTGGCCAGCCACAAGACTTTCCCCCGGACCTGTCCCCTGTTGCTCCAGTCAGGACAGCTCCGCGGGGTGTGGGCATGCTGCCTGGGCAGCTCAGCATCCAACTATCAACCCCCTTTGACCCCATGCATGGCAGCACCTCTCCAAGAGGGGTGGCTGCAGCATTCCAGCCATAACCCTCTGCACCCCGTTTCTTCTTCTTGGCTGGCACACTGCTGCTGCCATACGCCCCAGCACCCATGATGCTGCGCCCAGGCCCTGCATCAGTGGCCATGTCAGCAGCTGCAGCGTGGCTGGCTGCACAGAGCTCAGCAAGCAGTGCCTCATGGTGGCCCATGGCAGCGGTGGGGACGCGGTCCTCTTCAGCGTCTTCAGAGCTGCCTGGAAGGCCTGAGCTCTGCTGCAGCTGCAGGCCGGGTGGGACCAATGCCAAGCCCAGGCCAGGCAGGGGTGTGCTGCTGGGCACTAGCCAGGGCTGCGTTGGGTCGGCAAGGCTGGGCCAGCCATCTGCAGAGGTGGCTGGCTGGGCTGGACTGAGTAGAGCGCCGGGTGTTGCACTGAGGCTGGGCAGGGGTGCCAGGCCCAAGGGGAGCTGCGCCAGGCTGCTGGGTAGGCTGCCGTCATCCAGCCACCTGCACACCACAGCATTGACGCCAGCACCAGAAGCACACGTCACGCATTAGCATGCAGACACACGCAACAGGCATCGTCACAACCAACAAACCCCAAACACATGCACTGCCTAGGTTGAGGTTGTTGCCCAGCCTGACACTGTGGGCAGCAGCGTGCCCTGCCTCTAGGCCTGCCACAGGCGCCCTGGTGTCCACCTGTGAGGGATGTCATTCAAGCACACGCGCTCCTTGTCCCCTGCATCGTACAGGATGACATGACGGCGGGAGGAGGTGCTGTAGCCCACCACAGTGCCGGGGTAGTAGATGCCATCCGCATCCCAGAACACCTCGACACGCCGGCCAAGGTCCTTGCGCTTTTCAGGGTTAGCATCCATTGTGCCTCTGCAGGCAGGGTGGGTAGAGGCGGGGGGCTGCAAGGCTGGCAGCACGCTGGATACTGTGGGTGGTGCCACTGGCCAGGGTGGGGCCACTGGCAATCTACTGCCCAGCAGGAGAGGAGTAATGCTGCCACTGGCTGTAGCTGGAAAGATGGGTAGATTCTCTGCCTAGCGGCAGACATACGCAACGTACCTGCAGCTCACACTATTGTGCGCATGGTGTGTGGCATGTGAGAGCATGGCTGTGGTCCTGGTCGGGGTGCGGTGCAACAGTGCAATGGGGCACGTGGAGGAAGGGGAGAGGCGCACACCTGCAGTTGGCTGCCCCACACTTGCACTCAAAGGATGCCACATTGACCAGCTTGCTGACGCCATAGTGCTCAAAGAAGTAGTCGTAGGTCAGCTCCTGCAGGCCAAAGCAGGAGCAATGATCAGCAATGGCACCAGCAGGACCCAGCGACTTGGCGGGTAAACAGACACTAGGACAGCCTGCCTGGCTGGCTGGCTGCACATGTTAGCCTAACTTGCTCCCGCAATGCTTGTCGCAGACCTGCCTGTCTGCCTCCCAGCCCTCTCCTGACTGACTGACAGGAGCACCACCACAGCTGGTCTCAGGCCAGCGCACCTCGCCCGGTGCGATAGGTCGCTTTGCAAAGATGCCAATGCGCGGCTCCCCTGTTGCCGCATCGTGCCACTTCTGGGTCTCGCAGTTTGCATCGCAGCTGGAATTGAGCAGGCGTGCATAGTTGCCCTTGCTGCGGGCATCTATGTACAGGTTGGGTCCCAGCTCCATGATGTAGTAGCAGGGCTCATTGGCAGCCTTGGCCGCGTCCATGCGGCGGGCCAGCTCCTTGTCGTCGACCACCTCGCCTGCATATTCCAGCAGGAAGGCGCCCGCGGCCACAGGCTGCAGCACCCGCACGCCATAGCCCCTGTAGGGGCAGCGCACAGCACAGACAGGGATCAGGATCAAGATTAGATGGCCGCCAAGGCAGGGCGGGAAGGAGGAGGCCATGCACAGCCTAGCACTAGGCACATAAAGCCTCCCGGAACCTGGCACTGCTCACAGCCCTGGTGCACTCAGCAGCTGCTTCCCAGCGGACCTCAGTAGCGGTGCTCAGAACTAGCGGTAGTACCAGCTGTAGTTCACGGCCAAACACCTCCACTCGCCATTTCCCAGTGGCAGCATCAACCCTTTCAAAGCTAGCACACCAAGAGGCTGGCTGCTGGCTACAACTCGCCGGCACTACTCGCCTGCTGTCTGTGAGGAACGGCTCCATGTCGGGGCCCTTCAACTTGTGGAACGGGCGGTTGCTGCATGCCTCGCCACAAGGGCAGCTGCGGGGGTCGCAGTGGATGTATGACACCCTGTTCAGGCACCCTGCCTGGCAGCCTGGAAGCAGGTAGGAGGTGTCACCCGAGTCTGCTGCAGGGCACACAACACAGCAGAGTGGAGGTGAGACCCTGCCTGACACAGTATCCGAGTTCAAGTGTGGAACCAGCACAAAACAGTATGCACAAATGCAGCAACCTGTCCGAGCATGTTTCTTTGTAGACCCATTCCTGCTGTGAATGCTTGCAGCCAGGTATGGTCTTGGCACAGCCTTATAAGTGGTCTGTCTGCATACTCTGCAGTCACTGCGGCTGATGGTTCTGCCCCTCACCTGGCTGGGTTGATGTTGCAACGGCTTGGCGGCACATGCACACGTTGATCTCCTCCTTGTGCAGGCGTTTAGGGCGTGGGCGTGACAGCCACACATTGCGCCGGATGTGCTCATAGCGAGGCGGCCTGACAATGAGCCACGGCTTAGGCAGCATGAAGTCCTGGGGTGCTGCTGGCAGCAGAGGCTCCACAGCAGGCCACCTGAATGCTGAGCAGGCTGCCAGGGTGGTGCGGGGCACCACATACGCAGCAGGCACAGCTGTGGAGGGAGTTGCCGCTATAGCCTGCTCCACCGTCACGGACAGAGTGGGCTGAGCTGCTGCTTGCGGGAGGTCCAACACCAGCGTCTGGCTCTGCTGGGCAGCTGCCATGGGGGGCAGCATGTTCACCAGGGTAGCGTCCATGCTCTGCATGAATTGGAGCACCTCAGCTGCCTCTGCATCCAGCTGGTCCTCATCTGGTGTGCCTGGAGCTGCGTGGGGCGCCTCTGTGGCCAGTGACATCACACACTCTGCCTGACCTGCCAGGTGCACCAGCCCCATGCCGCCCTTGCCAGGGCTACCGTGGGGACCAGCTGACTTAATGGGAGGCTGCGCTGGCTCCTGCTGCGCTGAACTGCCACCACTGCAGCTGCTGCTGCCATCTAGGGAGCTGCTGCTGCCTCTGGCAGGGGAGATGCGGGGTGGGCTGCTGGTGCTGGACGTGCTGGCGTTGTTGCATGGCATACTGATGGCTGCTGCTGCATCCACAGGCGGCGGGGGAGCCAAGACAGGAGGCAGCACCTCCTGCATGAGGCCTGACACTGGCACTGCCACCACGACCGTCGCAGGTGCTGAGCACAACTTTGTCTTTAGAGCAGGCACTGCTTCAGAGCTAGGACCTGGCTCCACCACGGTCCCACGCTCAGCTGCTGCTGTGCTGCAGGCTACAAGGTCGGCCCCACTTGCTGGTAGGGCGGCCTTGCCCTCCGCAGCAGGTTTGCCTGGGGCAGGCAGTTGAGGGCGGCTGCGCTGCAGTGAAGAGCGGGAGAGGATGTTGCTGCCCCCTGCCTTACGAACTCGAACCCCGCCACTGACACCCAGCGATGGTGGCTGGGGCAGCCGCCGCACCGCTGGCTTGCTGTTGGCTGGCTGCACCTCTGAGGCGCTTGCCATGTCTCCTTCCTGCAGCGCAGTGGGTGGGTCTGCACAGCCAGGCTGCTGCTCAACTGTTTCTACCAAGACAGGGGCAGCCATGGCAGAGTCTGCAGGCAACGAGCTGTGATCCGAAACAGGATGGACCGCGGCAGGTGTGTCTGCAGCAGGCTGACTGCCAGCCACAGGTGCTGGTTCCTGAGCTGACATAGCCACTGCTCCGCCTGCAGTTGGGGGTGCTGGCTCACAGGCATCTGGCGGCTGCTGGCAACTGTTTCCAGCACCTATGGAGCTGACTGAAGAGAGCACGGGGAGGGTAGAGGGGTTCCCAACATCCACTGGAGCAGCAGCCTCCCTGCGCCTGAGGCTGGTGGGCGCGGCTTGCTGCTTGGCCAACTTCAGCCCAAGGCGCCGTTCCCGCTCGCGGTCTCGCTTGCGCTGTAGCTGTGTTTCTCTGTCCAGGCGCTTTGCAACCTCCTGTTCCTGGGCCCCAGTTTGCTGTGCTGCCAGGTTCACACACTGCCCTTGCAGCTCCACAGCCGCCGGGCTTGTGCCTGCCTCCCCTTCTGTGTGGCTCGCTGCAAGCTGTGTTGTGGGTGGTGCTGCTGTCACAGGGGGCTGCACTTCTGCTGCTGCTGGCTCCTGGAGGCTAGCAGTGTCTGGGAGGACAGGTTTGGCCTCATCAGGGGGCTCCTGCAGTGTCTTGACACTACTGGGCGCCTGCTGCTGGACATCTGCTGTCGCTGCAGTGCACTCAGCCAGCTCCTCTGCTGGGACACCGACACAGTCAGCTGTCTTGTTGCCACCCGCAGTGCCGGCAGCCTGGCACACTGCTAGTCGGGCTGCTGAGACACAAGACCGTGTCCCTTTCCTGTAGGCCAGGCTCCTGCTCCCATTCTGCTTGCCACTGGTGCCGCCCGCTTTGTGGTCGCTGTTGTGACCTGCTTTGCGCTGTGACAGGGCCTCCTCAGCTGCTACTGCTGCCTTGCTGCTATCCTCACACGGTTCTGCCTTAAGGACCACCTCTGCATGGGAGATATTGGTGGCATCTGCCAATGCGGCAGGCTGGGCGCTGGAGGGGGTGTGCTCAACTGGCAGTGCCTTTGGCAAGGGCTGCCGCTTAACCAGCTTGATGCCTGCCAGCCGCCTAATCTCTGCAGGAAGCTTGCTGACATCCTGATCATCCAGGAAGCAGGGGCTGCTGGCATGGTCAGCAGCAAGGGGTGCGGCAGCAGTCTGGATGCAGTTCCTGTCTGCACTGGCATTGGGAGGGCTGCAGCTGTCTGGCGTGACTAAGCCTGGTGCTGCTGGGGACACCTGTTGCTCTACCTCCATGGCAGCTGCAGCGCCGGAGGTGTCAGATGCTGGCGCCAAAGCAGCAGTAGGGTGCACCTGATGCTGGTCAGACACGGCTGGCAATGCCACCTGTGCTGGCGCTGCATTGTGCACTGGGCGCGCTGACGTGGGATCTGAGGCGGCTGCAGTGGCTTCAGAAGAGTCAGTGAGCTGTGAGGTAGAGGCTGGGGCAGCCAGCGAAGAAGGAGCTGATGCAGCAGCTCTCAAACGCTTGCGAGCTGGAGGAGCCATGCACGCAGGCAATGGCTCCACATCAACCTGCTTGAGCACACATCCCTTCTTCCCGCGAGCCCCATCCTTACGCTGCGGCTGCTGAGGAGGCGGCTTGCTGTTTCCCTTGCCTGTCACTGTCACTGACATGTTGTCAACCTCCTCCTCAAGCTGGTCCTCAGATGACGAGGTCTGGCTGATGCTGCCTGATTCACTGCCGGACACTGCACACTCTGCTGCTACGCGCTTCTTGCATGGCAGGCCCTGAGCTGACTTCGGCTTTGACAGCTGTGCTGCTGGGCAAGCTTTGCATTTGGGGAGCTTGCTGCAGGACAGGCTGCCCTTTACAGGCAGCGAGGCTGCAGGCTTCCCAATCACAGGCTGAATAGCTGAGGCAAGGACACACTGCTCTTCCTCACAGCCTGACTCCATGGCACTGTCTGCACTGTTATCGCTGCTTGTAGATGCTGTAGGGCTGCAGGTTGGCTTTCCACGAGCTACCACTTTCTTGCTGGGTGTGCATGGCTTGCTGTTGGCCTTGGCCTGCTCTGTGGGCAGTGGCAAACCTGCAATCAACACATGCTTGAACTGTTTAGAACGTGTATCCTAGTTTCAATCTGCCATCCCATATGCACGCACTAGCTTCTGGAGGGCGGCACCACCAGGCCTGGGGAGCTTTGCGCTTCTTGTCGAGGCATAAGAACTCCAGGACCTGAAGCCGCAGTCAAGTGATGTGATGGTGCGCCGTGCTGCGACGCTGTGCTTGTACGGCAAGCCCTACGCCTGGACTGCTGTACCCACCTGAGCGCAGGCCTTGAGGAACGTTTTCTGCTTGCCCTTAGCCAGATAACCAGCTGTAATGCCTTCTCCAAACGCGACGACGTCAAGCTGGCCGATCCAGGCTATTTCCAGGGTCCCAAAAAACATGACAGGCACGTCTGCGTTCTTCTTGTGCGACACCTTGCCAAGCTTCCTTTGGGCTGCGCTGTCACTGAGGACTTGGGCCTGCAATACGCCCAAGTTCCATGCTCAGGGCCTGTTTATGATGCATCGGCATAGAGGTGGCTATGCCGGAGTCGCTGTGCCTGCCTCGCATACTTCCTTCGACATCGCTATGCAATAATCTGCATTTGCTCCACTGTCAATGGAAACCCTGCTCACCGGCCAGTAGGGGTAGCCCTTTACCCTCGCCCACACGACCTGACAGCTCCCCGCGTCTTGCAGCAACCTCGGGTGCGACAGCAGCTTTAATTCTTCGGCGTCTGCCATCACGGCTCCCACAGCAGCTTAAGCTGATTCCAACAACGGCGCTGCGTCTATGCTTGCTGGGCCCGGATCCCTGCTCGGCCTAGACGGTGCTGGGAGCATTTGGGTGCTTACTATCCGTGTTGAGCAGCAAGGGCGCCTGATACTAGTGCTGATGCTGAACCCAAGTTTTTGGGTCCCACACCCACATTAATTTTGCCTCGCGACACACAGCCAACCGTGACAAGGTCAAATGTTAGGCGCTGCTTCTAACCCGTTGCTCTTATTGAAAGCGGGCAATGGACGTACTCGATTAGTAGGGCCTTGGGTTGAAGCTGCCGCGGCGCAATGGCTGTGGAGCTTCAGCGCTACCCCTTCCGCTGGCGTGCATACACGCGGTCTGCACGCCAGCTCAGCAGCCTGTCAGCAGGCTGCAGCTGACCCAGGTGCCGCGTCGCACCAGGCATCTGTGCATCCTGCTCTTCTATACAACGTCAGTCTCAGCCATGCCATGGCCTTGCAGCCTGTGAAGCAGAAACTGAAGCCAGCTGAGTACACACCCTGGGTTTTCTCAAGGCATACATCTCGACCAAGGGGCATCGTTCGTCGTATGCACTTTATGATGCAAAGCTTGGAGGAAGAGCAGGTGTGGCCCCACATAGCACTGGGGCGGGATGAGACCAGCAGCACATGCTTATAAAAGGGCACCCAGACCAGCGCACCAGTCTTGCTATACCAGCACGTATGCGGTTTACTGTGCACAGGTACGGAACATGCAGCTGGCCCGACCCATACCTTCTTTCAAAGCCGGTGATATCTTAGAAGTGCGCATGGTGGTGCCAGAAGCCAGCAAGAAGGTGGTCACCTACAAGGGACTCTGCATAGGGAGATACAACAAGGGAATTCGCAGGTGAGACACACAGCTCCCCGGCGTTGAAGCCAGCTGATGTGCAGTCAGTCAGTGCTGCAGTACCCTGATGTGGCTGCTGCAAAGCCTTTGCCTCGTCAGCCACAGCGACTGCGCGTTCCCAGGCCGGCTCCGCAGGCCATGCCACCAGCGCCACACCCTGGGCTCAACGGGCTGGTGGCCCCAGCACCAGTGCCATCGCAGGGCATGAGTGCATCATATCCTGTCTCATCAGCACAAGGGGTACAGCTGGCAGCAGCTCCTGCTCGTTGCCCACCCTACTCCCTGGGAAGCCCTCCGCCAACACCTGCCAGCCCCTCCCCTGTTTGCTATGCCTGCTGGCCCTTTCCCCTTGCAGCGCATTCAAGCTCTACAACGTGTGGCCTGACTCAGGCGGGTTCGTGCAGCACATCCCCCTGTACATGCCCGACCTGCTGGATGTCAAGGTGGTTGGCCACCGGCCAGTGCACCGCAACAAGCTGTACTATGTGATGGACCGCAAGGCCACAGACTACCGGTTCCAGGACTCACCCACCTTTGCAGCCACAGCTGAAGTGGGCGCAGGGGCACAGCAGGCTGCAGAGAGCCCCGGTACAAAGGGCAGCGCGAAGTCGAGCAAAGCTAAGAAGCAGTGATGGGGCGCGCCATGGGGGGATGTGCTGGACAGCAACTGGGCAAAGACAAGGGTCAATGATAATACGCCTTATGGCAATTGGGCAGGGACATCCCATCGTCCCTCACCAGGGCCTACATTCTAGTCAGAGCACTAGGGACAAAAAGGGACCACTAGGGACAAGTACAGCCCAGCACTGGGAAAGCAAGCACCCTTGCACAAGCTGCCGCTGGAACCCTGTTTAAGAGCCCCTGTTTACCGTCGAGAGTAGCTGTCTTGGCGTAACTTATGTGAGGCTGCGAGCGGAATCATTACTCCAAGTTGCTTGAGAAAGCCACCCCCATCTTGAAGCACATCGCGCAATGATAAGGAAGAAGCGGAAGAGCACGCCAAGCAAAAGAAGGGCCCGACAAAGAAATCAGAAGGTGCGTGTCCTTAGCCGGCTGTGAGCTACGTGAGTTACGCGCCGTGTGATAACCCGTCGCTCCTCGTTCCATCGCAACGTGTCGCTCGCCTCAAGGGAAATCAACGACAGGCTCGGCCAAGCCAGTGCGGGGCCTGATGTGGTGCCCGGTAGTGGCCCCCCGCAAGCTCCCACAGCCAGCAGCCTCAGAGCCAGGGCCCAGCACTCCCCCGCCAGCCAAGCGCACTAAGGTCGAGCAGGAAGCTGAACCCAGCCAGCCCACCAAGGGCGCCAGGGCCCAGCAACAAGTGGGTGCGAGCCCGCCTACCCAAGGCCCAGCAGCAGCCTGGTGAGGCACAGTAATGTGTGTCCCCCACTTGAGCTGTCATCAGCTTATACTAGCGCATGTCCGTCATGCCAACCCTTGACTATAGCCCTCCGGGGTCAGGCAATAGAGTAGGTGGTAGGCACTCATGCACCATGTCTCTATACTCCACACAGCACAGGTGTTAACCCCATTTGAGTAGTCCCGCCAGTGATGGGTAATACAAGACACGTGTATCGATACCGATACGTATTTTTTGTGTAATACAAGAATACACGTATCGTATTAAAAAATACAAGTGCCGGCCGGCAAGTTGCGTGGAAGCCTTAGAAGCAGCTGCTGGGTGCTGCCGCAACTAGAGTCCGCGCTAAAGCAATGCCGCGCGGGGCTAAAGCCATCGGCCTGCTCCCGGAGCAGCCGGTCGCATGTGCCGGTGTTACATGCAAGAACATCAGAGTTGGGAGGCCCTGACTTTCCGCCGTCGCCGTCCTGCCCAGCCATCAAGTACAGGCTGCGGGACTGGCTGCGCTGCTCCTAGCTGCTCCTTTCCCGCGTGACATGTTGCCTCTGTATCGCTGTATTGTATCGATACAAGAAATACACGTTTTTCTTGTATTTTCTTGTATTTCCTGTATCGATACACGTATTACCCATCACTAAGTCCCTACACGTATTACCCATCACTGAGTCACTAAATCTCGTGCATAGTAATAGCACTTATCACGCCACGTCAGGCAACCCTTCTCATGCTGCGTGGGTGAAGCACGCAGCGCCACCCTGGAGGTGTGGTAATGGGAGGGCCTCACAGAAGGCATGCCATCATCATCGAGCAGGGACGGCACCGGGCAGCTGGGGCTTTGATGGCCAGGCCCACAGCCAGACAGCGTTGGACGTATAGCATTCAACAGTGTACAGCTGTTCATTAGCCAGGCTGCCCAGTGGCATATCTGGGTCATGGAGGCAGGAGGGGATAAGGATGCAAAGAGAACAACTTGCAATTCAAAAGCCTGATGGGGTATGCATTGCATTGGGAGGTGTGTCGAGCTTGTCATTTATCAAACGTTCTTATACTAAACTCAGCTCACACCGTCTGGAGCGAGACACAGATGCTGCTAGCACCGCTCATTACCAGGACACACCAATGTGCGAGCTTTGTGGCCTGGCTGCTTGGCACCAGTCTTACACGTGTGTGTGGTATAACTGCTAGGAGGTGTCCTAGTGAAGCTAGCGTCCCAGGTGCATCATGCAATGAGGATGGTGAAGCCCATCGCGATGCAAGCAAGGCATACCCAGGGGCTAGCCCTTTCCCCTGCAGGTAGCCATCACGGCAACAGAATGTAAAGCTACGGGTAGCACAGCAAGCGTGCGAGTCACGCACCAATTCTTGCAGCCTTCCAGAAGAGACCCAAAAATCTGCGTGAAGCAAGGCGGTGTTGCCGTTCAGAGGTTTCAAGGAACGATGCACCGCAGCGCCTCACCCTGTGCGCTGCGACAGGATCTGAGGCCGCATGAGCTTGATGTAAGTGCAGGTGCAGATCGTGAGCAAGACCACGGTCAAGAAGGATTGAAAGTCGAACAAGGCTGACATCGAGGTCCAACCATCTACATCGTAGGCATCATGCGGCGCTGTCACGTTGCTTCGGACTGTCGCTCACGCATGCCGATGTTAGGGCGGGCGTCCATGTACGAAATGCATTCAGAGCCCTGAGGCTGAGCCCGTACTTTCCAATGTGCGCCCTGACGATTAACGGGTTAGGCGGTGTAAGCCTTCAACACTGTGTGTGTGTGTTGAAAGCAGTGTGTGTGTTACAAGCAGTCACAGCACAGCATTGATGGCCAGGCCACCAGCAAACAGGGGCGCGCCTCATGACGGACGATGCTGGCCTAAGGCGGCTGCACTGCGGCACCGCAAACACGGTTGTGTGACTTGAGGGTGGTGGTTGGACCTCTCATGTCCCAGGGTAGACCAAGGCTACGTTGTAAACGCTGCTGACGTCCGTGCACACCGCATGCAGACATTGCATCAGTGAGATCACACGTCTGTAGCGCAACACGCGACAGCTGCATTGGCAGCTGCTCCAAATAGCCAGGCTAGCAGCCCGACGAAACCGAGCCCTCTGACGAGGCGTGGCCAAGGGCAGCACAGTCCAGCTTTTGGCTGCAGCCGGAGCCACACCGAGCTTCCAGGTCGCCGCCCTGCAGCACCTCGTCAATGTGCGCCCACTGCTCCCGCAGGAAGGCCAGCTGCAGCAGGCAGCAGCGCACCGCCAGCACGCCATGCTAGCACCGGAGCCAGCACCGCCTGGAGCCCCCCACCCCACCCCCATCTCAGCCTGCTTGTGCCCCTACCCCACCCCCATCCCCACCCCTACCCCCACTGCCTGCTTAACTCCACCAGCACCCCACTGCACTTCATGCCCCACCCCATCCCTAACGTATCGCAAGCCATGGTGAAGAAGTGTGGTGTTGAGGTTGGAGCACGGTGCACCCACTCTTCAACAAGACATTACATGCGTTGTCTGGCAGCTGCCATACTAGGCAGTCTGCCAGCATGTTCACCTCTCCCTCCCTCCCAGCTCCCGGGGGGAGGGCAGCAACATGACACACCTGGTGCCACCCTCCTTTCTCAAGGCACGCCCGCTGCTGAGGGCGCAATCCTTCTCTTTTACAGCCCCTCTCTACTTCCCTCCCTCCCTCCCTCCCTCGCTCCCTGACCCGCCTCCTCCCTACCTCAGCCTCCACGATGCTCATTCCCGTGACGTCCAGCAGCGCCAGCCACTGTGCACCTGCCTCTGCGTCCCCCCACGCCACCGGCCAGTCTGCTGGCCGCCCCAGCAGCAGCAGCAGCGTGACCTTCTCGACCAGGAAAGCCGGCAACATCACACCGGGGCCCCCCTGCCCTGCCTGTGCTGGGGAACGGTCCGAACCCTGATCCACGCCAGCTGGCCGACTGGCCCCGCCACATACACTGGGCGCACACTCCAGGGTTTGCCCACTGCTGGCCGGGGGGGCAGGCGCAACAGGGGAGGGGTGGGTGTGCAGGGGGGGGGACTGGGCTGCTGGGATTGCACAGGGGCGCATGACTACTGGCAGGCTGGCTGCCACTGCCTGCGTCAGGGCCAGGCAGCCACAGGGCAGCTTTGGACGGCAGACAGCAGGGCAGACAGCGTGGACCCTGACCAGTCATGAACAGGGCCTACCTGACCTCCACTGCTGCCAGCAGCAACCCCTCACAGCACTGTTGCTACCCTCCCCTCCGCCTCCCCCTCAACCCTGCCACTGCCCGTAGCCCCCTCGGCCCTGCTGCTGCACAGACCCCCTCCGCCCTGCTGCCTGAAGCCCAGTGGGAGCTGCCCTGCTGCCTCCTGCCCCCCTGGCAGCTGCCCTGCAGGCGCCCACCTTGAACAGCGGTGTGACCCGCAGCTCGACCAGCAGCTGCTGCCGGGCCCCCTGCGGCACGCACCGCTCCAGCCCTGGGCCTGGGTGCGGCCCGCCCCTCTCAGCAGCCCCCCGGCCTGCACCCGAGCTGACCGCAGGGCCCTGAGCAGCAGCAGCCTGGGTGGCAGGGTGGAGAGTGGCACCGGGGTCCTGTGGTGCGCTGGCAGGGGCCTGAGGGGGCGCTGCAGCGTCAAGAGGCGCAGCCCGCGGTGTGCCTGACCCAGCTGCCCCTCGTGCTGCCTCTGCTGCTGCTGCTGCTGCTGCTGCCTCTGCTGCTGCCTCTGCTGCTGCCCCTCCTGCTGCCTCTGCTGCTGCCTCTGCTGCTGCTGCTGCCCCACTGGCCACTGCCTCGGCAGCGAGGGAGGCAGCACTGGTGCCACAGGCAGCTGCAGGGGTGGGGGCCAGGGGGGGTGGGCCTGGGGTCTGGGGAGGAGCCTGGGGGGGAGGGGGCCCGGATGGGGCTGAGGGTGGGGGAGAGGGGGCCTGGGCTGGCAGGGGGGAGGGAGCTGGGCTGGGTCGTGGGGTGGGGCCCCCCTGCTGGCGAACCACTAGGAACTGGTCCATGCTGTCCAGGGGCAGGTGGTGGAGCAGGGCGGTCAGCAGTGAGTGTGGGGTTGCGCCAGGCTGAGCTGACAGAGTCTGCGGGGCGACAGGGGGCAGGGCTGACCTGTGGGGCAGGCCCAGCGCTAGGGGAGAAATCAGGGGTCAGGAGTCACGAGTCAGAGGAGCATGGGCAGTGTTGGCAGGGGCGGTAGAGGCGGGAGCGGAAGCAGCAGGGGCAGTGGAGGGGGTGTGGGGCTAGGGGCGGGCAAAGGTGGTGAGGCAGCAGAAGGGGGCTGTGATGCCCCAGCTGGCCGCATGCTCCCCCATCTTTTGTACAACTGCCCATTGACTGCCCCCGCTCCCTGCTCACCATCACCGCGCTCACCCACCTCACCTGCTGGCCCTGTGCTATCTGGAGCCCCTCAGCCACCACCAGGCATGACACCATACCACCAGCACCCACTACGCACCCTCACTGTGTCCTCACCCTCACCCTGTCCTCACCCTCCCTCCTCACCAATCCCATCCTCACCGTATCCCTCCTCACCCTCACCCTCACCCCCACCCAGCCAACCTGCTCAAGCGCTAGAGTTCATCTCTCCCTGACTCACGCCACACTATTCTAAACCATCCTTTGCCACCCCTGCTGCTGCTGCTGCTGATGATGATGATAATCTTGACAGCGATGATGATGACGATCATGATGATCAGCAGCGGCAGCACCCTCCAACCCCCCAGGCTGTGCCCCTCACCTGGACCAAGTGCGGTGCGGTGTTGCGCACGAAGTGGCGTGCGGGCTGCCAGTGTATGCCCTGGACGTCCAGCGTCAGCAGCACGCTGTCCAGCAGGGGCTGGGCGCTGAGGCGCAGGAAGCCGCGCGGCAGCCCAGTCACCGGGTCAGGGTGGCGCATGGCCTCAAACAGGGTGGGGATGGACACCCAATGGGGCGGGTACTTGAACCGCGCCTGCAGCAGGGCAGCAAGGACAGGGGCAGCAGGGCAGCAAGGACAGCAGGGGCAGCAGGGACAAGGACAGGGGCCTGTAGGGAGTGGGCCTGTAGGGGCTGTAGGGGGGGCGGCACGCCAGTGTGGTGCGGGGCGAGGCGAGGCGGGCCATGAGCATGGGCACGTGAGTTTATCCCATCTTATGACCATGACCAGGGCTTGGGCTTTTCTGCCCTGCCCTGCCTTGCCTGGCTGCCCTGCCTATTACAGGACACCCATGCCGCCAGATCAAGCTAGAGGTCTCAAAGGCGCCAACAGCTACTGCCCCTTCCCGCTGAAACCAATTCGTCATCACAGCCCTCAGGCATTAAATCTGCCCATCCTGCCCCTCAGCTGCCTTGCCCACCCACCTGCCTGCCTAGCCGCCCACCCGGGCACCTCTCACCCAGCAGCTCTGCCCACCCTGCCTGCTTGCCTATGCTCCCTCCAGCCTTCCTACCCGCACCTCCATCTGCCCACCTGGCCCCCCGCACTCTCCCCTGCCCCTTTCACCACGTCAAGTATGAGCACCAGGTCTCTGGCTGCATGGTAGCCTCCTATGGGGCTGAAGTGGCCGTCCCCTGTCTGCAGGAAGGGCTTGCGGCTGTAGCTGACCACCAGGTGCTCCTCACCGCTGAAGCACACCTCCATGACCTGAGCCAGGGGCGCACCCAGCCAGGGGGGAGGGCGCACGTGATGGACAGGTCACAGACCACCCGCCCTGCTGGCCATGCATCTGCTGGCCATGCAATGCTAGGGCAGGCGCGGTAGTGGTGGTGGCGGCAGCTGCTGGCACTGCACAGTCACTGAGGAGACAGAGGCCCATTGCAAGGGAGGGCGCTGTGTGACAGCTTCACCCAAGCATGCTGGAAAAAGAAAGAGTACAGCCACCCAGCACCTCAGCCCCCTTTACTACGAGAGCCTGACCAGGGCTGGACTTTGCCACCCCCTAATGTATGTGGCGGGCAGCGCTCCAGCATGCAACTTGCCAGCCAGACTATCGTTGCAACAGCCAGCTTGGCCTGTGGCTACACAACCAGGTGCACAGCGGCCTCCCCGAGCATCAAGGATGTCACAAGGGTGTCACAAGGTGTCACAGGATCAAGGATGTCACAAAGGGTGTATCAAGGATGTCACAAGGGTGTGGCAAGGGGTCAGGGGCCTGGCCGCACCTGCTGTCTGAACTGGCCTAAGCTGACGGAGCCGTAGCGGTGCAGCTCCACCTTGGCACCGTTGCAGCGCGCGAGGCAGGCCGCCTGGGGCAAGGTGATGCCGCGCTCCTTCACCTCGGCCAGGGGCCGGCAGCAGTCCAGCATCTGCAGGGAGGAGCCAGAGGAGTGGAGGCAGGGGAGCAGGGGAGCAGGGGCAGGTAGTTAGGGGCACATGACGTGGGCAGGGTAGTGGAGGCAGGTAGTGAGGGGCAGATTACTTGGGGCAGGGGATCAGGGAGCAGATAAAGAGAGTCAGGAGCAGGTGCAGACCATTATGGGTCCCAGGCAGGAGGGGCAGTGCCTACTAAAACACTGTGCTGACTGGTACTAGTGCGCCTCCTCCCTGGGACCCATAATGGTCTGCACCAGCGGCATGCCAGCGTGCAGTGTGCCACCCACGGCCCCTGTATGGCCCCTGGCACAGCCCTGACCACCTGCAGCCCTAGGCCCAGCGCTGCACTCACTCACGTGCTCATGGAACCAGCGCCAGGCTCCCTTCCAGGTGCGGCGGGGGTCAATGGCCAGCGCGTTCAGCACCATGGCCAGGCTGGCCAGCCCACAGTAGGCCGGCTCGTCCTGCGTGCTGCACCACACGCCGCACTGCATGCCCCCTTGGGTCCACTGCTCGCATGGCAGTCCACGCTCGCATGGCCACGCTGCTCCTCCCACTTTCCATGGTGCTCAGGTACAGAAAAAGGTCAGAGGCAAGGGTGGGGCACTTGATGATTGAAACATGGGTGTCAGCTCTGTGGCAATGAGTGCACTGCCAAATTGATGATGCTTGTAGCTGCTTGATGCTCCTACACTGTGCAGGGGACCATGCTTGCTGTGGGGTGCTCATTTTGCGTGATCCCTCTTTCCTCAGTCATGCCCTGGTTGACAGGGCAATGAAGGTGGTGGGTGCAGGGCGGGTCCCCCACCTGAACTGCTCCATCAGCCTGAAGAAGCCGTTCATGTGGCCCTCTGCCAGCGCCTCAGCAAACACCTGGCGCCCTGCAGCACCACCACCAGCCTAGCTAACAGGAGCACCAGCAGGGGAAGCACACCAGCGGCTGCAGCGCGAGGTGTGGCAGCACCAGCAGGAAGGTCAGGGTGACGCAGAACCAGGTACAATAAGAGCAGCAGCATCCCTGGCAATTCCTGCTGGCACCACTTCATTGTTCTATGCACAGGTGGGCACGACAGCTGCTGCGCCCATAGCAGATCTGGGCAGTGCTGAGTCACAGCTACAGCAGCAACAGCTGGCGCCATCATTGTCACACTTCCCACTGCCTACCTACTCTCATACATCATTGAACACGAGGCTGCTTTGCAGTGTGACATGCAGCATCACACAAGAGAGCCAACCCAGTCACACTGGCTCACCCACCCTCTGCTGATGCAAACGCAATGGCGGGCGGGCAGGGCAGCTGGCGCTTGTAGTAGGTCTTCTTAAAGCCCTGCCCGCCGGCCAGGGTGCTGACACCTGTCGCATAGCCGGGCGCAGCAGCGGTAGTGGGTGAGGGAGCCTGGGCAGGCCGGCACGCTGTGGCCACGCCTGCTGGCAGGGGTGTGGCAGCTGGGTTGGCGGGGCCTGGTGCTGATTTTGGGAGCGGGGGCTGCATGTCAGCTACGCTGCTTCTGCTGCTGTGGAGTGGAATGTTGCTGGGAACATGCAAAGGGGCAGCTTCATGGCCAGCAGCCAAACCCAGCTGCCTCCCTGACAGCTGGTCCTTCCCATCCTGCCCTGGCTGCTGTGTGACGGCTGGGTGAAGCCAGGCAAGGGCTGGGTCCTGCTTCACACAGCATCTGGCACTGGGCTGCGCCACACTGCATGCCCGAGTTGAAACTGACACACTGCGGTGCCAAGGGGTGAGGGCGGAGGAGTGCCTGCTGCTGCAACCCCACAGGGTGGCTGCCTGGGAAGATGGCCAGTGCCACTGGGGTGAGCGGCAGGTACGAACGGCAGGCCAGGGGGTCTGCAGGGAGTGCTGTGCTGGCAGCAAATGCGTTGCTTGCACTGGGGGACAGTGGCTGGGTGGGAACTGACAACGCCTTGCTGCTGGCTGGCTGGCTTGGGGTGGTATGCTGCAAGGGCATGGGGGTTGCACTGTATCGTGAGAAGTGCTGATAGCGCTGGATGGCAGGGACAAAGAGTGCATGTTGTGAAGGCTGCACTGAGGTGAATGCTGGGAATGCTGCTGCAGCTGCCACTGACAGCTCCAAGTTTCTACGTTAAGGAGTATAGAAGGCAAGGAAGGATGGCAGATCCAAGCACATCCCGCAGTTGCACTTGTTGCTTCGGCAGCCACGGACAGGGCGCGCACATGCGCGTGCCTGCTCTCACGCACGAGGCGCACACCTGACATAGCGGAGGCTCCTGATGCTACTAGTATGCTTCTAGAGCCTGGCAGTTCGAACAAACTCCTGTCCGAGGGCAGTCCGCGAGGATT
The DNA here is from genome assembly GCA_030144725.1 of Haematococcus lacustris. Taxonomy (NCBI): domain Eukaryota; kingdom Viridiplantae; phylum Chlorophyta; class Chlorophyceae; order Chlamydomonadales; family Haematococcaceae; genus Haematococcus; species Haematococcus lacustris. Next base: position 20,988,261 of record JASKMD010000008.1, on the reverse strand, counting down.
GTGCTACGAGACGGCGTGAATCGTTTGAGCAAGCCTATCTATTTGATTACGAATCTTTGCGTGAATCCGATGCATGGCGACATGTTTAAGGACACGGGTGCCCCCGCCATTCACACCTGGTGGACAACGTGATGGTTGTTGCACTGCTGCCAAGCATGGACTATGCACCACAGTAAGCACAAAGTGAGGAAAGGGATGTCTACAGGACGGGACTGGGTCTCCATACAAAACATGTTGCATGAAGGCATAAAGCAGTACATGAGGAACTGAAGCGCTGCGAAAGAAGGCTTAGACTGAAGCTCCATTCCAGGAACACTGGCGCACCCACCCTCTGCAGATGCAAGGCAGGGCAGCTGGCGCTTGTGGTATGTCCTCCTTAAGCCCTGCCCGCCTGCCAGGGTGCTGACACCTGTCGCATAGCCGGGCGCAGCGGCGGCAGTGGGTGAAGGGGCCTGAGCAGTGACCTGACTTGATGGCGGGTGTGGGTGGGGCCTGGTGCTGGGGTTGAGCCACGAGATTGCATGTCAGCTATGCTGCAGATGCTGCTAATGCTGGCGGGGTAGTGTGGGATGTTTGCTTAAAGCGTGTATAGTGTGGTGGACTGCGGCCTTACAGGTCCACATGCTAGCTGCCTGATAGAATGGCTGGGGCCACCAGGGGCAAACAGGCTATCTGCTGAGGGTGCTGGGCTGCTGCGCTGCCTCCACTGGAGGACAGTGCCTGGGCGGGAGCTGCTGACTGGGTGGTGTGCTGCAAGGGCCTTGGGGTGCACTGCATCATGAGAAGTGCTGACAGCGTTGGGTGGCAGGGACCAAGAGAGCATGATGTGAAGGCTGTATCAAGCTGCTCCGACTGCCACCGACAACTGTAAGCACATCGGTAGTCAAGAGGGCTGGCAACTCCTTGGCGTGTGACAGCTGCCCATTTAGCCACCCAGGACAGGCTGTACAAACTCAGCCACACGCATTAGGCGCACACCTGACATGTCTGGCGGACCGATAGCTTTGACTCTAGTAAGCACCGCTAGCACCGCCTTCCCCTGATGGGTTCAACAGGCCTGCGTGCGTGCATGCCTGCGTGACGAATCTGCGTGAGCTCCGTGCATGGCGGCGAGCTCAAAACTTGCAATATTGTAGCATCTTCACCAGGGCTGTGAAGACGACTAGACGAGGGCTGGAGAGTTGGGATGGGCGGGGATGGGCGAGGAGTAGGGTTGGGTGGACTGGAAGGGGGTGGTGGAAGGGGGTGCCTAGTCATCATACACCTGCAGCCAACAATTGATGTGCCTTTGGAGTGGTCCCAATCATCGCGCGTTATTCCAATATCTATGTTTCTTTGTTCTTGTGATGCACGTTAGAGTCATCTTGGACAAGAGTGTATGGAGTTTGGCTGGAGCTCAATGGCGGTGGCAAAAAGCAGCAAAGATGTTGAGGGGTGGGTGGGTTTGCCAGCCTGGCGCCCACCATTATAGCGATATAGCGCTGCCGTAAACACTTAAGGGAATCCTCACATCCTCGCCAATCGGCCTGCACCATCAAGAAGCTCGCGCAGCCATGTTTGCCGGACTTCGGTGGTGTGCGCCACCAACATGTCGTACATCGCTAACGGATAGCCAAGGACGTAGCTTACCAGTGTAGATAACCACGGTCTCTGATTGGGACACATCCGGGGTCACATGTGGCTGCCCGCATCGAAAGACTCCGATGGCAATTCCAGTCGAAGATGAAACGCGCAATATCGCATTGCAGCAGACGCAGCAAACGTTACATCAAATGATGGAGTAGATGGGCCGCAGTTGCATGAAGATTACCAACCCCATGTTGGGAACGCCTGACTGTCAGGGCTGTGAAGACGACTAGACGAAAAGACTAGACTGTAGACGAACAGACGAAAGACGGATTGTCTACTCGTCTATAGACGACAACCGAACCGTCTGCTCCATTTTCGGCTGCATGCGTCCAACATTTTGCATTTGCTAAGCTTCTTCTGTTCTTCTTATTTCATCTTTGTAAACTTGCAGTTGCTTACACGCTGATACGAAGGCGATCCTCCATTTCACATCTGATGCATGAGCTCAGAGAGACATAATGTAGACAAGCCAGAGCTGAGGAAGTATTGCAGCCAACGAGCTCTATGGCGGTCTTACAATAGCACGTGTCCAGTACCGTCTCCACCTGAGGTTGTTGACAACAGCAGACCATGGTCATGTGTGTAAGTTTCCATGCAAAGCTACCCAGTCTGAGTTTTGCATCTTGCACCCCAGCCTCACCGCAGCTGCTCCAGCGCCATAGCCACAAAGGGCAAAGCAGCCAGCCTGCTTGCCACTTCAGCCTTGACAGCTGCATACTCCTCCAATAGCATGTGGCCGCTCAACTGTAGCATCATCAGGTCAAGAATATCATGTAAGTAGGCCAACAAGACGAGCACAACCAAAATGCAACAAACAAGAAGCCACCAAGTGGAGCTCCTGACGCCAGCCCATGTTTTGTTGAACTGGGTCGTGCACGAAGCTATCCCCTTCTGCGTGGTGGAGTCGCCAGCGTTCCACGCCTTCGTGGCGGCCTTGAACCCATCGTTTGTGTTGCCATCTCGCTATTCGGTGGGTGTTGTCTTCTTGTGCACTAATACTTGTATTGTGTCCACTTGGTGGCTTCGTGTTTGTTGTATTTTGGTTGTGCTCGTCCAATCAGTTGGCCGAGGCTAGCGAAGGTGCCAATGTTGAGCACCAGCTGCTTGTTGCCCCCCCCCCATGCAAGACTCCATCACCGCCTTGCGTGTTGCTCGTGCCACTGCTGTCTTGGCGGCGGATGCACGCTCCATGTCACGTTGTTCCTTCCGGAGGGCCTTCATCCGTGGCTGGAGGTCCACGGCGTCCATGGTACGGAATGATGCAGGGTCAGTCTTGGCGATGACAGTGCCTATCAATGCTGTCAGCCCTTGCTTGCTGCCATGTCCATGCTTGGCGTGTTGGAGGGCTGACTCCACATGCGCATTGGACGTTGGCGCTGCCCCAAAGAAGTGCACCAAGTGCATGAAGAGTCGTGGGCTACATTCCTCGTTGGCAGCCAGGGCTTCGATGTCGGCACGGAACGTGGATACAGTGTTGAACGGATCGTACTCTGCTGGGTTGCATGACTGGGGTGGTAACGGCCGACGCATGCGCTTGCGGTTGCCGTGATCTTGAACACGCTCCTCTTCCTGTTGTTGCTCCTCCCAAGCCTCCCACAGCTTGCGGTTTGCAGCATCCTCTTCCAACACCCTCCTGGCTGCGTGGGCTGCATATGTTGCATTGGAAGACGCCATTGCAGGAAGGAGATGGGGAAGCTGCAGGTACACTTTGCCGTGCCCACCCAAGTACTTGAACATAGCGTCGATGTGCTGAGTGATGAGGTGGACTAGCTCAAGCTTGACCACCTCCCACTGTGCAGGGGGGACGAGCTCCTGTGCCCGTGAGAAGAGTTCATGCTTGCCTCAGCCATCTCTACCACAATGTTTTGCACCAGGGCCTGACAGCATGGGGCAAGGCAGAGGACTGTGGGCGGCAAGGGTTGTCAGCGGAGGTCGCCTTCGGCATTGAGCGGCCTTGCAGCCTCATCATGGGGCATTGGGATGGACTGCCAAACATGGGGGTGTGGCACAAGCCTAGCTTCCCTACCCTTACCCAGTGGGGCAGCTTCGTGACAGCTTGCGTGTCCCTCACCCGTGTGCTCGGGCCCGTCAGCAAGGCCGTGGCTATCATTATGGAAGAGCGGGGAGCTTTGGCACCGGACTGGGCCGCCGAGCTGAGTGGCATGTTGCTTAACACCACCTTCACCTTTCAAGTCATGGTGGTGGCTGTGGTGGGGCAGCAGATCATTATGCCCGAGCTAGGCTGGGCAGCCACTGGGGGGGGCATGCACGCATTTGAGGTGGCGCGGCATGTAGAAGCCCTGTCAGACAGCCTACTGGGGGCACTTGTGGACCAGGACTTCCCTGAACTCTTCTCACGGGCACAGGAGCTCGTCCCCCCTGCACAGTGGGAGGTGATCAAGCTTGAGCTAGTCCACCTCATCACTCAGCACATCGACGCTATGTTCAAGTACTTGGGTGGGCACGGCAAAGTGTACCTGCAACTTCCCCATCTCCTTCCTGCAGTGGCGTCTTCCGATGCAACATATGCAGCCCACGCAGCCAGGAGGGTGTTGGAAGAGGATGCTGCAAACCGCAAGCTGTGGGAGGCTTGGGAGGAGCAACAACAGGAAGAGGAGCGTGTTCAAGATCACGGCAACCGCAAGCGCATGCGTCGGCCGTTACCACCCCAGTCATGCAACCCAGCAGAGTACGATCCGTTCAACACTGTATCCATGTTCTGTGCCGACATCGAAGCCCTGGCTGCCAACGAGGAATGTAGCCCACGACTCTTCATGCACTTGGTGCACTTCTTTGGGGCAGCGCCAACGTCCAATGCGCATGTGGAGTCAGCCCTCCAACACGCCAAGCATGGACATGGCAGCAAGCAAGGGCTGGCAACATTGATAGGCACTGTCATCGCCAAGACTGACCCTGCATCATTCCGTACCATGGACGCCGTGGACCTCCAACCACGGATGAAGGCCCTCCGGAAGGAACAACGTGACATGGAGCGTGCATCCGCCGCCAAGACAGCAGTGGCACGAGCAACACGCAAGGCGGTGATGGAGTCTTGCATGGGGGGGGGGCAACAAGCAGCTGGTGCTCAACATTGGCACCTTCGCTAGCCTCGGCCAACTGATTGGACGAGCACAACCAAAATACAACAAACACGAAGCCACCAAGTGGACACAATACAAGTATTAGTGCACAAGAAGACAACACCCACCGAATAGCGAGATGGCAGCACAAACGATGGGTTCAAGGCCGCCATGAAGGCGTGGAACGCTGGCGACTCCACCACGCAGAAGGGGATAGCTTCGTGCACAACCCAGTTCAACAAAACATGGGCTGGCGTCAGGAGCTCCAATTGGTGGCTTCTTGTTTGTTGCATTTTGGTTGTGCTCGTCTTGTTGGCCTACTTACATGATATTCTTGACCTGATGATGTTACAGTTGAGCGGCCACATGCTATTGGAGGAGTATGCAGCTGTCAAGGCTGAAGTGGCAAGCAGGCTGGCTGCTTTGCCCTTTGTGGCTATGGCGCTGGAGCAGCTGCGGTGAGGCTGGGGTGCAAGATGCAAAACTCAGACTGGGTAGCTTTGCATGGAAACTTACACACATGACCATGGTCTGCTGTTGTCAACAACCTCAGGTGGAGACGGTACTGGACACGTGCTATTGTAAGACCGCCATAGAGCTCGTTGGCTGCAATACTTCCTCAGCTCTGGCTTGTCTACATTATGTCTCTCTGAGCTCATGCATCAGATGTGAAATGGAGGATCGCCTTCGTATCAGCGTGTAAGCAACTGCAAGTTTACAAAGATGAAATAAGAAGAACAGAAGAAGCTTAGCAAATGCAAAATGTTGGACGCATGCAGCCGAAAATGGAGCAGACGGTTCGGTTGTCGTCTATAGACGAGTAGACAATCCGTCTTTCGTCTGTTCGTCTATAGTCTAGTCTTTTCGTCTAGTCGTCTTCACAGCCCTGACAGTCAGGCGTTCCCAACATGGGGTTGGTAATCTTCATGCAACTGCGGCCCATCTACTCCATCATTTGATGTAACGTTTGCTGCGTCTGCTGCAATGCGATATTGCGCGTTTCATCTTCGACTGGAATTGCCATCGGAGTCTTTCGATGCGGGCAGCCACATGTGACCCCGGATGTGTCCCAATCAGAGACCGTGGTTATCTACACTGGTAAGCTACGTCCTTGGCTATCCGTTAGCGATGTACGACATGTTGGTGGCGCACACCACCGAAGTCCGGCAAACATGGCTGCGCGAGCTTCTTGATGGTGCAGGCCGATTGGCGAGGATGTGAGGATTCCCTTAAGTGTTTACGGCAGCGCTATATCGCTATAATGGTGGGCGCCAGGCTGGCAAACCCACCCACCCCTCAACATCTTTGCTGCTTTTTGCCACCGCCATTGAGCTCCAGCCAAACTCCATACACTCTTGTCCAAGATGACTCTAACGTGCATCACAAGAACAAAGAAACATAGATATTGGAATAACGCGCGATGATTGGGACCACTCCAAAGGCACATCAATTGTTGGCTGCAGGTGTATGATGACTAGGCACCCCCTTCCACCACCCCCTTCCAGTCCACCCAACCCTACTCCTCGCCCATCCCCGCCCATCCCAACTCTCCAGCCCTCGTCTAGTCGTCTTCACAGCCCTGGTGAAGATGCTACAATATTGCAAGTTTTGAGCTCGCCGCCATGCACGGAGCTCACGCAGATTCGTCACGCAGGCATGCACGCACGCAGGCCTGTTGAACCCATCAGGGGAAGGCGGTGCTAGCGGTGCTTACTAGAGTCAAAGCTATCGGTCCGCCAGACATGTCAGGTGTGCGCCTAATGCGTGTGGCTGAGTTTGTACAGCCTGTCCTGGGTGGCTAAATGGGCAGCTGTCACACGCCAAGGAGTTGCCAGCCCTCTTGACTACCGATGTGCTTACAGTTGTCGGTGGCAGTCGGAGCAGCTTGATACAGCCTTCACATCATGCTCTCTTGGTCCCTGCCACCCAACGCTGTCAGCACTTCTCATGATGCAGTGCACCCCAAGGCCCTTGCAGCACACCACCCAGTCAGCAGCTCCCGCCCAGGCACTGTCCTCCAGTGGAGGCAGCGCAGCAGCCCAGCACCCTCAGCAGATAGCCTGTTTGCCCCTGGTGGCCCCAGCCATTCTATCAGGCAGCTAGCATGTGGACCTGTAAGGCCGCAGTCCACCACACTATACACGCTTTAAGCAAACATCCCACACTACCCCGCCAGCATTAGCAGCATCTGCAGCATAGCTGACATGCAATCTCGTGGCTCAACCCCAGCACCAGGCCCCACCCACACCCGCCATCAAGTCAGGTCACTGCTCAGGCCCCTTCACCCACTGCCGCCGCTGCGCCCGGCTATGCGACAGGTGTCAGCACCCTGGCAGGCGGGCAGGGCTTAAGGAGGACATACCACAAGCGCCAGCTGCCCTGCCTTGCATCTGCAGAGGGTGGGTGCGCCAGTGTTCCTGGAATGGAGCTTCAGTCTAAGCCTTCTTTCGCAGCGCTTCAGTTCCTCATGTACTGCTTTATGCCTTCATGCAACATGTTTTGTATGGAGACCCAGTCCCGTCCTGTAGACATCCCTTTCCTCACTTTGTGCTTACTGTGGTGCATAGTCCATGCTTGGCAGCAGTGCAACAACCATCACGTTGTCCACCAGGTGTGAATGGCGGGGGCACCCGTGTCCTTAAACATGTCGCCATGCATCGGATTCACGCAAAGATTCGTAATCAAATAGATAGGCTTGCTCAAACGATTCACGCCGTCTCGTAGCACAATCCTCGCGGACTGCCCTCGGACAGGAGTTTGTTCGAACTGCCAGGCTCTAGAAGCATACTAGTAGCATCAGGAGCCTCCGCTATGTCAGGTGTGCGCCTCGTGCGTGAGAGCAGGCACGCGCATGTGCGCGCCCTGTCCGTGGCTGCCGAAGCAACAAGTGCAACTGCGGGATGTGCTTGGATCTGCCATCCTTCCTTGCCTTCTATACTCCTTAACGTAGAAACTTGGAGCTGTCAGTGGCAGCTGCAGCAGCATTCCCAGCATTCACCTCAGTGCAGCCTTCACAACATGCACTCTTTGTCCCTGCCATCCAGCGCTATCAGCACTTCTCACGATACAGTGCAACCCCCATGCCCTTGCAGCATACCACCCCAAGCCAGCCAGCCAGCAGCAAGGCGTTGTCAGTTCCCACCCAGCCACTGTCCCCCAGTGCAAGCAACGCATTTGCTGCCAGCACAGCACTCCCTGCAGACCCCCTGGCCTGCCGTTCGTACCTGCCGCTCACCCCAGTGGCACTGGCCATCTTCCCAGGCAGCCACCCTGTGGGGTTGCAGCAGCAGGCACTCCTCCGCCCTCACCCCTTGGCACCGCAGTGTGTCAGTTTCAACTCGGGCATGCAGTGTGGCGCAGCCCAGTGCCAGATGCTGTGTGAAGCAGGACCCAGCCCTTGCCTGGCTTCACCCAGCCGTCACACAGCAGCCAGGGCAGGATGGGAAGGACCAGCTGTCAGGGAGGCAGCTGGGTTTGGCTGCTGGCCATGAAGCTGCCCCTTTGCATGTTCCCAGCAACATTCCACTCCACAGCAGCAGAAGCAGCGTAGCTGACATGCAGCCCCCGCTCCCAAAATCAGCACCAGGCCCCGCCAACCCAGCTGCCACACCCCTGCCAGCAGGCGTGGCCACAGCGTGCCGGCCTGCCCAGGCTCCCTCACCCACTACCGCTGCTGCGCCCGGCTATGCGACAGGTGTCAGCACCCTGGCCGGCGGGCAGGGCTTTAAGAAGACCTACTACAAGCGCCAGCTGCCCTGCCCGCCCGCCATTGCGTTTGCATCAGCAGAGGGTGGGTGAGCCAGTGTGACTGGGTTGGCTCTCTTGTGTGATGCTGCATGTCACACTGCAAAGCAGCCTCGTGTTCAATGATGTATGAGAGTAGGTAGGCAGTGGGAAGTGTGACAAGCAGCACCCCGTCTCAGTGGAGGTGTTGAGGCGGTGTGCAGAGGCTGGCTACGGAAGGCTAGATAGCCATGGCCGGCCCATGGGCAGCATGGCAGAGCAGCTCAGCCCAGCCGGCCTCGCACTCTCACCAACAGACATCTTCATTCCAACTCAAGAGGGCCCTGTGGGGAGGCCAGCAGCCAGGACTGCACCCTATAATGCTCACCACTGCTTGAGCACCGTCAGGTTGCATCTAGAGACTGGTGTCAGCCGCCGTGCCCTCTCCAAGTGCCGGCAATTCTTCGTCTCTGAGCAGTGCGTCCTCCCCACAGTTGGGCGTGTATTCCAGATCGTGTTCACCTACGTGCGGCGCAAGACCCTTGGTAAGATGCAAAGGGGAAGGCAGGGTGGCGTGGGTGGGAAGGGGCTGGGAGAGAGTGGGCTGGGGCTAGGGCTGGGGCTGGGGCTGCAGCTGGGGCTGGGGCTGAGGCTGGGGCTGCAGCTGGGCCTGGGGCAAAAGATGGGGCCGCAGTAGCAGCAGCTGAGGCAGCATATGGGGCAGCAGATGGGGCAGCCGCGGCAGCAGATGGGGCAGCAGCAGCAGCAGATGGGGCAGCAGCTGGGGCTGGGGCTGAGGCTGGGGCTGGGGCAGGCCGACTCACCACTCAAGTCACCGATGTGTTAACTATCATCCCCTTGCTAAGCTGGCACCTGCAGGCACCACCCCTAAGCTGGCTGTGCCTGCTGGTGCACCCCCTCAGCAGCAGCAACAGCTGGCAGCGGCAAGCACGTCACGTAAACGTGAGGCACCTGCAGCTAACAAGTCGAGGGCAGCAAAGCAAGGTGAGACAACACCACGTACTGCACCTAGCACCTTGTTAAGCATAGTAGAGCAGCCGGAAATGCACTTGCGCCAGCAGCAGCTCCAAATGCTAGTGGTATCCAGTCGTCACGACTGCCGTCGTCGCGTCCACGTGCCAACAGCAAATCATGTTCCGACTGCTGCTGCGCGTTGCAGGTGCCAGCAACAACGGTGTGGCGAAGCGTGCTAGTGTGGCGCGCCTCGCATGAGGCAAAATCGCATGAATTCAAATGTCGATCTTTGGGCAGGCACTGAGCACCGCTGAGGGCGAGATAGTTTTTGCTCAGTCGGCCATCTCGTAGCTTTGAGTCTCCTCTGTTCAAAGCACTGTTTACATGTATTTTTGACTGGTTGGCTGCGGAGATACGGGCTTCCTATCACAGGGGGGTGGTTTTCAGGTAGTTGGGAACGCCTGACTGACAGTGACCCGCGTGCACCAGCCGCGCACCTTGAGGCCCAACAGCAAGCTGGCGAGCAGTGCCCTCTTGCTGCAGGCCTCCACCCAAAGCACATGTTGCCCGTAGAGCCGCGCCTCGACCACTTCGGACGCCACGACCGCGCCCTCCTCAAAACCCGCAGCGGACACCCCCCTCACAACGGTTTGCAGTTTGCACTTCTTGGCCAGGTGTTATTGTGGTGGCGGGCCCATCGCGCTTCGCCGTTGGCCTGCATGTTCTGCTGGGCCTGGCTTGACTTCTGGTTGCGCGTTGGCCTTACGGTCAACTTAACTGTCCGAGGCGATTACGTTTACGCTGTCTGTTTCGCTGCATTTCTGTTGCCTAGCTTCACTTTGCGATACTCTTGCTTGGCGAATCGCTGAACGCTTCTTGATTTCCTGGTTTTCCTGTGTATTCCCTGGTGTTCCTGTTTATTTCCTGGTTTTCCTGTTCATTCCCTGACTTTTGATGATAGAACTTAGAAAAGTTCTTTGATTGGCACATTCCAAGCGCTACAACGCCATATCAGCTCATATCAGTATCATATCACATCATATCAGGGATGTCTACAGGACGGGACCAGTGACCAGTGAGCAGTCGGTGGGCGTGCTCCTCAAAAGCAGAGCAGTGAGGGTGTGAGTGAAGCAGTCGGTGGGCGTGCTCACATTACAGTGTATGTGTCTACTGCGGCGCACGGCTCAGGACTCCTTCTGGCGATGCGAGTGGTCCGCTGAAGGAGGTACTTTGCTGGCTCAAATTCAAAAAGGTACGTCAACTAGCTGCTCACAAAAAACCCCGCATCCTCCCCAGCAGCACCTTCGGTGTAAAGTAAGTCAACAACTCCTGGCTGGTGGGTGCAGGTTTAGGCTGACGGCTGCAGCCAGCAGGCACAGGTTGGGGCACGACATGGAGTTCCCCGAGTTTCCTGTGCAGCCCTATGCTGTCCAATCAAGGTTTATGACAGCACTGTATGCTGCCTGCGAGCTGGGTGGCGTGGCCTTGCTAGAAAGCCCCACAGGTGCTCCCCCTCCCACCCCTCCTCCCGCTTCCTCTGCCGTATCACCTCCGGCTCCCCCTCCGGCATCCCCTCCCGCTCCCCCTCCGCTCGCCCTCCCCCTTCAGCCTGCCATGCCACCCTCCTCCATGGCATGTCCCCTTGGACAAGCGTAGTGATCAGGGGGTTGCATTTCCTTCCTTCCTTTCCTGACCGCTAGGCAGTACAGTAGACACACACAGTATACCCTTAGGCACAGCAGAGCAGTCCATCGTACACAGGCCCAGATTGCGGATGTGCCAGGTCGCATTGCTTGTCATGTTCCCTGCAGTGCAGGCACTGGAAAGACGTTGTCCATCATCTGCTCAGCCTTGCAGTGGCTGGAGGATGAGCGCAATCGCCCACAGCCAGCTCCGCCAAAGCCTACAGCTGGCAGCCAGCTCGGCCTTGCAAATGCAGGCACTGGGGCAAGTGTCGCAGGGGCAGCTGGATGGGGTGCAGACGATGATGACGACCCTGATTGGCTTAAAGATGCAGCCCTAGGCCCAGCCCAGCCCCAACCTCAATGCCAGCTCGGACAAGTGCCTTTGGCTGGAGGCGGGGAAGGGCATGCTGCTGCGGCAGACGGAGCGGGCGCACCTGCTGGTGCTTTGGGAACCGCTCAATTGACGGTGGTCGCGATGGCCCGGGCGAGGCTTGCCCGGCACAAGCGCGGCGAGTCCGGCTTGGTCACGCTGGGGTGCGCTTGTGCTTGCCGCCTTGCGCCGGTCGTATTCATTGCCCCCGAATCTCTCTCGCCGGCCAGCAGTCCATGTCGTGCAACACCCCTTGATAAGCCAGGATGCAGCGCGGCCCTTCACCCTGTTGCGCGTTGCGTGCTCACAGTGCCCCAGTGCCTACTGCGGGTGCGCACAGCCTGCTGTAGCTAACTGCGGGAGCACCTCAGTACTTGCAGACTGCACGCAGGCCTTCCAATGTCACTGGCCGCTTCCGGCGGTAGCACCTGAAGAGCTGCACTGATGCGCAGGGGCGTCGATCATGTCGCGGCCCAACCCTCTGCGCCTGCTGGCTCTACTGACGAGCTGGATCCTTTCGTGTTGGACGAAAGTGCTGCTGCGCCTCCTTTCGCCATCCGACAGAAGCGTCTGGACCGGGGGCCAGCGGAGAGCAGCAGCGGCAGCGACGGCGAAGCTGTTCTGCAAAAAGACAAGACGGACTCGCGGTCGGTTCGGCAGCATCGCCAGTGCATCGTGTGTAGCCGGACGCACTCGCAGGTGAGAGCGTGCACCTGAGGCACGCGTCAAGGCCGGCAACCGCATGTCGCGAGGATATGCAAACACGGCGAGAGGCCAACGATGAACTGTGCCTGCGTGTAACGTACAGCTTTCGCAATTTGTGTCTGAGCTCCGTCGGACGAGTTTCGCGGACCGTCTGGCGTTGGTGGCCCTTGCCTCACGCCGAGTGCTGTGCATCAACGAAGCGGTGCTCGCATTGGGGCAAGCCAGCCTCATCAACGACCGCTGTCTCGAGCTTCAGCAGGAGAAAGCAACAGTAAATGCCAGCAATGGGCGGCACACGGGACCGCGCGCAAAGGTGTCACAGCTAATGACGACGCCGGCACCAGGGACGGGAAACTCCCGAGCGCGAGGTTCCGGAGCGCGTGCGAAGTCCAGGGCCGGCTGCCCGTACCGGGTGACGCGCGGTGAACCTTTTGAGACATGGGCCGATCACGTCCAAGCCGAGGCTATGGATGTAGAGGTATGCGGAGCTCGCGGATGACGGTGAAGATAAACCGTTGGCCATGATCCAGCCACCTTCTGTCCAGCATTGTGCCTGCCAAGCCTTGCAGCATTCCTTGCAAAGGACGGCTTCCTTCACGAGTGTGCAGAGCACAAGCTGTCCAGCACATCCTGCTGCTATCCTATGGCGTAGGGCTGCCTGTTCAACATTCCCTATTCAACATGAATTCAACAAGATGTTTGACTGTGGTCAATCTCGTTCAACTACAGCCGTGTAGGGCTGCCAGTTTTCACTGACAAAACGTCAGACAACATGAACACCAAGCCCTGACTGAGTCCACTGTCTTTCCAAAGTCGCTGCTGCTCAGTAGCTGACTGACACTGCTGGGCCAGCTGCCACCTGCCAGCACCAGGCCAGCTGGTGGCCCCCTGCTGCTGCTGTGTGCCAGCTGCTGTGCCTGTGCTGACTTGAAGGGGTGGAGGCCCTGGGTGCCCTGTCCCCTCCTAACCTGCCTGGCTGCCTGCCTCTCAGCCTGCCTGCCTGCTGGGCTGCGGTGTGCCACAGGAGCTGGTGCGTCAGGGCCGCAGCGCTGGACTGTGCCCCTACTACGGCAGCCGGGCCCTGCTGGGTGAGGCTGACGTGGTGCTGGCGCCCTACAGTGTGGTGCTGCAGGCGGAGGCGCGGGAGGCGGTGGGGCTGCAGCTGCAGGGCGCGGTGCTGGTGGTGGATGAGGCACACAACCTGGTGGGGTTGCTGTCATCATCATCATCAGCAGCAGCAGCATTACATGGCACTTCCTGATATGCTGTCCTGTTGGATGAAGCCGGCACTGCCCCAGCACATACAGCGATGGGGCAGGAGCGCTGTGTGGGCAGGGGTGGGGAGGGCAGGGGTGAACAGGGGGGTTAGGGACAGAGGGGTGAATATAGGTGGTATGGGCAATTGATGGGGTGGGCTGGGCAGGGGTTCGGGTTTTGGCTGACAAGGAGGTTTGGGTCAGAGGAGCAAGAGAGGTGGCAGGAGCAATGGCGTGAGGGGCGATCAGGGCAGGGTTTGGCTTACCACCTCGGCCCCACGCCTGCCACCTCCCCCTGGCTTGCCCCTATTGCACCCTGGACGCAGGTGGATGCGGTGAACAGCAGCCACAGCCACAGCCTGAGCTTGCGCCAAGTGGGCGCTGCACGCCTCATGCTCTCCGCCTACCTGCAGCGCTTCAAGGCTCGCCTCAGCGCACGCAACGCCCAGCACCTGCAGCTGCTGCTGGGGGTCTTGGGCAGGCTCAAGGCGGTCATGGAGCCTGTGGCACAGCAGGGGGAGGACAGGGCGGCAGGGGGACAGCCCAAAGCGGCAGGAGTAGAGCGGGGGGTCAGCTCGGGGTCAGTCAGTACGCAGCTGGTACTCAAGGCGAATGACTTCTTCTTTGATAGCCAGGTGCGCTGCCCCGCCCTGGCCCACCCTGCCCCGCCCTGCCCCACCCGCCTTGCCTTGCCCCACCCTGCCCTTCTCCGCCTCACCCAACCCGCAGTACTGGCAAAACAACAGGGCAGGGCAGTCAGGGCGTCACAGCCTGCATTGTGCCTGCCCATGGCCCTTGCTTTCGCAGCTAGACCACGTCAACTTCTTCTCCCTGTTGCAATGGTGAGCGGGGCAATTCCCGACACACGCCTGAAGCCTGCAGCCTTGCCTGTTTAGGCAAGTGGGCTGCACACCTGGCACCAACCGCGCATAGGGAGCATGTGGCGTGTGCATGCAGCCTGCATGGCTGTGCTGATGGCTTGGCTGCTCACTCCAAGCAGGTCGCCCTGACCTGGCTCAGCCTGCTGCCCTCCCTGCCTCCGTGCCATGCCCACCACGCACCAGAGTGCTGTGTCGCAGCCATGCAACGAGCGCACACCGCCCTCATCATCGCGTCCCCTGCCTTGACACGGCCCACCCCACTTTCTGTTGCTGTGCGCCTTCTGCCTGCCTGCCTGCCTGCCTGCTCCAGGGTCAAGGATTGCAAGCTGCTGCACAAGCTGGCCAGCTATGGGCAGTGGCAGCAGCAGCAGGAGGGGGAGGTGGCATGCGGCCATCCCTCCGCCCCCGCCCCCGCCCACTCCGCTGCCTCCGCCCACAGCACCTCTGCGCCTGGCTGCTCCTCCTGCTCCCAGCCTGCTGCTGCACAATCGACCAAGGGGGGCTGCAGGAAGGGAGGGGCGAGCAATGCGCAGGGGCAGGGGGTCATGGAGACAGCAGCAGTGGGTCCAGGGCCAGAGGCGACACCTAGTCGGGGCGACCGACTGGCTGCCCTGACTGCCGTGGTGTCCTTCCTCACCTCCCTCACCCATGCCGACGCTGATGGGCGGGTGCTGCTGGACAGAGGGGGCGGGGCGGCGGCAGAGGCAGGGAGGGGAGGAGGCCAGGCTGAGGTCCTTGGTGAGGGTCAAGAGGCAGGGGGCCACGCTAGTAGAGGTCCGCACCTGAAGTATGTGCTGCTCAATGCCACCGCGCAGTTCAGCCAGGTGAGGGTGGAGGGGGATGGTGGGGAGGTGCGGGGATCGAGTCACGGCAGCGGCATGGGGGAGGGGGCCGGGGCAGTGGCAGTAGATGCACGTACCAGTGTCTGATGATCTCCAGTTTTGCCAGTGTTGTTCCCGTCAGCGTGGAATGGCTGCTTGAGGGAGGAGGCAGGGGCAGGGGCGATGTGTGTAGGAGGCAGTGTCTGATGACGTCCAGGTGTTGTGGCGGTTAGCCTAGTGTGGCGGCTGGGCAGCACAGTGAAGCGCAGTGTCTGATGACCGCCAGGTTTGCCAGTGTTATTCCCGTGAGCAACGTCCGGCTGCCTAGCCTTGCCCGTTAGCAACTTGGGCATGAAAACTGGAGACACACTGCATGGCATCATGCACAAAACGGGGCGCATGGAGCCTCTGGTAATGGTGGTGATAACAGGGGTGGTGGTGGTGGTGGTGCCTGCTCCACAGGTGCTGGCCGCCTGCCACGCGGTCATCCTGGCCAGTGGCACTCTGTCCCCTATCGACTCTTTGGTGGCCCAGCTGTTCGCCAGCAGCGCCCCCCTGGCCCCTGGCCTACCTGGGGCTGACCCGGTGACCCAGCAGCCGCCAGCCAGTCTACTGGACTGGAGCAGCCTGCAAGGCAGCAGCACCCAGCAGGTGCAAGCCCTGCCTGAGCAAACAACGTCAAACGCCCAACACGGCAATTGTGGTGGGGGTGGTGGGGGTGGGGGTGGTGATGCAAAGCACGTGCTGGCTGTACATGGTGCCCAGCAGCAGCAGCAGCAGCAGCAGCCTCTCTCAACACTACAGCCTCATCAGCAGGCGGCTGTGCAGCTGGGGCATGTGGCCGGCCTGCAGCTGCTGGCCACGTTGCCCAGGCTAGCCCAGCCCAGCAGCCTCATAGCTCAGCGCGCCCCGCTGTCTACACTGAGCTACACACCCCAACAGGGGCAGCAGCAGGGGCAGCAGCAGGGGCAGCAGCAGGGGCAGCAGCAGGGGCAGCAGCAGGGGCAGCTGCGACCCCTGCTGCACTTTGAGTGTGGCCACGTGATGCCGGCGCAGCAGCTGCTGGTCCTGGTGGCAAGCAGAGGGCCGTCGGGCTCGACCCTGACCCTGAACCACGCCAACCGCAGTCAACCGCACATCATGGACGAGGTACGACACAGCAGCCAGGCGCTCTCCCTGGCCTCCCACCTGCCTGCCTGCTGGAGCTGCCAGCACCCTCACCTGTGTGCCCAACCCCTGCTCACCCTACCTCCCCTCACCCCTTTGGCCAGGTCGGCCGCCTGCTGCTCAACACCTGCACCGTGGTGCGAGGAGGGGTGGTGGCCTTTGCGCCGTCCTTCGCCTATGCTGCCCAGCTGGTGGCCCGCTGGCAGTCCACTGGCGTCTGGGCGGCTCTGGCAGCAAAGTGAGCCGGGCTGACAGCTGTTTCCCATCACCCTCCCTGGTGGCTCGCGACAGGGTCCAGCTAACACACCACCAGCAGCCCCCTCTCTACCCTATCCTTCGCCTTCATTTCTTAACTGGCCACTCCTCTAAAACTTGCTCCAGCGTTCCACCCAACACCCCACTGCTTCCCACCCCACCCACCCACCCCACCCTACCCACCCTACCTGCCCTCCATGCTGCTGGCCTAGGCCCCTGCTTGCCCTGGGTTCAATGCCCAACAGATCTCCAGGGCTGTGGGTTCACACTGAGGACAGCTGTAGCCTCGCCATCACAGCTTTCAGCTCCCACCCTCCACCCCGCACCCGCCCCTGCCCTGGCTGAGGCGTGTCGTGCAGTGTGCAGGAAGGCTGTGTTCGTGGAGCCCCGCAGCGCACCGGACCTGCAGGGCCTCCTGGCCGCATACAGCGCCAGCGTGCGGGCACACACCCCCTCACCAGCAGCCCACCCTGCCTCGAGTTCACCCGGTACTGCCACTGAGGCAGCAGCAACAGACACAGCCCAGGGTGCAGCAGGGGAGGGCTGCGGGCGCCAGGGAAGCCCCTGTGGCTCTGGAGGAGGGCCGGCAGGAGGGGTGGCAGGGTTGGGGGCCCCAGGGCAAGCGGGGTCTGGGGGCCGGGGAGCACCAGGAGGGGCACCAGCGGCAGCGGCGGGGGGTGACTCCCGGAACGGCGCCCTGCTGCTGGCAGTAGTGGGAGCCAAGCTGTCAGAGGGCATCAACTTTGGCGACGACCTGGGAAGGTAGGGTCTGGACCCCGCAGGCACCAGGGGGGTGGTGCAGCAGCTGCACCCTGACACAGTGTTCACCCTTGGCTGTGCTCTATGACCTCCGGGGGGCAGGGCAGGGCAGGGCAGGGCAGGGCAGGGCAGGGCAGGGCAGGGCAGGGTAGGGCAGGGCAGGGCAGGGCAGGGCAGGGCAGGGCAGGGCAGGGCAGGGCAGGGCAGGGCAGGGCAGGGCAGGGCAGGGCAGGGCAGGGCAGGGCAGGGCAGGGCAGGGCAGGGCAGGGCAGGGCAGGGCAGGGCAGGGCAGGGCAGGGCAGGGCAGGGCAGGGCAGGGCAGGGCAGGGCAGGGCAGGGCAGGGCAGGGCAGGGCAGGGCAGGGCAGGGCAGGGCAGGGCAGGGCAGGGCAGGGCAGCCTTCTCCAGCTGCCCGCTGCCGCTGCCCCAACTGCCGCTTCTGCTGCTGTCACTGGTGGCTGTCTGGCCGCTGGTGTCAGGTGTGTGGTGATGCTGGGGCTGCCCTACGCCAACCCCTCTGACCTGGAGCTGCGCACCCGCATGGCCCACCTGGACACCTCCCCCACCGCCTTCACGGGGCAGCAGCTGTACGAAGCGAAGTGCATGAACGCCGTGAACCAGGCAATCGGCAGAGTGGTGAGGCTGCTGAGGGTCAAGGAGGGGGGCCAGTGCTGAAGCAGGGTGGATCAGTGCTGGGGTGCTGCTGGGTCAGGGGGCGGGAGGTGGAGGGCCAGGTCCCTGCTTCAGGCCCCACCTGCACATGACGGCTGGAGGCGGCTGCCTTCACCTGCTGTTTCTGCCTGCTTCTGTCTCCATCATGATGTTGTTGCGTGCTGCTGCCATTGCTTCAACTCCAGGGCTGTTCACGCCCTTTCTGTGCTGGCCACCTGCTTGCACGTGCTTGAGTATGCTTGCGCCTGACTGCTCTCTGCCTGACACCTTGTCACACCTGCTAGATCACCCATTCCACACTTGGCCTCCTATGACACAATGCATCTAAGATATGAAGGGGTCACAGTGCCTTCATCTCAGCCTTTGTGCTCTGTGCAAGGACTTCGTACGGATTTTGAAGACAGAGGAATGCTGAGGCAGTGGGAATGTGCTCGCTTTTACTCAGTGCGCTAGTGCGACGCGTCGCATAGGCAATGAATCATTACTAGTGATGCAAGGCATGCATGCGATGTATGCAGATCCGGCACAAGGCGGACCACGCCGCCGTCATCTTGTGCGACAGCCGCTTCGCCGCAGGGGCGACAGACGCGGCCTCGGCTGAGCTGTCGCGTGCCCCGGTCAGCAAGCTGCCGAAGTGGATGAAGCCAAGCTTGGACCTCAGCCGTCAGGACTACGCGTACTTGCATTTGAAGCTAGCGGCCTTCTGTCGGCAACACAACCGCAGAACTATAGCCGCGTAGCTCTGTGCCAGGATTCACCTACCGGGCGCTTCACGGACCAACGGATTTGCTCGCCCGCGCGGCCACGCTTGCACGCTGCCGGCTGGGCAGGTTGGACAGCTCTTATGCGGCTGAGCAGTGTACACCAACAACGGCAACAACGCAAGGGGAGAGGACAAACGCGCGTTTAGGCATCGGGAAGGCACCGACACGAGTTGAAGGATGTCAATGCCCTGGCCCGCCCTCCCTACACCACAGGGGTTCGGAGCAATTGTTGTCAACCTCTTGCTCACACGCTTGGTGACAGCTGTCCTCAAATTAATACTGACCCGCAACGAAATATGTAACATCCACGCATCATCGTCATGCTCAGTCTGAAAGGGATCGGTGGGGGTGCGGGCCAGGCATTTCGTCATCGATGACAGGGTGCTGCATGGGGTGCTGACTGACCTGGGCATGACCACCCTCACAAGGGCCCAGTTTGAGGCAGATAGCCTGCCCCATTGGCAGAAGTTCATCCAGTACAGCCGGCTGCAAAACAGCGGGTATGACTTTGCGCGCAGGGTAGAGACAGATGGGGTCAGCGTCAGTGTGCACTTCGTGCGCAACCAGGTAGTCACAGAGCCAGTGGAGCTGCCCTCCATCGGGCGTCAGCTGACAGCCACCAGCGACTTCAGCGCAGCCACCCACATAGCAGTTGGGGTGGACCCAGGCGTCACCCAGGCCATCAAGGCAGCGCATGCAATGCGGGACCTAGCCACAGGTCAGGTGCTGAGGCAGTGGGAGTGGGAGTTGAGCAAGGGGCAGCTAAAGCATGACAGCGGGCTCACCAAAGCCAAGCAGGACACAGCCCGGTGGTCAGCTGCCATCCAGCCACAGCTGCAGCAGCTGGCAGCTGCCACCCCAGCTGGCACCACCCTGGACAGCCTCCAGGCCCACATCCTGGCCCTCAAGGCCACCTGGGGCGCGCTGTGGGAGGAGTACCTCAAGCCACGCTGGCGTAGGCAACGGTTGGGGCTGCAACATGCCCAGGAGCGTGTCATTGAGCGTTTCTGCAAAAAGGTATGACCTGACCTGACCTGACCTGACCTGACCTGACCTGACCTGACCTGACCTGGCCTGACCTGACCTGACCTGACCTGACCCTGACCCTGACCCTGACCCTGACCCTGACCCTGACCCTGACCCTGACCCTGACCCTGACCCTGACCCTGACCCTGACCCTGACCCTGACCCTGACCCTGACCCTGACCCTGACCCTGACCCTGACCCTGACCCTGACCCTGACCCTGACCCTGACCCTGACCCTGACCTGACCTGCAAGTGGTGAATGGGATGAAGTGGGTGTCACGCCACCACTACCACCAGGAGAGGGGAGTGGCGGTGTACCTGGGAGCAGGCAACTTCAGCCAGGGTGGGTGGAAGGCGGGGGCGGTGCGGGAGGGGTTTCGCAGGGTGGTGCAGCAGCCCAGCAGGCCCAGCACGTTTGACAGACCTGACCGGCTGGTGATCGTGGATGAGTTCCGCACCACCCGTGTCAGCTCGTCAGTGCATGCCCGCCAGCCTTGTGAGCTGCACCTGCCACAGGACCGGCCTAGGCCCGCAGACTGGGTACCCCCAGCAGGCCAGGTCAACCAACGGCTGTTGCGCCCAGCCTGGAGCCTGCGGCATGCTAAGGATGTGCGGGGCCTGAAGTGGTGCCATGAGGTGCCGCCCAACCCCCCCCCCCCCCTCCCCCAGCTCAGCACCCACCTGCCCAGGACCCCCCTGCCCCTGCCCAGGCCCTCTTTGCCCAGGAGGCACCTGCCCAGGACCCCCCTGCCCCTCCCCCAGCCCAGGAGCCACCCCCACCAGCTCAGGACCAGCCCCCTGCCCAGGCCCCACCTGGCCCAGTGCCACGACCCCAGGCTCCCCCATGGGGCAGGTGGCTGGACCGGGACACCAACCCCTGCCTCAACTTTCAGCGCATTGGGGAGAGCGTGCAGCGCCCCCTGGAGCTGTGCAGCTGGGATGACCTGGAGGCCCTGCCCCCCGTTGGCAAGGAGTACCAGCAGGGCTACAAGCGGGTCAATGACCGGCTGCCCAAGGTCAAGCAGAGGCTGCACCGGGCTGCAGAGTACCGGCGGGGCATTGATGGACGGGCCCGCAACAACGCATAGGCCCTAGTAGTTTGCACAGGCTGTTAGCCTTACACAAGCATTTAAGCTGTTAGTTTTGATGAGGTGTCCAGTGGTCAAGGGGGATTAGCCCCAGGAAGGAGTGCCACCGGAGTGGGGTTTGTAGTCATCAAGGGTGCAACCGAGGATGCTACAACATGTTTGTAGTAGCTGAGTGAGATTACCCACAGGCCAACATGTTGTTCCTTGTTGGACAAGTTTTGTTGTTCTGAAAGGTTCTGATCCATGGGCGGTTCCATGGCTGGTTCTGATCCCGATGGAATGGGATAGGCGCCACTGCAGCTATGTAGTGACCGCTCCTGATATGTATATGCAAGTAAGAACGCATTTGAGGATGTAGCTGTCGGCTGGTCTACGGCCCAGGACCGGGCTTTGGAGCAGTTACTCAATAAAGATGGGGGTGGGTGGGTGGGAGGGTGAGGAACTGAGAGGTGGTGGGTTGAGCATGAAGTGAAAGTGTGGTTGACTGTGCCATGCCTAACCTGGTACCACCATGTCAGCCTCCATGTGTGCTTTGTGTGCATGGCTGCAGTTGGAGGAGGACACGGTGGAGGTTTTCATGGAGCGCCATGGGCGTGCCAAGCAGCTGGTGGTGTTCTTTGGCGCAGCTGGCATTGGCACTGGGGGAGGGTGGGGTGCTGATGTGGTGTTGCAGGCATGCTGCACGGTGGTGCGCTGGCCCAGGGGCAAAGACCAGCTGCGGGGCAGGGTGGTGCTTGTGGATGAGCAGCGCACCACCCGGGTCAGCTTTGCAGTGAATGGCCAGAAGCCATGTGGGGAGGAGCTGGACCAAGAGCAGCCCACCAGGCCTGCAGGCTGAAAGTCCCCAGCAGGGCAGATGGACCTCCGCCTGCTGCGCCCAGCCTGGAGCCAGCAGCGTGACCAGCCAATGCGGGGCCTGGTGTGGTGCCCGGCAGTAGTCCTCCGCGAGCCCCCACAGGCCCCATGCAGCAGCCTAGCAGCCACACAGCCAGCAGCCTCAGAGCCTAGGCCCAGCACTCCCCCGCCAGCCAAGCACAGCAAGTGCACCAAGGTTGAGCAGGCAGCTGTGCCTACAAAGCCCACCAAGGGCAAAGGCAAGGCACAGGGCAAGGCTGCCAAAGCCAAGCCAGCCCCACAGCCAGGCAGGTGGCTGGACAGAGACTGCAATGCAGCGCTGAACATGCAGCGCATTGGGGAGAGCAGGTGGCGCCCACTGGAGCTGTGCTGGTGGCCTGAGCAGGCAGCTCTGCCAGCCAAGGGCAAGGAATACTCTGAGCTGGGCTACAAGCGGCTGCGAGACCGGCCACCAAAGGCCCAGCAGCAGCCTGCTACGGCGCAGTAGTGTGTGCCTCCCCATCTCAGCTGTCCTAAGGCCCAGCAGCAGCAGCAGCACCGGCCACCTAAGGCCCAGCAGCAGCAGCAGCAGCCTGCTGAGGCACAGTAATGTGTGTCCCCCACTTGAGCTGTCATCAGCTTACATCAGCGCATGTCCGTCATGCCAACTCTAGACAATAGCCCCCAGGGGTCAGGCAATAGAGTAGGCGGTAGGCACTCATGCACCATGTCTATGTGCATTGGGTATACTCCCTCCAACTACTGGAGTGGTCCCGCTAGTGGTCCCCAGTGGTCCCTAGTGGTCCAACTCAAATGGAGGCCCTAGTGAGGGACTGGGGGGCTGGTCTACAGCTGGTGTCTCACTGACTTGGTCTTGCACCACTTGGTGCGGGCAGATCCCCCGGCTGCTTTGTGACTCGTGCACCAGCACCTTATGCCCGGGCAGCTGCTTCCATGCTTGTATGCTTCCTATAGCACCTGCTAGACAGGCAAACCCCTGCTGCCAACGGTGGCGCTGCTGCTGAAGCTTGCCGCCAGGGGACGGCCTGTGGCGGCTGAGTAACAGCGTGCCTTGGCATCCTGGAAGGTCTGCACCCAACCCACACAAGAGACACATGGTGAGCTCAGGTCAAGACATGGTGACTGCCTGAGGTGCTTGGCAAGTACTTACTAGACCCCACAAGTACTTACCCCAGCCCAGGCCCAGGTCTAGCAGCCTGTAGCACAGTAGTATGTGTGCCATAGCTCAAGCTGTTGCTTACATTAATCATGCCAACATCAATTGCCCAACCTTCGCAAGGGGGGAGGGGTAGGAAATCAGGTATTGGTGCTCGTCTCAAATGTGGATGCTTGTCTTAGACAAACAGTTCGGATCACAGATAACACAGCCCCTACGCATTAGTAGGGGAATAATGCGCTGGGTAAGTACTAGAGCTGAGCAGCAGCGGTACATTGTGACACACTGTGGCACACGTACTTGCACACATAATGACTGGGTACGGACTAACCTCAACCCAGACGTTTACCACCGCGCGCTGCTTGCTCCGTGCAGCGGGAACCTGCCTTTGGACCATTCGGGTGCCGGGTATGACCGGCCGGGGCAAATCGTCGGCAACAGACCAATCATGTTTCACTAGCTTGATGCCATACATTCGATGTGCACTTGCGATGTCGTCCTACATCCCCACACTGCGTGAGTGAGTGACGACCATGCAACTTATTCACTTATCGAAACTCCGGCTTCATCGACAGCCCTGTATTCAAACCTCGCGAGGCAGCTAGGAGACGGCGGGATGGTTGAAAATGACCGACACCAGCAGGTGCCGTAAACAAACAGTGACGAAGTAGCGTTCGAATGTCACAGCAAGACAGCAGGCTGACGCTGGCTGACTTTCGGGAGGTAAGCGCCCGGCCGGCCAAGAGCCGATGCGCGGCATTGGGGTGCCGGCTGCACCGTTGCGTGTCGTAGCTCAGACATTGCGTTTGAGGAGCCTGAAAGCTGCGCATGCGCCGCGCTGTCCTGTGAAGGGCTCACCCGCGACTGGCCTGTTCGACGATTGCCTATGCGCATGTAGCTCAGCGTGCCCATCTCAAGACATGATCACAGCTTCGTAGGGCCAAGAGGAGCAGCTCCGCTAACTCAGGCTCACGGCACATGCACCATATGTCTGCTCTGCCTCATCCTCGCCTCACCCCAATACTTGCAGGTTTTCCACCTGCCTCGGGGGCAGGCAGCCATTGCCCTGAGAATCAGTGTGGCCCAGCTGAAGCGCACCTGCCAGCGCCTAAACCTTGACCGCTGGCCCCACAGAAAGCTGGCCAGCCTGCGGCAGCTGCGCTCCTTTCTCGAGCAGCAACAAGGTTGCTGCCCCACTGCCCAGCAGGTCAGTGCCCCATAGTTACCTGGGTGCCACATCCACCCCGGGTGTCGCTATCGCATGTGCCCAGCCCCCTCCCCCTGCTCTGCCTCCATGCTGCTCAGTTGCGTCCCTGAAGCCTTGCCTAGGGCAGGGCTGTGTGCGATGACTGCAACCCTACAAGTCAGTCAGTAGCGTGTGTGCATGGAGGTTGCGCATGGTCATGCGCAGTGGAGCAGCAATGAACTGCCCCCCAGCAGCCTTGTTAGGCGCTGCAGTGGGTCTCTCCTTCACCTGACCTGACTCACACCTCCTTAACCATGGTGCGCCTGCCTCGTACCCCTCCTTCATAGGCACAGCTTGCACGTGTGGACCAAGAAATCGCTTGTGTGATGGACAACCCTAACCACCCCCTGAACCCTGAGCTAGATGCCCTGCGCCGGCTGTGCTGGAAACGTGCTCAGCGGCTGCGGGGCCGCAGCAGGGCTGCAGGGCCCCAGGCTGCCAGCAGCGGGGACGACTTGGCGTCCTTGACTGATGAATCAGAAGATGTGGCACCCTGCAGCACCTCCCCAGCAGCTGACATGCTGCTGCCCAGTGACCTGCCGGAGCTAAGCCAGCCAGCCAGCTCCCCGGCCGCCCTGTTCACCCCCGCTAGCAGTGTTGCACAGCTGCCCTGGGATGGGGATAGCCCAGGTGGTGGTGGACCTGCTTCAGCCGCCACAGCGGCAGCGGGGACACCCTGTGTGGAGCCGCTGCTCAGCAGGGGGGCCAGCAGGCCAGTCTACATGGTGCCTGCATGGCACAGCCACCCACCCCCTCTGACAAGCCCCACTGCGCTGATCAGTGCCTGCACCCTCAGCCCCCTTGCGCTGTCCTCCCCACCACACGTCCACCAGGGAGCTGTGGCCCCTACGCCCTTGCTGCAGCTTGACGGCTCACAGCAAGGGGAGGTGGGTGCAGCACCTGGGGACGGCATGCTGGCCTGACCAGTGAGGAGCTCGCAGCCAGCTTTCTGTAGATCTGGCCTGCATGGCCTCCTGGCCCTCTGTGCTTGACTCATCAGCCACACCGTGACACGCTGTTGCTGCCAGCATTGCCACCACCATGGCTGTCATCACAATGTGTCACACCCACGTGAGGCAGCCACTGCAGCAGAGATACCATTGGTCCCTTTGAGCACTGCTGAGGGCTCATTTCAGAACTGCTGAGGATCAGCAAGCCCACACAGCAACAAGCTCAATCGGCTGTTGCGATCCTGACCTTTGGCTAAGGCCATGCTGCCATGGTACTGCTTGGCAGGTGCTTGCCAATCGCAGTGCTGCTGCTGCCAGCACTCGGACCAACGATAGCTGCCCCAGCTCCCACCCCGACCCTCTTTTGCTGCAGAAAATTGTGGGTACTTGCTGGCACGCGTGGGGTGTGGGATAGGAGGAAGCGCACCTGCATGCCTAGTGGATGGTAGTGGACACAAAGGGCTGCAGCAGAACACACCCTAATGCCCAGTTGATAGGAGTAGGCAAGCATGAGTGCTTCACCAGGATGCTAGGGCATATCAGCTGTGCGGGTGTCAGTCGCCTACCATTTTCTCAGTGAGTTGGCTATATTGGCGGGTGGGGGTGGGGGGCAGCCATGACAGCATGCAATACACATCCTGCATGCAGTCCCGCCCATGCTCCCTTTTGCGCACATTGTCATGTGCTACAATTGCTGCTTCCAGGGGTATTGCTTGAGCGCAGTGTGCAGATTGTTGTGTAGAAGCAGAAGCCAGAGAGGGATCTAGTTCATTGGCTCTACAATGCATGCCGTGCTCGGACATATCATGCTGCAGTAAATGTTGGCACCTGCATTGAGTGTGGGTAGTAACGAGATGCTTTCTCGTCATACTAGGGGGAGTGATGCTGAGGGACGGAACGTATGTGGTGATCCCCTCTTGTGAGGCGGTAGCAAGGGCATGCCCCAAGACTACTCTCCGCCCTAAATGCACGCGTGATAATTTCTTTTTCTCTTTCTGCTCCCTTGCATTGCGGTCTGCAATGGCTGGTCCTGTTGCAGGAGACTGGGCATGAGTGGTTGTAGACCGTGGTGGATGATAAGGAGCTGTGTGTTCAGATGCTGTGCATGTGGCTGCGATGGCGCTGCTGCTGAAGCCGATGTAAGTGTTGCCAATGTTGCCAATGTTGCCAATGTAACTGTTGCCAATGTTGCCAATGTAACTGTTGCCATAGCGAGAATGAGAGTCATGCGAGTTGATACAGCCAGTGTAAGTGGAGACACTACAGAGCGCGATGAAGGGCAAGAAGCGCAAGGGCGCGGAAGAGCCCAAACAGCCCAATCCCAAGCAGCCAAAGCCCAAGCCCAAGGGCAAGGGCACCTGGGCTGGGTAGGCCCCGTATCGCCACAAGGGAGGGCGCGTAAGGCTAGGCTGAAGGAGGCGGCCAACTCGAGGATTCAGGTCGTCAAGTGCTATCTGAAGGGCTTCATCAGGTGGGTTGCTTCATCCGCATCCGGGTCCTCCTCCGCCGCATCTGGGTCCTCCTCCGCACCGCATCTGAACTGGGTCCCGGTACACCTGTACTGCGAATGCGTAGCAATGCGAATGATATGATAGCGAATGATATAGCGTGCGTGTGTGTGTTGCTTTGCAGGGGCCGTAATCAAGTCAAAAAAAGATTGTGGCGCACATCAGGCTGAGGATGGGCATCCACCACAAGCAGCGCAAACTCACGTCCCTAGCGGTCCTGGTGCTGCTGGCCAAATGCCTGGTGGGGCCTCCTACCCCAGGCTTCCGTCCTGCCCCCCCCCCTCCCTCGGTGCAGCCTCCTCCAGCCCAGGGTGCAGCCCCTCTCCCTGGCAGCCTTGCAGCAGGTCTAGCGGCAGGCCCAGCCCAGCCTGCCTGGCAGCCCAGCAGCCCAGCAGCAGCTGGTCTATGCTTTGACCCTGTCCCCTGTCCCTACAACTAGCGGGACTAACTACCGGGAGAACTCAAGTAGCTAGAAAAAGCCACAGCCGTCTTAAAGCACATAGGAGCCAGCCGCCCCGCCCCGCCCCGCCCCGCCCCGCCCCGCCCCGCCCCGCCCCGCCCCGCCCCGCCCCGCCCCGCCCCGCCCCGCCCCGCCCCGCCCCGCCCCGCCCCGCCCCGCCCCGCCCCGCCCCGCCCCGCCCCGCCCCGCCCCGCCCCGCCCCGCCCCGCCCCGCCCCGCCCCGCCCCGCCCCGCCCCGCCCCGCCCCGCCCCGCCCCGCCCCGCCCCGCCCCGCCCCGCCCCGCCCCGCCCCGCCCCGCCCCGCCCCGCCCCGCCCCGCCCCGCCCCGCCCCGCCCCGCCCCGCCCCGCCCCGCCCCGCCCCGCCCCGCCCCGCCCCGCCCCGCCCCGCCCCGCCCCGCCCCGCCCCGCCCCGCCCCGCCCCGCCCCGCCCCGCCCCGCCCCGCCCCGCCCCGCCCCGCCCCGCCCCGCCCCGCCCCGCCCCGCCCCGCCCCGCCCCGCCCCGCCCCGCCCCGCCCCGCCCCGCCCCGCCCCGCCCCGCCCCGCCCCGCCCCGCCCCGCCCCCGCCCCGCCCCGCCCCCGCCCCGCCCCGCCCCCGCCCCGCCCCGCCCCCGCCCCGCCCCGCCCCCGCCCCGCCCCGCCCCCGCCCCGCCCCGCCCCCGCCCCGCCCCGCCCCCGCCCCGCCCCGCCCCGCCCCGCCCCGCCCCGCCCCGCCCCGCCCCGCCCCCGCCCCGCCCCCGCCCCGCCCCGCCCCCGCCCCGCCCCGCCCCGCCCCGCCCCCGCCCCGCCCCGCCCCGCCATCGCCCCGCCCCGCCATCGCCCCGCCCGCCATCGCCCCGCCCCGCCCCGCCCCGCCATCGCCCCGCCCCGCCATCGCCCCGCCCCGCCCCGCCATCGCCCCGCCCCGCCCCACTATCGCCCCGCCCTGCCCCACCATCGCCCCGCCCCGCCCCGCCATCGCCCCGCCCCGCCATCGCCCCGCCCCGCCATCGCCCCGCCCCGCCCCGCCATTGTCCCGCCCCGCCCCGCCCCGCCATCGCCCCGCCCCGCCCCACCATCGCCCCGACCCGACCCGCCATCGCCCCGCCCCGCCATCGCCCCGCCCCGCCATCGCCCCGCCCCGCCCCGCCCCACTATCGCCCCGCCCTGCCCCACCATCGCCCAGTGGTCTTGGAGGGAACATGTAACCGGTGTGGAGTGTGTGGTGATCAGGGGGCTGGTTGAGGACGCTACAATTGGATTGTAGCTGAGAATGCCCACAATCAAACATCTTGTTCCGAGTTAAATGATGTATGTTTGTCTGAGTGGTACCATCGGCACGAACTCGCATGGCATGGTTTCTGACGCAACTTCAAGATAATCGGTATCAAGGTTTGCGCACGTCAATGACAGCTGCGAGTCAAATGCTTCCCGCATATTCCGCCGATACCCAATATCAAGGCAGGAGAAAGAGAAGAGCAGGCTGACAAGACAAGACCAGGCTTACAGAGAGGCATTGCTGGCATCAGCTCGAGGCTCAGCTCCAGGCCGATGGGTGAGACGCGGAGTTGAAGGCCGGATATTGCTTGTAAGCTGACAACGCTGTTATCTTTGCGAACGCAGGCCTCCTTACGGGTTTGCTACCCAAACTCCAACAAAACCCACCTAAGCAGGTACCACTACTTCTGAGCTGGCCTGGAGCAGGATTACTGGTGTTTTGGCAAATAGGTGTTATGAAGGTAAGATGAGCTATGTGCCAGTAATGTAACAAGGCTGCTGACGTCATTGGTCAACCGGATTACAGATAACACAGCCCCTGCCTTGTAGTAATTAGGGAGCGGTCGCCGCTCGACTAATGAGATACCTAATCTCATTAGGTTAGGCCCGCCCAACCTAATGAGACGACCTAATGAGACGCGGAAACTAATGAGATCTCATGAGAAACTAATGAGATCTCATGAGAAAAACCGCTCCTTAGTAGTAATAGTAGGGGAACAACTGTGCTGACGTCATTGGTTCAAGCAATCAAGCAGCAATAAAGTAGAGCCAGGATGATGATGTCAATAGTATGGTAAGGAGCTCATATTACTCACATGTTGCAGTTTGGCAAGCTTGCTAAGAATGGCGCGGAGGAAACTGCATGCCTTTGTACATGGTCAACTGCGGGTCTAGAAGCTTCAGGAGATTCAATGCCGGCTTTGTAGAGACATCTTTCTCCTAGCGGGCCACCTAACCAGCAAGCATGGCCATGGTCCACCCACTTGGCCTACTGGGATGGTGGTAGGGCAGCTACAGCAATCTTGCCATGGCCCTTCCCTAGCGCAGCAGGTTGGGCAGAGGTGCTTGCCAGGTGAGTGCTAGCCAGTGGGGTCCGCTTGGGTGGTGATATGAGGGTCCATGCTGGGCTGCCTGATTGGCTGAGCTGCATGGGGCATACTTGGCATGCTACCAGACTCCTCACTGTCTTGCCATGCCGCTGGCTCTAGGCTGGCTTTAGGCTCCATTGGTTGACCCTTCTTGTAGGGGCACCGAAGCTGCAGGCCTGGGCTAGCTGGGTTCAGGCACGGCTTAGAGGGCTTGGAGGCATGCACATGAAGCAAGCATTGGCCATACAGCTCAACAGCTTTTGGAATGCGGCTGCGGTAGTGTGGTTTTGTATGTGGTGCGCCATTGTGGGCGTGGCAGTATGGCCGACCTTGGGGCCGCCATGGTGCATGCTGTGCAGGGTCTGGCAGCACGGTATGACCTGAGCCGGCTGCCCATGCTAGGCAGCAGCAGCGGCGCTCTGGTCACAGCGCTGGCAAAGGGAGGGGCGTGCATGGATGCTGCAGCCCACAGAGGCATTCAGCTTCTCAAGGAGTTTGATGTTACGTCTCGGTGAGGCACACAACAGGCACACTCAGTGCTGCTCGACCAAACCCTTTTGTACAGCTGCCGTTGCACAAGGCTCCGGTGCTGTCAGTCCTTAATTGCCCTTGTGGTGATGCAGTCGGCGTGCTTGTGTGAGTCTCCAGCTGACCGACTTGATGGGCCAGCCTCGCCCCACCAGCACCCACTCCAATGGCACATACCCCCTGGACCACAGGACACAACCAGTACCTGCAATGCCCCGGCAATGACTTGGTGTGCAGACCCTTTGGGTTGCTAGGCATCCTGGGGCGCCTTACAAGGCAGTGGTTGGAAGACGTGCTGCCGGACAGGGCAGGTGCGGTGACCTAATGCCTTGCCTACTCTGCTGCACCTCACCAGCACATGCACCCCTGTGGCATCGTGTCAATGGCGTTGGTTCAAGTTGTCCTTGCAATCATACCAAGCATTTGTCTCCTCCGCATTGCTGGCAATACCATGTGGGCCACATGCTATCCTCCTGTGTGTGCTTCCTGCGCCACTGGCTCCACCACAGCTGCTGTGTGGCGTGCAGCTGAACGCTGCAGTGGCGGTGGCGCGACCCTCCTGGTTACCACACTGCCGCTGTTGCGCACCCGCCACATCACTGACTTCCATTGTCGTGATGACCTGATGGAGGTGGTCATGGCAAGGTATTGGGGTGCAGGGAACATTGGCTGGGTGGGTCAACAAGTATGGGTTATGGGGGCTGAGTGGGTCATGAAAGAGCTCTAGACAGGCCAGGCTGCACTGCCAGGGTATGTTTCTGCATTCACACCTCCTTTCACGGTAACTGCAGCACTAATAGTTGCAGCCTGGACAGTCAGCTCAGCCGGGCTATGCTATGTCCTGATGTCATCGCCGCCCATTCTGCCTGTCATCACTCACCAGACCTGCTGCTCCCGCTCCTCACCTCCCCCCACCGCTGCTGTGACTCTGCCTGCTGCAGCTCTCACATACCCGTCGTTGTGGACTGGCGCATGTTTGTGTCCTGCCGCTGGCGCCCTGTGGTGGACGGTGGGCTGTGGTGGCTGCTGCAGCGCTCATCTCGCGAGTACCGGCCTGCCCATGCTGAGCAGACTCTACTGATCTCCCCCTCTCACGACCAGCACATTGTCAAGGCAAGGCGCTGACTTGCGCCAGCGGTTGTCGGCCTTCTGACTTGCATGCCTCACCAGCCCTGCCAAGCCCTGCCAGGCAGGGAGAGCCTGACGCTCTGGGCAGGGCCCCCTGGTGATGGCCTGCCAGCTGGTCTGCTGCTGCCTGCAGGAGCTGCACCTGTTCAGGCGCATGCGCCCCACTGACTTTGGGGTGGCTCAAGAGCTGGTGTCCATGTAAGCAGGCCTGGGTGCTGGCAGTCTGTCCATATTGTTTGCCTTCCTGCTGGAGTGCAACCCCTGCCTCCCTCTGCTATGTGCCTGTCACAGGGGCCAAGCCTATGCCGAGCAGCTTGCATTGGAACATCACCAAGTTCTCAGCAGAGCAACTGGTTCAAGTCTGAGCTCCAGCCTGGATCATGGGGGCAGTGGCTGAAGCGTAGTAGGGCGCACATACACATCCGTGACCCTGCCTCTGCAGAATCAGCTTTACTGCCTGGGGTTGTCGTAGCCAGTGGTGGAGAGCCTAGGTGTGTCTGAGATCAGCTGGCGTGCCGGTGCTCTGCCGGGATGCCGCTTCTGCCGGCACAGATGGAGCAAGCAAGCGAGGTCCTATGCTGTTTGCTGTGCGCAGTCTTGAGCCATGGGCATGACGCCCAAGCGGGTCGCCTGCATGCATCTCCCATCATCTGTCATGGTCAGAGGTGATGGTGAGGCTGCTCTCCCACCTCCCAACCCTCCCTTGTGCCTGTACAAATCCACCATGCTCTGTCAAACTGGCAAGGCTGGCCAGTTTGACAATGCTGCTCAAGCCCCACATCCACCCGCCAAGCCGTGGGCACCAACGCCAGGCAGGAATCTGGTCCAATGTCTGGACCTGGTGCTCCACATGCACCAGTGAGGGCAGAGTGTGTGGAGCGAGCAAGTTCTGCTGATGGATGGACCTCAAGGTGTTGTGGACCTAATAAGCCGCTGGCTGTTGCGTGACTGACTGCCCATAGGGGTCACCCACAGCCACCCCAACTTACCACGGGCATTGGTGAAAGCACGTGTATTGTATTGGCGCACACATGCGTGATCTCCAATGTGCATGGCTTAAAGCCATGTGAGCAGGGCTTGGACCCAGCTAGCCTAGACCCACAGATGAAGTATGGTGGAAACAGCAGCTCATGCAGCTAGCCATGGGGAGGTCTGGATAGGATGTACCGAGCTAGGGTCAAAGCTAGGGTTAGATACCTACAGTTGACCATGCGCTGTGGCCTGTGCTTTCTTGCATGTATATTCTTGACAGTCTTGGAGCATTAGGATAGGCAGGTGTGATCAGCAAGTGGTGTGTGGCTTGCATAGGCAAGATGCATATGCAGGTTTCCTTCGTTAATGCTAGCCTCATTGTGCTTTCGCGCAGTGTATCAAGCTACCTATTCGATTGTTTACTTGTCTTGGTTATTGGGCACCTAAACTACGAGCGCTTCAATCACAAATCTACCCTTCAAAGCCCAACCTGTCTGCCCGGATGCCTATCTCTAGGGCGCGGGTCAGGTTCGAGATCCCACTGCCTTCAAAGTGACTCAGATTCGAGGCGGGGCTCCACCTCTTCTCCATCCTCCCTACCTTGCGGGAAGCCTGCATTACTTCGCTGTAATTGTGGGCGGCACAGTAGGGACTAGTCACCCCCTACAACTATAATCCGCTTTATGTTCACTATTGAACAACAGCCTGACAAGCGTATCTTTTGTAGCATACTCATTAACGCGTCCGTGGCACTATGCAACTCAATCATTGGGTTTGTATGTGAAAAGATGGACCGCTTACAAGGTACACATGCTGATGGCTACAGGTGCACGAGGAGCCGACTGAGCTTGGCTTACCACTCCACCACGTCGCCCCCACCAACACAACTTAACCCACCATCTCCCAACCTCGTCTGCCCCGCCCAGCTCCTAGTAGCCCATCCTCCCAGCAGCCCAGTCTGCCATCAGCCTCCTCCCCCCTACCTCTCCTTCTCCTCGCCTCCTACCTCTCCCCTACCACTCCTTCACCCATCTCCCCCCTACCTCTCCTTCACCCGTAGCCCCGCTCAGCCACTCCCCCCCCATTACCCACTCCCCCCCTACCTCCCCTACCTTAGCCTCCCCTACCTCAGCCTCCCCTACCTCAGCCTCATCCCCTACCTCCCCTACCCACTCCCCCCTACCTCTCCTTCACCCACACCTGCCAGAAGGCTGGGAGCAGAGGCCCGGTGGTGAGGCAGGGGCTGGGGCTGAGGCTGGGGCTGGGGCTGGGGCAGGCCGACTCACCGCTAAATTCACCGTTGTGTTGGCTATCATCCCATTGCCTATTGGCACGGCAGAAGCTCATGTCCAAGTCATGATGGAGGAGCTGCTCCTCCACGGCCTCGACAGTGCCTGCATCGCCAGCATCACAGCAGACAGTGCAGCTGTGAACATGGGTGAATATAGTGGTGTTGTCGCCCGCGTGAGTGAGCTCCTGCAGAGCAAGGGGCTGGCTGGCTGCATTCGGGCGCATCCCTGCTATAGCCACGGCATACACAACACACTGCTGACTGGGCTAGC